>VZQC01003469.1:195149-235558 GCA_009823505.1 Rhizomys pruinosus | reverse complement strand
CTTTTTTTTTTTTTTGGTCTTTTTTGAGACAGGGTCTCCCTGTGGCCCCAGCTGTCCTGGAATTCACTTTGCAGATCAGGCTGGCCTTGAACTCACAGATCTGCCTGCCTCTGCCTCCCAAGTGCTAGGATTAAAGGCGTGCGCCACCACGCCTGGCTAATTTTTTTTTTCTTTTGAGACACGGTGTCCCTGCAGCCCCCACTGTCCTGGAACTCACTCTGTAGACCACAATGGCCTTGAACTCACAGAGATCTGCCTGTCTCTGCCTCCCAAGTGCTAGAATTAAAGGTGTGCACCACTATGCCCCGCAATAATTCTTTAATATATTCAAATACTCATTCCAATTCTCCAATTGTCTAATTTTTTCCAGATGGGTTAAAATTAAGCTCCAAACAAAATCTGTATTTTGTATTTATTTTCATTTTTTCTTCCTCCCTCTTACCCTGGCTGGTCTTGAACTTAAAATACTCTTCTCACCTCTTAAGTGTGAGGATTACTGGCATAAGCCGCCATATCCAGATGTAACTTGCATTTATTTGTTCCTTCTCTGTTCATTTTTGGTTTTACTACATAGGCTTACTATCGTGTCCTGGCTGGCCATCACTCGATATCTAGCCTAGGCTAGTTTTGAACTTACAGCAACCTTCCTTAGAAGAACATGCTGTCTGGGGCTGGAGAGATGGCCTAGTGGTTAAGAGCGCCGACCGCTCTTACAGAGGACCCAGGTTCGATCCCCAGCACCCACACGGCGGCCAAGAACCATCTGAAACTCCAATTCCAAGAGAACTCCAGTTCCAGGGGAATCCGACACCCTCTTCTGACCTCTGCGGCATTGCACGAAACGGGTGCACACACCTGCATGCAGATAGTACATTCATACACATACAGAAATAAATAAAATAAAATAAAAATATTAAAGAAAAGAGCATGCTGTCACACTTGGATAGTTGGTTTGTTCATAGACTTTATTAGCTGAAGGTGCCAGAGTGCTGGCAGAATGAGCTACTGGGTGTGCAGGACAACAGAGGGTCACAGGTGGAGAGAAGGGTGAGAGAGGCCAGGCTAGGAGAGAGCTGGGGGTGGCCAGAGAGCTGGCTGTGCGTGTGCTGCTAAAGAGACATGACGCAGGGCTGGAGAGCTCAGTGGTTAAGAGCACTGGCCACTCTTTTGGAGGACCTGGGTCTAGTTCCCAGCATCCATGTGGCAGCTAATAACGATCTATAATTTCAGTTCCAAGGGATCTGACACCCTCTTCTGGCCTCCATGGACATTGCATGCATGTGGTGCACTTACATACACACTCATACACAAAAATACATTAAATAAATAAATAAATAAACAAACAAACAGGATGCAGGGGACCATTGCCACCAACAGGGAGGAGAGACCAGGGCTTCAAAAGGGCAGGGTCAGCCGGGCATGGTGGCGCACGCCTTTAATCCTAGCACTTGGGAGGCAGAGGCAAGTGGATCTTTGTGAGTTCAAGGCCAGCCTGGTCTACAGAGTGAGTTCCAGGCCAGCTGGGACTAGGGAGACCCTGTCTAAAAAAGAAAAAAAAAAAAAAAAAAAAGAAAAAAAAGGGCAGGGTCTGGCACTGTGCATCCCTGCACAACCCACCCTTCTGCCAGCTTCTAGAGCTGAGGTCCAACAGGAAAATGGCCTGAGCCCAGGAGCAGGGGCAGAGCTCAGGTTGGCAGGGAGCCCTGGGGCCAGCCATTGCTTCAGAGTAGAGGTGAGGGAGGGTGGGGCCTGAGATCAGACCTGCAAGAGGAACAGGATGTGGAGGGGCGGAGAAGAACAGTACAGGAGCCAAAGAGGTGATCCTGGAAGGTCTCTGGTATCTCCCTGCCTGGCCAGGCCTCAGAGCCCATCCCTAGCTTCCTAGCCACAATCTGTCCCAGTGTCCAGACAACAGTTCCTTTGCAATGCTGGGGCCCCAAGGTCCATCCCTGTCCCTCTGCCTTCTTTTTCTGCTCCTGGCTCTATGCAGTACTGAAAGGGGCCACCCTCGTCCTCGACGGAGATTTGAGTACAAGCTCAGCTTCAAGGGACCAAAGCTGGCACTGCCTGGAGCTGGAATACCCTTCTGGAGCCATCACGGAGGTGAGGGGCACAGGTGGGGCTGGCCACGCCCTGAGTCAGACTGCTGGAAAGTCTGCAAGCGGGATAGACAGTGGATGTGAAGTGCCAGGCTCTGTGTAGCTCGGAGGGATGAAGCTGAGGTGACAGTGTCAGGGCCAAGCCCCTTCCTAGGCCTGTGTCCTGCTCCAGTTCCTCCCTACCCACCAGCCTGTTCCTGCTCTGCCTCTTGTCTGCTGACCCAGGACTTTTCTCTTTCCACCTTTCTCCCAGACCTGCAAACACAGGTGTGCACACGCACGCATGCATGCACGCTCATGCACATGCACTGTGAGGCCCAGGTGCACAGAAACAAGGTATCTGGCACAGGCATAAGCCTCCTCTCAGTTGGCTTCAGCCTGTGGGACGTGGGATCTTCAGGAAGGGGGGCACTGTCATGTCCAGCTACTTTGCCAGAGCAGGCACCAGGCCCTGCCTATCTGTGTATTGGAGGAGGAAGCATATATGAAAGGATCTCAGCCCACTGATCTGTGCTCAGGGTCTTCCAAACCCAGACCTACAGTTTTTATGCTCTTGTTCACAGAAGGGTCTGTGATGACACACTGGGAACTGTACAGAACAAAGTAGTTTAAATGAGAAGTATGAGAGGATGTGCCAAAGACTGGGGCATGAAGTGAGTCCAGGAACATGGCTTGTTTCCAAACATGTTTTGAGGTTTGCCCAGCAGCGAATTTAGTTCAGAGCACAGGAAAAAGTAGGTCCGCTATGCATTTCTCTTTGCCATGTAAAGTCTGAGAACTGACATGGTTCCTGACCTAGGTACCGAGATGGTAGCAGGACTTCATTCCAGTCCTCCATAGGGGAGACGGGGACGTAGGATTGGGCTGTCTCATAATCAGGTGCTGCCTTGGGGCACAACACTCAGTGCTGTAACCTTTGCCACCTCTGAGATGTCACAGAGCATGCTACCGATACTCAGTTCTCCCCTTTCCCCAGCCCAGATACCCAAGACTAAGTGGGGCTCCCAGTGAGGGGTGATGTCCCAGACACTCTACACAAAGCTGATTGTGGAACAGGGCTGGAGAGATGGCCTAGCGGTTAAGAGCGCTGACTGCTCTTGCAGAGGGCCCGGGGTTCAATCCCCAGCACCCACATGGTGGCTGAGAACCATCTTTGACTCCAATCCCAGGGGAATCTGACGCCCTCTTCTGACCTCCACGGCATTGCATGACACATGTGCACAGACCTGCATGCAGACAGTACATTCATACACATAAAAAAAATTTAAAAAAAGTAAGTGCAGTAGTCAGGCAAGCCTTGCCTCCTGAGAGTCTCTTAGGGCTGGATGTGGTGGTACAGGCTTGTAATCCCAGCCTGGACTACATAGCAAGACCCTTCTTAAAAAAAAAATAAAATTGGGGCTGGAGAGATGGCTCAGGGGTTATGAGCACCGACTGCTCATGCAGAGGACTCAGGTTCAATTCCCAGCACCCACATGGCAGCTAAGAACCGTCTTTTAATCCTAGCACTTGGGAGGCAGAGGCAGACGATCTCTGTTGAGATCAAGGCCAGCCTGGTCCACAGAGTAAGTTCCAGGCCAGCTGGGGCTTTGGGAGACCCTGTCTCAAAAAGACTAAATAAATAAATAAATAAATAAATAAATAAATAAATAAATAAAATTAGGGGCTGGAGAGATGGCTCAGCAGGTAAGAGCACTGGCTGCTGTTGCAGAGGACCAAGGTTTGATTCCCAGGACTCAAGGCAGATAACAGCTGTCCATAATTCCAGTTGCCCTGTCTGTCCTCTGCAGGCGCTAAATGACACAGGTACATTTATACACATGCAGGCATAACACTCATACACATAAAATAAAAATAAATCATAAAAAAATCAGCTGGGCATGGAGACACACGCCTTTAATCCCAGCACTCAGGAGGCAGAAGCAGGTGGATCTCCATGAGTTCAAGGCCAGCCTGGTTTATATAGCAAGTTCCAAGCCAGTGGGGGATACAGGGAGACCCTGTCTCAAAAAGACATAAAAACTAATCAATCAATCAAAAAACTTAAATAAATAATTTAATTTAAAAAAGAGCCAATTATATGGCTCAGCGGTTAACGTACTTGGTGTGCAAACATGAAGACCTGAGCTCAGCTCCTGGAACTCTGGGTAGGAGAGAGCCAACTCCTGAAAGGTGTCCACTGACCTCCATGTGTGCACACACACATGCTGAATAATGTTGAAGGCTAAAAACAAACAAAAGTTAGGCTCACAGTGTAACTCGGTTCACAGAGTTCTTGGTTAAGTGCACAGGCCAGTTGGTTCCCAGTTCCACATAAAACCAGGTAATGACAAAACCTCTATTGCCAGCACTCAGGAGTTCAGGTCATCTTTGTCTGTCTAGAGAGTTCAAAGCCAACCTGGGCCACATGAGTCCCTTCCTGGAAGAGAAAAATATGAAAGTTCCCAGGCAATGGTGGCTTCCAAGGACTCTGGGACTTTGAGACTTAGAGCGTCCGTGCTCCCAATCCATTGCTGGCCTTTGCAGAGCAAACAGGCTCGATCAGCAGCCTCTGCAAAGCCCTGGCAGGGTTTGGGCCCCGGACCAGGTTCCAAGCTGGCACACCAAAAGTCATAATGGGGCCTCTGGCTCCCTCCCTCCCCCTCCCTCCAATCCCTGCCACGTCTGTCTGTGTTACTTCCTCTTCCTCTCCTATCACATAGAGCTCCTGCCCTGCTCACTAGCACCAGGGTAATTCTCACACTCCCTCCCCTGCACCCTCGCCCCATCACCTCATGGGCCAGGGCTTGCCTCAGTGCCTCATCTCGGACTCCCAAGAGCCTCCCAGCCTGTAGCACACCCCAAACACACATGCAATGGCTGTTCATCAAAAACTTTGTGTGCTCGCACTTTGTACTCCGCTGAATTTCAGTCCACTTCATTCCTTAGCTTTTCCTGCTATGTCTACCTTAATTTCCTCCTCTGTAAAATGGAATCTCCCTTTTGGAGACAGGTTTTCATTATTAGTGTTGTTGTTATTATTTGTGTATGTGTACATGTGTACTTGCTGGTACATGTGTGTAGACCAGCAGCTGACATTAGAATTTTTTCCTCAATCACTTCTCCATTTAAAAAAAATTTTTTTGAGACAGGGTTTCCCTGTAGCCCCAGCAGGCCTGGAACTCACTATGTAGTTAAGGCTGGTCTTGAACACACATGGCCTTGAACTGACAGAGATCTTCCTGCCAAGTGCTGGGATTAAAGGTGTGTGCCACTATGCCCAGCACTGCCCTTTCTTTTTTGAGACAGGGTCTCTCACTGAACCTGGAGCTATTTCAGGTAGAGTGGCTGGCCAGCCACCCCCCAGGATCCACCTGTCTCTGTTCCCCAGCACTGGGGATACAGGTCAACTGTGTACTGCCCTGCCTGGCTTTTTCATGGGCTTTAGACTTCTGAACTCAGGGCCCTGTACTTGCACAGAAAGCCCTTTACCCACTGAGCCATCTCCCCGCCCCAGGACAGAGTCTCATGTCACCAAGGCTGGCCTCAACCTTGCTATGTAGCCAGTGAGATAGAGGTGGGAGATGAGGCTGCAGTGGTCCCTGAGCTGCCCTCCTCCACAGATGCCATCCCAGGCCTGGAGGAAGTGCGGCTGGTTCCATCTATGAAGAACAGGAGTGGTGCTGTGTGGAGCAGGCTCTCTGTCCCCTTCCCCGCCTGGGAGGTGGAGTTGCAAATGAGGGTGACTGGGCCAGGGCGCTGGGGAGCCCAGGGGATGGTGAGTGACCCCACTCATGTCTGCCTGAGAAGATGTGATAGACCTCAGGTACCAGTGTCCTGCTGAGACCCTTGACCTGAACGCCTGGGAATTTACAGGCCATGTGGTACACTCGGGACAGGGGCCTAGTCAGCTCTGCCCCATGGGAAGGCATTGGGATCTTCTTTGACTCCTCGGCCCAGGAGACCCAGGTAGGTAGCCATCACCTGCCCAACCCTGGCCTGTCTTAACTCTAGCCCTCACCCACATCTCTGTACCTGAGTCTCAGGCAGGTTGTCACCTCCCATGCAGAACAGCCCTGCCATACGTGTGCTGCTCGGGTATGGCCTCCAGGAACAGGCCAGGTAAGGACCTGAGGGACTGAGATCACCCATGTTGATGGATTGGAGGGCAAAGCAGAGTCATTCATGCTTCTTTTCCCACCTCGGCTGCTGTTCCAGAAAACCCGCCCCCTCCCAGACCTGCTGCCCTTGCTGGCCTTTTACTCTGAGCCCCCGGTGCTTCCCGGGATGCTTCCCATGGGTCTGAGCTGTGTCTTAGGAACCCAGGGCCAGAGTGTGCCTGCTGTTCTGGGTGACAGCCTCATCTGTCTTGAGTCATTAAAGCCCAACAGGCTCCCAGGTGAAGTGACACAGGCTAGGACTGCCACGAGGGCCTCACTCCAGACGCCCCTGACCAGAGTGATCCCCAGAAAGGTGAAGTGACCCACGAAAGCTCCAGGCTTCCCAGGCGCCAGCTGCCCGTCGTCCTTTCTCCCGGATACTGTGGCCTCCTGGCCTCCCCTGCTGTCTGGCTCTCAGCAGCCGGACCGGTTTGTCAATGTGTCTCAGCAAATATCCCTCAGCCCATCACAATTAGGATAATTGCTGACATTTATGGAGTCGGGCTTACTGTACACACCAGGCACAGCACCCAGGAATTGACATCCATTGTCTTGTAAAGCCTTATACACTGTTATGAGGTGGTTACAATTATTGTCCTCATTTTAAAGATAGACACAGTGGGGCTTGGGGAGGGTGAGGGAACTTGCCCAGGGTCAAACAGTCAGTGCCTCTGCTTCTCTCTGTTCTGTGCTGCCTGACTCTTAGCTGAAGGAAGTAGTGGCTGGTGCTATGTGTGGCATATGCCAGAGAAACTCAGGCTCAACCCTCTGCTCCTAACGCCCTAGGCCTGCTAGGCCCTCCCCAGGGGAGCTGCACTGTCCTTGGCTTGTAGAACGGGTCCCATGGTATCTGCCATGCAGTTCCAGCCTTGGCAGGTGCAGAAAGCCTCCTCAGAGACATGAGGGGACTGGAGTTTAAGAGGAGGGGGGAGGAGGGAAGAAGGGCTGAGCAGCGCACTGGGATGAGGGGGTGGGGTAGCAGGTTGGAAAACCCATGGTTAGTCTAGGCCTCTGTCCCTCTGCAGAAGACTCTGACTCCTTTGCTAGGCAGAACTTAATTTCCTATTCTTCCTCCTGTCAGTGAGGCAAATGATAGCAAGGGATCCTCAGCCTAGATCACAGAGACTTGTTGCAGGCCAGGTCACCCAGTGAGGACAGTGGTACCACAGGCCTGGGCAGAGTTGTTTCTGGGATAGTTGGCCAGGCTTTGGGTGCCACATGGCTTAGTTGCATTCCAAGTGTCCGCAGGGATGAAACTACCCGGGTGCTGGGCTCCTGTCACCGAGACTTCCGGAACCGGCCATACCCCTTCCGAGCATGGATCACCTACTGGGGGCAGAGGCTACGTGTGAGTCAGCCTTGCGGCTTTTGCAGGGACTCTGCTGCGGATGCAGAGCTGCTGTGTGGAGGTTCCTAGGGCTCCTGCAGTCCCACACCTATGACACCAGACCTCTCTTACATGCTTAAATTCACATCCATCTGGGATCCCTGGTGCATCCAGGCTAACACACACATGTGGTCTTCCACACTCAGAACACACGCATGTAAGATGAGCATGTACGTCACCTATGTGCCATTCTGATCCCAAGCCCTTCCCTCAGTCAGGACTGAGGAGTCAGTAAATCAGAGTAAGGGGCAATTTCCCCTGCTGGAGCCAGGGAGAGTCAGGGGCTCACTCCTTCATGCCCTTTAGGTGTCCGTGAGTGGGGGCCTTACTCCCAGCGACCCTGATGAGGTCTGTGTTGATGTGGGGCCCCTGCTTTTGGCCCCTGAAGGCTTCTTTGGGGTCTCAGCAGCCACCAGCATCCTGGCAGGTAAGGATCCTGCAGGGCAGGTAAGAGCGGAGGGTAGTGTTTGATGATAATGAAACCTTATTGCAGCTTCTGAAGAGCCCAGGTGTGGAGTTGGTCATTTCTTCACTATGTAGCCTGGGATAGTCACAGTCCCTCTCTGGGCTTTTCCCTCAGGAGGCCACATCGGCTTTGGCTTTGTGGGGATACTGAAAGTCTCAAATGGGAGGCTGGGGATGTAGCTCCATTCATAGAGTGCTGGCCCAGCAGGCAGAATGTCCTAGGTTGGATCCCTAGAGCTGTTTCCAGATGTGGTCATGTCAGTCTGTAATCCCAGAACTCAGGAGGTAGAGACAGAAGGACCAGGAGTTCAAGGTCATCCTTGGCTACATAGCAAGTTTGAGGCCAGCCTGGGCTACATGAGATCTTGTTTCAAAGTAAAAAAAGATCTCAAATGACATAACACTTAAACAATTTTATTTTTCCAATATTGATTTCCATAAATGTGCCTTGCTGGTTGTCACAGGCTAGGTTAACTAAGGACAAGGCAAGATAAAATGGGAAACTGAACAGAGGGGTGTGCTACAGCGGAGGGTGTGAACAGAGGGATGTGCTACAGCGGAGGGTGTGAGCGGAGGGGTGTGCTACAGCGAAGGGTGTGAGCGGAGGGCTGTGCTACAGCGGAGGGTGCATGGAGGGTACTGCAGCTGGAAGGCAGCTGCAACAGGAGTGTGCGAGTCCTTGACTGCCAAGACTTAAGCCTGGACCCTGAGCACTGGGAGCCATGGAAGGTTTCTGAGAGAAGGTAAGTATAGGGTCAGAGCCATACTGCATGCTTGTTCCCATGCACAGCCGCTGTCTCCTGTGGGTCTGAGGATGTCGTGTGGTTTGCTACATGCTCCAGGATGTTTAGTGGTAGTTGTTTCTCACAACTGGGCCCTTCCTCTGGTGTGTGGTTCAACCTTTGCACCCCACATGTTTGTGTTTCTGAACTGTGTACCTATTCTATGAAGTGACAAAGGTCAGAGTTGCCCAGACTCATCCAAGTCCCTTGCATCCCTGGAATATAGTGGAGTCTGGGTGGACGGGCTGCTGGGTGGAAGGTTCCCTATCTCTCTTTCATCTGTCCCTCTTCCAGATGACCATGATGTCCTGTCCTTCCTGACCTTCAGCTTGAGTGAACCAGGCCCAGAGGTGATGCCAGCCCTTGCCGCCTGGGAGAGGCAGCCCAGGCACTCTGCTCTCCTCGGATGCCCATCACATCAGGGCATCCTCAGACCCACCACCCCAACCTGCTCTCTGAGTTCTGCTCAAGTCAGGCCCTGCACTGGGCAGTGTAGGGGCCAATCTGAGCTGAGAATGATCCATGCTGGCTATCAAAAGGCCCTGGGGGCAGGGAAAGTATGGTGGTACACGTCTTTAACTCCAGCACTTAGGAGTGTGTGGCCAGCCTGATCTACATACCAAGTTCCAGGACAGTCAGGGCTGCATGAGACCCTGTTTAAAAAAAAAAAAAAATCAGCTCCAGGGCCAGTAGGAAGCAAAGGGGTGAGGGTCCCTGAACCAGCAAGGAAAGACCAGGGAACGCTGACAAGAGGAAGTGAGGTTGAAGGAGCAGGTCCTAGAGGCTTGAGTTCACAACAGTCAGAGACGATGTGGCGATGTTGCACAGACAGAGGGAGGACGGCTGCGAGCTGCAAAGCCCACAGCTGAGCTATATGGGCTCCTCCTGGGCCAGGGTGCTGTATGAGTAGGGAGGGAGCCAGGATCCCAGGGGCCCTCAAGGAAGGCTGCTCTCCCCTGCACTGGGCTGGATCTTTGTCTTTCTCCCGTAGGCTGCCCCTCAACCCTTCCTGGAGAGCGAACAGCTCCGCCTGGCCAGGCAGCTGGAGGGGCTGCAGGCAGAGCTGGCCCTGAACACCTGGGAGGATAACATTCCACAGCCCAACCCCGAAGGACAGGAGGAAGGTAGTGACCCAGGGAGCAGGCAGGTGGGGCTGGCACATTGGAGTGCTACAGGACACTCTGTCCGTTAATACAGAAGCCTATTACCCAGTGAGAAAGTGAAGGGTGGAAAGGTCAGCTCTAAGCAGGACCTGGGTGGATGTTCTGTCCTGTTCCCACCACCCAGACATGTGTTGTTGTTTTATATTTATTTTATGCGTATATGTTTTGCCTCCATGAATGTAAGTGCACCTGTGTCATGCAGTACCTGCAAAGGCCAGAAGAGGGTGCTGGATCCCCTGTAACTGGCATTATGGACAGTTGTTAGATGCCATGTGGATGCTGGGAACCAAACCCTGGTCCTCTGCAAGAGCAGCCAGTGCTCCTAACTATGGATCTAGCTCTCAAGCTCCCACCCAGACATATTTTCTTCTTCTTTTGGGGGGAGGGGGTGTCTTCTTGAGACAGGGTCTCCCTGAAGCTCCAGCTGTCCTGGAACTGTAGACCAGGCTGGCATTGAACTCACAGAGCTTCACCTGCCTCTGCCTCCCAAGTGCTAGGATTAAAGGCGTGCACCACCACACCTGGCTTTCTTTTATTTTCAATTTACTATGTGTGTATGTATGTGTGCATGCATACGTGTGCACTGAGCATACACATGCATGCCACAGGAGATGTGTGGCGGTCAGAAGACAACTTTGTGGAATATCTTCTCTTCTTCCACCTTTACATGGGTTCTGGTGATCAAACTTAAATTGTCAAGTTCATACAACAAGTGGTTTTCCTTGCTGGTCCTTCTCAACACCAGGCACATTTTCTAGGGGGTCTTCGAGGGAATACATGTCTTCTAACGCTCTGCTCCAAGATGGGAACCAGTACCCATCCCAGCTTGCTGCCCATCTTGACTCTGCTCCAATCCCCAGGGGAAAGGCTCTTTGACCTGGAAGATAGACTGGGCAGACAAAGACACATTCTGCAGGCTCTCCAAGCCCTCTCTAGACAGCTGGACCAGGCTGAGAGGCAGTGGCGGCACCAGCTGGGATTCACAGGCCAGGCCAGGCCTGAGGGCAGCTGGGTGAGTGGTCCCCGGGGCACCCAAGGGTCCTCCTATGGGGTTGGAAGAATAGGGCCCCAGTCCAGAGCTAGCCTCCCCCAAGCATGGAGAAAAGAGCGCTGGACACAGGATGGAATAGGGCATCACCGCACAAACAGGCGCCACCAGAGCCACAAAGCTGGGTTGGCAAGAGGGAGGAGACGCCAGGTATTTGGAATCTGGTCTATAGACAAATGGCAGAAATAGATTAGGGGCTAATGTGCATGTGGCTTCACACGTGATTTGCATGCAGTGTACTCCAGAATCCTCATTTCATCTCTGCTGCCGTCCGTCCTGGCTCCTCCCCCAGGGCATCATGCCCAGCCTTGGGGACTGAGAGCTAAACCCAGCCAGAGTACTGGCTAGTAGGCAGAGGGGCCAGCCACTCACCCAGGCTTTGCTGGGTCCTGCCAACTCAGGGTTTTAATCTTTTGTCCTCAGACCAGAGCAGCCTAGGCTGGGCTGTTGGAATGGGATGAGGGGAGGAGACCAGTCCAGGGCTAGACCCCGAGCCCCTCATATGATTCTACTATCCTCAAGAAGGTCAGCTCCCTCGGTGGTCACTCTGCAGGACTTGGACTCACACACTGGATGTTAAACAGTACTAGTCCTCAGTTTGGATCATAGCCTAGGAAAAAGACTCAGAGAGAACTGGGCCAGGCCTCTCCCCAAGAGAACAGGGCCATTTTTTAAAAGGAGAAGTATTTGGGGAAAGCCCAGAAGGTGCGTGTTGGGAGAAACAACATACTTTAGGCATGGAATGAGGGTCCTCCAGAAGCCCAGATGGACAAGTGCCGGGGAGATTTGACATGTCCGAAAGAGCCATGGCCATCTAGTAAGCCCTCTAGGGAAATAGGAAGTATCCCAGGAGAAAGTGGGCTCCAAGGAAATGGGCTCAGTATCCTGCACCCCAGACAAGAGCTGCCCAACCCTTCTGTAGGACTCTGCCAAGGTCAGCACCCTGCTCCGTGGACAGCAGACTCTGCTCCAGGCTCTGCAGGAGATAAGGTAAGAGACAGGGTGAAGAGAGGGACTGAAAGAGGGAAGGAACGCCCTCCACCATCTTCTCTGTGCCAGAAATTCCTCTTTGAGCCCATCTTCTTTCCTTCCTTCTTTCCTTCCTTCCTTCTTTCCTTCCTTCTTCCTTCCTTCCTTCCTTCTTTCCTTCCTTCATTTTGTTTTTTTTTTTTGGACAAGGTCTCCCTGTAGCTCCAGCTGGCCTGGAACTTGATTTATAGACCAGGTTGACCTCAATCTCACAGAGATGTACTTGGATCTGTCTCCCGAGTGCTGAGATTGAAGCTATGTGCCACCACACCCAGCAACATTCATTCTTTCCATCATTTCCTGAGCACTTAGCACCCAGACCAACAATGCAAAGGGCTAGAAGCGATGTTAAGATTGATGCTTCATCTTTCTTTTTCTTTAATCTTGTGTGTGTGTTATTTTGTATATGATGTATGGAGGAGTGTATGTACATGAGTGTGCAGGTGTGTGTACCCATGTGTGCATGTGAAGGCTGGAGCAGGACACCAGTATCTTCTTCTATCATTCCCCAACTTAGTGCCTTGAGACAGGGTCTTTTACTGAACCAGAAACACGCTGTTCACTAGGCTGGCTGGCCACTGGGCTCTCAGGATCTGCCTTCCCTGTCTCTACTCCCAGTACCAGGGCTATAGGTACCTGAAGCCATGCCCAGCTTTTTATCTTGGTACTGGGGATTTGAACTCTGGCTTGTGGAGCAAGCACTCTTATCCACTGAACCAGTTCTCCAGTCCCCAAGAGGAAACATTTTTGATGGAGATTCTTGGAGAAAGCACAGCCAAGATCAGGCCAGTTGGAAGAAGCCATTCCTGAGCTCGTTTTGCCTCAGCCTCCCAGAATCCACCGCGAGAGCGTCATCCCTGTGGAGCTCCTCGTGGAGCTCTCCAGTGAACGGAGGCAAGATGAGGAGAGTTCATGTCTCTGGGCTAAAGTGAAAGGTAGAGCCCAGGGTCCCTGGGGTGCAGAGGCACAGTTTCAGAGCGTTCCTTGTACAAACTAAAGTCTTAGGATCTAGGGAGAAGTTTTAGGGTAAAAAGACCAGCCCCAGGCTGGCTGTGATGGTGCAGACCTTTGATTCTAGCTCTCAGGAGGCAGAAGCAAGTGGATCTCTGTGAGATGAAGTCCAGCTTTGTCTAGATAGTGAGTTCCATTCCAGATGGGGCTACAAGAAAACCCTGTCTCAAAATAATAAAATAATAAAATAGCTGGGTGTGGTGAGTCCTAGCACTCAGGACTCACAAGCAGGAGGATCTCTGTAAGTTCGAGGCCAGTCTGGTCTACATGGCGCGTTCCAGGACAGCTGGGGTACAGGGAGACCCTTTCTCAAAAAGACCAATAAATAAATAAGTAAATAAATAAATAAATAAGTCCCCAAGAAAGTACTGTATGGATGGTATCTGTTCCCTATTGTAATGTGTTTCCCCTGGGAATTATGGGAAATGATTAGGTGTTTTGGGTACAAACAAAGGAGATAATGGACGACCTCCCTTTATTTCTACACCATCAGGGATACAGCTGCCCACATGACTTCAGGAGCCCGGGTCTTCTACCTGCCTGTGGGCACCCAGCATCACTTCTTCGAACTAGACCAGATCCTCAGCCTCCTGCAGAAGGACCTTCGGGGTCTGGTGGTGAGGATGGAGCAGTGGGCAGTACAAGGAACTCATCCCTGGGGTCTGGTGGTAGGATGGAGCAGTGGGCAGTACAAGGAACTCATCCCTGGGGTCTGGTGGTAGGATGGGGCACTGGGCAGTACAAGGAACTCATCCCTGGGGTCTGGTGGTAGGATGGGGCAGTGGACAGTACAAGGAACTCATCCCTGGGGTCTGGTGGTAGGATGGAGCAGTGGGCAGTACAAGGAACTCATCCTTGGGTCCTGGTGGTAGGATGGAGCAGTGGGCAGTACAAGGAACTCATCCTTGGGGTCTGGTGGTAGGATGGAGCAGTGGGCAGTACAAGGAACTCACCCCTGGGGTCTGGCGGGGAGGATGGAGCAGTGGGCAGTACAAGGAACTCACCCCTGGGGTCTGGCGGGGAGGATGGAGCAGTGGGCAGTACAAGGAACTCACCCCTGGGGTCTGGCGGGGAGGATGGAGCAGTGGGCAGTACAAGGAACTCACCCCTGGGGTCTGGCGGGGAGGATGGAGCAGTGGGCAGTACAAGGAACTCACCCCTGGGGTCTGGCGGGGAGGATGGAGCAGTGGGCAGTACAAGGAACTCACCCCTGGGGTCTGGCGGGGAGGATGGAGCAGTGGGCAGTACAAGGAACTCACCCCTGGGGTCTGGCGGGGAGGATGGAGCAGTGGGCAGTACAAGGAACTCACCCCTGGGGTCTGGCGGGGAGGATGGAGCAGTGGGCAGTACAAGGAACTCACCCCTGGGGTCTGGCGGGGAGGATGGAGCAGTGGGCAGTACAAGGAACTCACCCCTGGGGTCTGGCGGGGAGGATGGAGCAGTGGGCAGTACAAGGAACTCATCCCTGGGGTCTGGCGGGGAGGATGGAGCAGTGGGCAGTACAAGGAACTCATCCCTGGGGTCTGGTGGTAGGATGGAGCAGTGGGCAGTACAAGGAACTCATCCCTGGGGTCTGGTGGTAGGATGGAGCAGTGGGCAGTACAAGGAACTCATCCCTGGGGTCTGGCGGGGAGGATGGAGCAGTGGGCAGTACAAGGAACTCACCCCTGGGGTCTGGTGGTAGGATGGAGCAGTGGGCAGTACAAGGAACTCACCCCTGGGGTCTGGTGGTAGGATGGAGCAGTGGGCAGTACAAGGAACTCATCCCTGGGGTCTGGTGGTAGGATGGAGCAGTGGGCAGTACAAGGAACTCACCCCTGGGGTCTGGCGGGGAGGATGGAGCAGTGGGCAGTACAAGGAACTCACCCCTGGGGCTGGATGGTAGGCTGGAGCAGTGGGCAGTAAGGACCTCATCCCTGGGGTCTGGTGGTAAGGATGGAGCAGTGGGCAGTACAAGGAACTCATCCCTGGGGTCTGGTGGTAAGGATGGAGCAGTGGGCAGTACACGGAGCTCATCCCTGGGGTCTGGTTCCTGCCACCTTTCCCCCAAAACTTCTGCAGTCTCAGGTGCCCCTGCCCAGGACCCCTAGCAAGCGCATTGTGTGTATGTGTATGTGTGTGTGTGTGTGTGTGTGTGTGTGTGTGTGTGTGTGTACATGGGTATGCAGGAACACAGATTTCATCTCTCTCCATTTCATTGCACTGTGGAAAGTCTCACAGACTCAGCACCACTGGAGACCCCTTGGTTGAATTGCCTTCATGACCAGAAGGGAGGTGGGATGGGATGGGCCCAGGATCATCCAGATTCCGTAGTAGAACTGACTTTTCTCTGGCTCCCATTTTTCCCCACCCCGCTCTTGACTTTGGTCTGCTCGTGGTCTCAGGACCCACGTCTCCTGAGCTGTTCCCACAGATGGAGCCATGGGGGCATGGTCATGGGGGCATGGTCATGGGGGCATGGCCATGGGGGCATGGTCATGGAAGCATGGTCATGGGGGCATGGTCATGGGGGCATGGTCATGGATGGCATGGTCATGGAGGCATGGTCATGGGGGCATGGTCATGGATGGCATGGTCATGGATGGCATGGTCATGGAGGCATGGTCATGGAGACATGGTCATGGGGGCATGGTCATGGGGGCATGGTCATGGGGGCATGGTCATGAGGGCATGGTCATGGGGGCATGGTCATGGGGGCATGGTCATGGATGGCATGGTCATGGATGGCATGGTCATGGGGGCATGGTCATGGATGGCATGGTCATGGGGGCATGGTCATGGGGGCATGGTCATGGAAGCATGGTCATGGGGGCATGGCCGGGGGCATGGTGGGCATGGTCATGGAGCATGGTCATGGGGGCATGGCATGGGGCATGGTCATGGAAGCATGGTCATGGGGGCATGGTCATGGATGGCATGGTCATGGGGGGTCATGGATGCATGGTCATGTGCATGGTCATGGCATGGCATGATTCATGGGGTGGCATGGGGGCATGGTCATGGAAGCATGGTCATGGGGGCATGGCCATGGGGGCATGGTCATGGAAGCATGGTCATGGGGGCATGGCATGGGGGCATGGTCATGGAGCATGGTCATGGGGGCATGGTCCATGGGGGCATGGTCATGGAAGCATGGTCATGGGGGCATGGCCATGGGGGCATGGTCATGGAAGCATGGTCATGGGGGCATGGCCATGGGGGCATGGTCATGGACGCATGGTCATGGACGCATGGTCATGGACGCATGGTCATGGGGGCATGGCCATGGGGGCATGGTCATGGAAGCATGGTCATGGGGGCATGGTCATGAGGGCATGTCATGGGTAGTCTGGGGGCATGGTCATGGATGCATGGTCATGGGGGCATGGTCATGGGGGCATGGTCATGGAGGCATGGTCATGGGGGCATGGTCATGGATGGCATGGTCATGGGGGCATGGTCATGGATGGCATGGTCATGGATGGCATGGTCATGGGGGCATGGTCATGGAGGCATGGTCATGGAGGCATGGTCATGGATAGCATGGTCATGGGGGCATGGTCATGGAGACATGGTCATGGATGGCATGGTCATGGAGGCATGGTCATGGAGGCATGGTCATGGATGGCATGGTCATGGATGGCATGGTCATGGATGGCATGGTCATGGGGGCATGGTCATGGGGGCATGGTCACGGGGGCATGGTCATTGAGGCAGCTTTATTCACTGCCTTTTCCCCGCATTTCCTAGATGACGACCAGGATGGCCCAAACACCCAAGAGATAAACAGGGACTATGCATGGCACAGACTCCAGTTCCCCTCCCTCCTACTAGGTTAAAGCTAAGGCACGACTTCATACTTTGCCCTTACAGAAAACAGCAGCCAAGACCCTCCGTCCACCTTGCCGGCACCCAGGAACCCCTGCATGTCTGCAGACTGCCATCTTCCTGCTCTTCCTCCTCATCCAGACTCTAGGCTTCTTCTGCTACGTGAACTTCAGGTGGGCCTTCCCATGAGCGGAACTTCCCATATATAACCATCTACATTGCTTGCTTCTGGGCTACAGTGGTTCAACTTAAAAGGGGACCCTGAGGCTCAGTGGGGAGCTTCCAGAGTGCTAGGAACAAAGCACATACCAGGAGACATCATCCACCAAGTGCAGCCCAACTGCAAAAGCCCAAGCCCACCAGGCCCTGCCCCACAGAGCTCACTCTAGAGGTCTAGGATCTAACAAACAACAGGTAGTCAGTAGCCAGTGCTGTGATAGGGGGAAGCTTGGGGCTTGCAAGAGCATGGGAAAAAGCAACTGGTTCAGCTTTGGGGGAGGGGTATTCTAGTTTGCTTTCATTTGCTGTGACGAAACACTCTGACCAATACCAACTTGGGGAGGAAAGGGTTTATTCTTCTTACATCTCTCATCTCTCCTGGACACAGTTCATCACTGAGGTAGGAACTCAGGGCAGGAACCTGGAGGCAGGAGCTGAAGCACAGGCCATGGAGGAGCACTGCTTACTGGCTTGCTCCCCTGGCCTATGCTCAGCCTGCTTTCTTTTACAAGACACAACAACCTCCCCAGGGGTGGCTCCCCTCACAGTGGGCTGGGCCCTCCCACATCACTCAACAATCAAGAAAATGCCCCCCAAAACATGGCCACTCCAATGGAGGGAGTTCCCCAGTTGAGGTTCCTTCAACCCACGTGTGTCAAGTTGACACTAAAGCTCAAGGGGTCAGGCAGTTGACCCGGAAAGGATATTTGATTTGGGTAATCAAAGTGACTAGGAGTTTTCCAGCCTGACAAGATAGGTACAGGCACTACTGCAGAGGGAACAGCATTGGAGAAGGCATGGAGGCATGAAAAAAAACACTTGAAGAAGGGAGAAGGCAGCCGATGAGACCTGTTGAAGTAAAGGGCAGGACTGATTTACAGAACTGGGCAAAGAAGCCAGCCAAGGCGTTCTGGACTAGAACGGCGTTCCTCTAATCTCAGCACTTGGAAGGTTGAGGCAGAAGGGTCCTCAGTTCCAGAACCTAGGCTACATTAATAAGACCTTATCCTCCCCCAATAAAGGGGGGGCTTGGTGTGGTGGCACACATCTCTAACCCAGCACTCAGGAGGCAGAGGTAAGGGGAATGTCTGTGAAATGGAGGTCAGCCTGGTCTATGTAGTGAGTTCCAGGCTAGTTGGAGATACAGGGAGACCCTATCTCGAAAAAGGGGTTGAGGGGCTGGAGAGATGGCCTAGTAGTTAAGAGTGCCGAATGCTCTTGCAGAGGATCCGGGTTCGATCCCCAGCACTCACATGGCGGCTGAAAGCCGTCTTTAACTCCAGTTCCAGGGGAATCCGACGCCCTCTTCTGACCTCCGTGGCATTGCACGACACAGGTGCACAGACCTGCATGCAGTCAGTACATTCATACACATACGAAAATAAATAAAATTTTTTTTAAAAAGAAAAAAAAGGGGTTGCTGGAGAGATGGTTCAGTGATTAAGAGCACTGGCTGCTCTTGTAGAGGACCTAGGTTCAATTCCCAGCACCCACATGGTAGCTAACTACCACCTGTAACTCCAGTTCCAGGAGATCTGATGCCCTCTTGTGACCTTTGTGCACACTGTGCAACACAGGTGCACTTACCTATATTCAGGCAATACATAGAAAATAAAAATAGGGGCTGGAGAGATGGCTCAGCGGTTAAGAGCACCGACTGCTCTTGCAGAGGACCCGGGTTCAACTCCCAGAACCCACATGGCAGCTAAGAACTGTCTTTAACTCCAGTTCCAGGAGAATCCGACACCCTCTTCTGACCTCTGCGCCATTTCATGACACAGGTGCACCAACCTACATGCAGACAGTACACTCATACACATAAAAAAGAAAAAAGAAAAGAAAAGAAAAATAATAAAGGAAATACTTTTTTTTTTTTTTTTTTTTTTTTTTTTCTGTTATGTGTATGAATGTTCTGTCTGCATGCAAGTTTGTGCACCCATGTCGTGACATGCCGCGGAGGTCAGAAGAGGGTCTCGGATTCCTGGAGCTGGGTTCTCCTGGAACTGAGTTTCAGACGGTCTCGGCCGCCCTGTGGGTGCTGGGGATCGAACCCAGGTCCTCTGCAAGAGCGGTCGGCGCTCTTAACCGCTAGGCCATCTCTCCAGCCCCTAAAGGAAATACTTTTAAGAAAGGTGTATCAGGATGTGAGGGGACAAGGAAGAAATGTGTGCGTGGGACTGCAATGCTTACACTAAACACTCAGGCACACCTCAGATGCCGGGGGAAGTAAACTTTACGTAGTATGTCAAGGGAGCCACAAAAGGTGCCAAAGTAGGGGAGCCAGTGGCACACTGTGTCCTGGGAAGCTGGTGTGAATCCTGAAATCAAACAGTCAGAGGAAGAGATTCAAATAAGCTTCTCTCTCTGGCAACAGACGGGAGCTGGACAAGAGGCTTCCAGAGCACCTATCCACAGGAAGCTTTCCTCCTGGGCCTGCACCACATATCCAGGGGTCGCTGGGGGCTCTGAGGAGGCAGACTGTCTCCTCCAGCATGCAAGCTTGAACCAACACAAAGCCACGTCTCAGTGGGAGTCCTGTGACTGGTAGAGGGCTTGGCCTGTGTCTTCCCTTTGAGTGCCCAGCAACTGCCCCGCACCTCAGTTCTTGGTGGGCTCACTGTATTAAAGGAGCTCTTATGATATGCTTATTTATCTTTTAGTCTCTGATGACTTCTACCTTCTCTGGGTAGATACCAGGAGTGAGGACCAAGCAGACAAGGTGGCCAAGGGCTGGCTTAACTGCCAAAGGACCAGATAGTCCCCCACCCCACCCCCGGAGAGAGAGAGAGAGAGAGAGAGAGAGAGAGAGAGAGAGAGATCTTCCCCCTAGACTACTGAAGGAAAAGAGACAACTGTACAAAATTTTGTCTCCAAACTCCATCAAGACAGAGAGGTGTCTCTGGCTCCTTCTGTCCTGCCTGCATCCCCAAACAACCCCTCACCCAACATACATTCCCTGAGGCTTCAGGGACAGCAGGGCAGACACGTGACAGAGGAGCTGAGCGCACACTCACTGAACCATATCTGGGATTCCTGTTCGTTCGTGCTCCCCCTTCCCAGCCTCCGGTCAGCAGGTTGGGGTGGGGTGGGACAAGGATGACTGGGCCCCGAGGTTGGGGTGTTTGGTCCTTGCTGCCACCTGGATCTCCCAGCTGAAGTCCTGGTTACCGGTGACCCAGAAATGGGGAAAGTTGGAGGATAGGAAGTAAGGATGGAGGCACGGATGAGAGCAACCCCTTCTCCCCAGGGAGCGACCCCACCACCACAAGCCCTATCGGCTGTCAGCAGTGGCCAGCGGAGCTTGGCCGGCGGTAAAAGAGGCGCGTGGGAGAGGCGGGAGTGCGCAGCGGGCACGTGGTCCGGGCTGCTCAGCCCCGTGCGTGCCCCCCGCCCCCGGTGAGGAGGGGTTTGGGAAGGTAGGGGCGGGCTGCGCGCGAAGCGTGGGGCGAGCCAGAGGCAGGAGCTGTTCCCGGGACTTAGTGCTGAAGTGGGCGACGAGTCGGACGCCTGACGCTGCGACCAGCGAAGACCATGGCGTTCATGGTGAAGTCTATGGTGGGCGGCCAGCTGAAGAACCTCACCGGGAGCTTAGGGGGCGGCGAGGACAAAGGGGACGGGGACAAGTCTGCAGCGGAAGCACAGGGAATGAGCCGAGAGGAGTACGAAGAGTACCAAAAGCAACTGGTGGAAGAGAAGTGAGTGAGATCTTTCCTTGGCTCCAGTGACCTCCACACTCATGCCGCTGCACCTGCCCCTGTCTCAGAGCCTCCCCACACCTCCGAAACATAGTAACAGGGTGGGGGTACCCTCTAGGTTACTCCCATGGCTACCCCATCTCAAACCCAGGACTCTGGTCTAGCTTCATAATCTGGTCCTGAGAGAGTTGGGGGAAGGGTAACGAACGGGTGCCTGGAGGGGGGGGGGTGCACGTGCATCTCTGATGAAATAGGTAATCCCTTAATCCGATCTGGTCCTAGCCGCCTGTCTTCCAAACAGGGCTCCTGTAAACCTGAGGCTCTAAGAAAAGCCTACGGTGGAGAGGGGCTCAGAGTCCTGACGACAAGAGTGAGATGGGAATATTCATCCATATTGGGCCACAGCTCTGGGGCAGAGTAGACAGTAGATTTAGCGTCTGAACTTTGGGGTGAGGTGCCTGCACTCAGACCCTCACTAGCTGGGTAACTTTGGGCAAGCTGACCATGTAGCTCAGCCCCTGGCACACGGCATCATTCACAGAATGTCAGCTATTGTAATTTTATTTAATCCTGATAGTTTTGTGAATTGCAAAGCTTCTTCCTGACTTTATGGAAGAGGAAGGTCTTACCTAAGATATACTGAAGGTGGCAGTGAGCCAGGAGCCAAACCCAAGTCTATTCTGAATACTCCCCTCCCTGAAACACAGCTTGTCAGACAAGGAAAGACAGATCTGCATGAGTGATTGCAAGGAACACACATTAGGATCTGCAGGGAGATCCAGACAGGTGCTTCCTCCCAGGTAGCACTGTCCACTGGTGGGAGATCCAGACAGGCGCTTCCTCCCACGTGGCACTGTCCACTGCTGGGAGATCCAGACAGGCGCTTCCTCCCACGTGGCACTGTCCACTGGTGGGAGATCCAGACAGGAGCTTCCTCCCAGGTGGCACTGTCCACTGGTGGGAGATCCAGACAGGCGCTTCCTCCCACGTGGCACTGTCCACTGGTGGGAGATCCAGACAGGAGCTTCCTCCCAGGTAGCACTGTCCACTGGTGGGAGATCCAGACAGGCGCTTCCTCCCAGGTGGCACTGTGCACTGGTGGGAGATCCAGACAGGCGCTTCCTCCCAGGTGGCACTGTCCACTGGTGGGAGATCCAGACAGGTGCTTCCTCCCAGGTAGCACTGTCTACTGGTGGGACATCCAGATAGGCACTTCCTCCCAGGTAGCACTGTCCACTGGTGGGAGTGGAGAACAAAGAGGACACTGTGATGGGTTGAGGGGCAAAATCTAAGCCTTTCAGTCCCAACTCCATAATTATTCACAGGCCACCCAGGGGGATGGGAAACCCATGTAGCCCACTCCCAGGAGTTTGAGATCACTTTGGCCTCTCCCTTGCAGACTCTATTCATTCCCTCAATTTCTGAGGTCACTTCACCCCCCTCCCCAACCCATGTCCTTTTTCCCTGAAGGATGGAGCGGGATGCGCAGTTCACGCAGAGGAAGGCAGAACGGGCCACACTCCGGAGTCACTTCCGAGACAAATATCGTTTGCCCAAGGTGAGCAGGAACCCAAGGTGTGAGGTGCTACTAGGCCCCTGAGCACAACCGGGTGCTGGTCTCCCTTTGAGTCCTGCAGCTCTCAGCCCAGAAGACTCACTGCCTACTTGGGCAGAGTCTTCCTTTTCTTATTCATTTGGTCATCCACACATTCCTGGAGCTGAGGGAATACCCCGACCTCTGGAAGCTGACAGGTTTGTGTGTCTAAGGCCAGTCCTTCACTCCCACCTCTCTAATCTGGGTCAAGCCTGGCCCATGAAGGCACAGTAGAGTTGGAAATCAGATTTTACAGGGAGTGAATGCTCAGGAGGCTGCTAAATATATGTGGAGGGCTAGGGAGAGAATGGGACATCGAGTACTTCAACCTCTAGGTTCTTACCTAACCCCCAGTAAGCTGCTAGATAGTTGTTAGCACATGTGTAAAAGAGGAATTTGCCCAAGATCCTGAGGCTTGAGGAGACTGAGGGACTTGGCTAAGGTCATGCAGACAGTGAACAATAGAGTCCAACCTGTGAATATTGAGCTTGTGCTTGTCCCAGGCCCTAGGCTGAATTCCAGGGTATGGAATATACCTTTCCAAGAACAAAGTACTCCTTTGGTCTAGTATGTTTCAGGAAGCCCCTGCTTCCCAACATGCTGCAACACCATATTGGCACATGCATCTGCCACCTCTACATGGCATGAGTCACTTCCCAGAATACGACCTTCATGTGTGCAGGGCTGTGCTAGACTCTGAGAAAGGATGTGTTCCTTGATCTTGATCTTCCACTTGGTTTGAGAGATCAAATATGTCAACATAGCCGGGCGTGGTGGCGCACACCTTTATTCCCAGCACTCAGGAGGCAAAGGCAGGTGGATCTTTGTGAGTTCAAGGCCAGCCTGGTCTACAGAGTGAGTTCCAGGACAGCTGGGGCTACAGGGAGACCCTGTCTCAAAAAAAAAAAATATGTCAACATCACATTTCCTCATTCAACAAGTGTTTAGTGAGCCCCTGACAGCCACTGACTCCCCCTGGGCACCAGTGTTTTGGAAGTCTCCTAGAAGCAAACCTGGTTCAGAAAGCCTATTACTGAAAATCCAGGTAGCAACACTCATTTCTCAAATGCTTGCAGTAAGCATATAAGAGACATAACTCCTGCTACAAGAGAATGCTGAGTCTATAGAGGAGGAAAGATGGATATAACTATGCAGGGCTTAGGGTAGAAGACCCCAGCATTGCCCAGAGGGGTCAGGGAGTATGATGGCATTCAGAAGATGCTGATGCAGAAAGAATACAGGTATTAGAATCAGTGATGCTGTCTGCATCTAGCTCCACACTTCCAATCCTGATTCTTTGATCTTGGACAAAATTTGGAGTTTCAGTTTCCTTATTTGTAAAGTGGAGATGAGAACCCTACCTCTTAGGTACTTTTTAATCTTTTATACAGGGCTCATGTAGCCGAGGCTGGCCTCAGACTCTCTGTGTATCGAGGCTGGCCTTGAACTCCTCCTGAACCTTCTGCCTCCCCCTCCTGAGTACTGGGATTACAGATCTGACCCACACCTCCCCCTCCTGAGTACTGGGATTACAGATCTGGCCCACACCTCCCCCTCCTGAGTACTGGGATTACGGATCTGGCCCACACCTCCCCCTCCTGAGTACTGGGATTACGGATCTGGCCCACACCTCCCCCTCCTGAGTACTGGGATTACGGATGGCCCACACCTCCCCCTCTTGAGTACTGGGATTACAGATCTGGCCCACACCTCCCCCTCCTGAGTACTGGGATTACAGATCTGGCCCATACAACCACCTGTAACTGCAGCTCCAGTGGCTCTGATACCCTCTTCTGGCCTCCAAGGCCACACACACACACACACACACACACACACACAAGTCTTTTAAAATATTTATTTTTATTTCATATGTATGTATTTTTTGTGTGTCTTTTCAAGACAGAGTCTCCCTGTAGCCCCAGCTGTCCTGGAACTCACTCTGTAGACCAGGCTGGCCTTGAACTCACAAAGATCCACCTGCCTCTGCCTCCAGAGTGCTAGGATTAAAGATGTGCAGCACCTAGGCCAGCTTTGCCTCAATTTCATACATACATGCCTCCCTCTGGCTCCCAAGTGCTGGGATTAAAGGCATGTGTCCATCCCAGCATTTCCCTCTTGATCTAGTTTCTATTCTGTTCCTTCAGTATCTCAGAGTGATGTGAGGTAGTCCAAAGGAGTAGGTTTAAAAGTGCAAAGTCAGGTTGGAGAGATGGTTCAGCAGTTAAGAGCACTGACTGCAAGAAGACCGGGTTCAATTCCCAAAACCCACATGGTGGCTAAGAACCATCTTTAATTCCACTTCCAAGGGAATCCGATGCCCTCTTCTTATCTCTGCAGCATTGCACAGCAGGGGTGCACCTACCTATATGCAGGCAGTACACTTATACACATAAGAAGTAAAATAAATAAAAATAAAAGTGCAAAGTCTCCATACCTACCCATGAAAGGTTTCACTCAGATGTGGGGACAGGGACTGAGCCCACCGGAACATGGTCCCCAGTAATCTAGTGCCCTAGAATCTGGTCTGGGCTCCTTCCATGCCCTGTACCACTAGATCTCCACAGATTCCACCCTCACCCCGTTTCTCTTCCCTTCAGAATGAGACAGATGAAAGCCAGATCCAGCTGGCAGGCGGAGACGTGGAGCTGCCTCGGGAGCTCGCCAGGATGATTGAGGAGGACACAGAGGAGGAGGAGGAGAAGGCCTCTGTGCTCAGGCAGCTGGCCAGCCTCCCTGGCTTGGACCTCAGCTCACTCAAGGACAAGGCCCAGGCTACACTGGGTGACCTCAAACAATCAGCTGAGAAGTGTCACATCATGTGACCACTTCCCTTGGGGTTGCCTCTGGGATGGCCAGAGGGCTAGGTCCGTGAGGGCTTAGAGTGTGTCTCAACTTCCAGAGATTTCTACTCCATTTGGGGTTTGTTTTTCCTGCCTCAGCCTAGCCTCTGACTCCTCTCATCCATGTCAGTCCTGCCTCTGGTGTCACCCTCCTCATGGCCACCCAAGTTCCCATGGTCCCCTCTCCCCCTTGTAACTCCTTTCTCAGCCTGAGAGGTTTTCTGAGATGATCAGACTAGGCCCAGCCCTCTCCAGGTACAGGTTCCTGTTACACACAAGAACACTCACAGAAGGACACAGATGTATCCTGGCACACACAGACACACATCCCCTGGGTACCCAGTCCCTCTAGACATGAGCAGTCAAATGCTCTCAGAGGTGGCTTTGGGCAGACAGAAGCCCTGTTCCAATTTACTCTGTTGTTGTGGAAGGAGCTGCTCTTTCTGGGCTTCATCTGTAAAATGGGAATGAACTGTATGGTTTCTAAGATTTCTTCCCACTTGGCATCCCCTGGCCACTCTGAGCACAGCCTGAACCCCTCCTTGGGCAGGACAGCAGCTGTGGCCACAGCCTCAGGCAGCCGCCACAGTGGGCTCTGGGGGCTGAGCAATGCTGTGTGAGGGGCAGAGTGCCAAGGCTGGAGCTGGCACTGAACGGTGGCCCAGGCAGCTCCTGGCCTTCTCTGGGCTTGTGGCTCAGCCAAATTTTCTTCTGTTCCTGTAAAACTCTCTGGATTCCATAGCTGGAATCTCCTCATCTAGTTAGTGGAAAATAAAAGTTCCAAATGACACGGCTTTTTCTCCTTCCTACTGACTTAAGTCTTAGTGTCCACAGGTCGCAAGCCTGCCATTCGAGGGTACCCCAACCTCCTCACCTGCAGCTTCAAGGCTAGCATATCCAGCCCTAGGAGGGGAAGGAGAAGGGACTTCTGCAGAACTCGTGTAAGATGACCCACCACTTTTTAGGGCCCTAGGTGAGGGAGCAGGTACAGCTTGGGCCCTATGAAGCAGGTCTAAGCAGTGAGATTTCAGGAGGATGTGGGAGCCAGCTGGATGGAGAGTACGTGGGAAGGTGGGGCGTGTTTCCTGAGACCACAGAAGGGTCATGGCTCAGCCACAGCTGTCTGTGTGGCTCCCCTCACCTGGGGAAGAAGCTGCAGCAGAGGAGGGAGGGCCATTATGCTCCAGCCTGGCTCTGCTGTGTCTTTGAGAAGGTTCTTTGCCTCTCTGAGCCTGTGTTCCTGGTAATGTCAGAGCCCTCCTCTCCAAGAACAGTAATACTTTTCAAAGGGTAATCATTTATTTTCTTTCTTTTTTTTTTCTTGATACTGCTAGGGATCCAGGGCCTCATCCACAGCATGCTAAGCAGGTGTTCTACCACGTAAAACCTTCTCACATTCTTTAATAAATAAAGGAGAGGGCAAAGGTCAGACACTGGGTGCGCCCTGTGGACGAAGGCAGCTGTCAGGAAGTGCCTCGTGCTGTGGGAAGCTGTGTCCTCAGGGCACTTTGCTGCCCAAGCAGTGTGTTACTTGTTTCTTTTTTTTTTAAGATTTAAAAATTATTTTAAATTATGTGCATGTGTGTGCGTGTACATGTACATGTCCGTGTGTATGTGCATGTGTGCGCACATGTGTGTGTATGTGTGTATGTGTGTGTGTTGCTCAGCCAGAAGCATCAGATTCCCTAGAGCTGGAGTTATTGTCAGCTTGTGTGGGTTCTACAAATCAAACTCAACTCCTCTACAAGAGCAGCAATGTCTCACTGAACTCTTTCTCCAGCCCCCTGTTGTTTGATTTTTTGAAAGAGTCTCATGGCCTGTGTTGGATTCCCTTTTTTTTTGAAGGGGGGGGTGTCTTTTTTTTTTTTTTTTTTTTTTTTTTGAGACAAGGTCTCCCTATAGCTCAGCTGTCCTGGAACTTGCTATGTAGACCAGGCTAGCCTTGAACTCACAAAGATCCACAGGCCTCCACCTTCCCAGTGTTGGGATTAAAGGCGTGTGCCACTACACACAGCCATTTGATTCTGTTTGTTTGAAAGAGTCTTATATAGCCCAGGCTGGCCTTGAACTCACAAAGATCCACAGGCCTCCACCTTCCCAGTGCTGGGATTAAAGGTGTGTGCCACTACACACAGCCATTTGATTCTGTTTGTTTGAAAGAGTCTTATATAGCCCAGGCTGGCCTTGAACTCACAAAGATCCACAGGCCTCCACCTTCCCAGTGCTGGGATTAAAGGCGTGTGCCACTACACACAGCCATTTGATTCTGTTTGTTTGAAAGAGTCTTATATAGCCCAGGCTGGCCTCACACTTCCCATTCAGGCAAGGATGATCTCGAACTCTTTATGTGGCTTCCATCTCCCAAGTACTGTGACTGCAGGCCACCATGCCCAGTTTACGTTGTGCTGGGAATCCAGCCCAGAGCTTCATACGTGCTAGGCAAACACTTCTCCCAACTGAGCTATGTTTGGAGAAGAGATCTCACTATGTAGCCCAGGCTAATCTGGAGCTGATGATCTTCATCTTCCTGCTTTAGCCTCTCAAGTGCTGGGATTACAGAAGTACAACACCATGCCTGGCTCTAATGAAAAAATTAAAAAGAAAAAAAAAAAAAGGCTTGGCTCTTTTTGTTAAATAAAGAGCCCGAATACCACTGCAGTCTCCGGCTGGCAGCAGGGTGAGCATGGCAGTCTGGAAGCCCCAGGAGGATGCTCCAGTAGGGAGTTCCGGAGGCCCACTGGGTAGGATGAAGGCACCTCTGGGCACGTGGTGCCTCTTGGCTTCAGAGGCTAAGCACTGACTTGTGGGGACGCCATCACAATTACAGGCAGCAAAAACTGTCTGAGGCTTTTTCAAGGGCAAAATTCCCACTAGGTCTCCCCATAAAGTAAGAACAAGAACAGTTGGCAATGTTGAGGTGGAACTGCTGAGAGACAGACAGAAGCCGGACAGAACAGGAGGGATGTGGCACTGGGTAGGGGCTGCTTGGGCTGTTGCACGCCATCCTCTGAACATTCAGGGAGGTGTCTCTGAGATGTTCCTGGCCCATCCCCTGGAGAAAGGCCTAGCAGCCACTGGAGAAAACCCTCATCTGACCTTCCCGAAGGAGCCCTAAGCTGGCAGGAGGTGACGGTGGATGGGCTGCCTCAGCAGCATCAGCAGCAGGGTCCACGTCAGCCCTCCACCCTCAGGGGCCTTCTGCCTAATGGGATTGGACAGCCCCTTCCCCCTCAGTGCTTTGCTGGCTGAGAGAGAGGCCAGCGTGGCAGGCCAGGCAAGAGTCAGACCCTCCTCCCCGTCAGAGCAGAGCTGTTTGGTGCCTGGGGCCAGGAAGCTGGGGTTGGGGGGTGAAGCAAGGAGACAGGGACCGTGCTCGATTCCCCACTCACAGCCTGGGAAACCCAAGAGGCCCTGACCTGTCTGCAGTGTCCCCAGAATGGAGAGGAGGCTCTGGGGCAAAGGAACCAGTCTGGGGCTCAGGCAAAGATGGGTAGGTGGACCGGCTGAGGGTCCCTGTGCCACCCTTGCCCTGCTTCCTCTCATTCCTCCCCTCTCAATCAGCTCTGCTACCTGGATTTCTGTACCGACCTATGTGCTCATCTGCGTCCCCCAACCTCTGCCTCACTGCGTCTGTCCCACACAAGTACCCTCCACAGTGCTGGCTAAGCAGCCCAGGTGGGGCTCTCCTTCTGCACCAGCCCCTCCTAGACTCTCAGGCCCTGTACCAGTCTAACCCCTTCCCATCCCGTTTCCTCTCTCATGTTATACAGTCACATGCTGCAGGACTGGTTCACTCACTGGTATGAAGTGAAAGCCATTTGCTTCCAAAATTTCCCTTTTCACAGTGCCTAACCACTCCCCCCCCCCCCCGTTAGGGAGGCTGATGCACTCGGGTCTCTTCCCTCCCCCCATTAGGGAGGCTGATGCACTCGGGTCTTCTTCCCTCTCATCCTTCTACTCTCCCTTTCTTTGGAGAGTAAATGCAGAATTGGGGAAAAAATAAGAGCCGTGCATGGTGGCACACATCTTTAATCCCAGCACGTAGGAGGCAGAAGGAGATGATCTCTGGGAGTTCAAGGCCAGCCTGGTCTACAGAGCGAGTTCCAGGCCAGCTAGGGCCATAGGGAAACCCTGTCTCAAAAAACTAAATAAACTCCCAAGTGTGGGGGAAGAATATCACTACCTTCTTTACACTTTCATGGGGACAGGGAAGACCAAGATTCATGACCTGTTCCTCCCAAACACACACATCGAAGTCTTTGGCTCCACAACAGAGATTAGTGGCCTACAATTCCCTCTGTCCTAAGGAGCCTCTGGTCTCCTCCTGCCTCCCGCCCATCCAGGCAGCTCAGGCTGTTACCCCCTGGGAAGAGGGGTGTAGAAAGAACAAGTGTCTTTCTACGGCCAGCTGGTCCCCAGGGTGGGGGTGGGGCTAGGGTTTGGAGTGTGCAGGGTCAGGGGGTGGGGGCTAGGGTTTGGAGTGTGCAGGATCTCCCCCCCCCAACAGCCAGACACTGGAGGCTCCTGATGGGCACTGGGGACATCTGGGACATGTTCACTTGCTGCTGACAGTGCCTATTGACCCAGCTGATGCTCAGCTCAGAGCAGCACAGCACGGGGACGCAGGAGCTTCTGTCCTGTGTCCTACAGAGCTAAGTTGCCACGGGGCTGGGGAGCTGAGGAGCCCCACTGTCTTGCCTCTAACCCAGTGCCTGTTAGGCACTGCTGTTCCCAGAGTCTATATGAGGTGTGGGGAGCCCTCTGACCTGAGTACAGGAGGGCAGAAGTGCCAAGGCCGCCTGCATACCTAGGAGCATGAGTGTAAATCTGTGCAGGGATCTGTAGATGCTTGTGAGCTTGGACCTGGTTTTGTTTTTGTGTCCATGGGATTTCAAGTGATAGCTGTGAGTACAAGTTACTGTGGGAGAAACTGGTCACTCATGTGCTTCATCCTCCCGTCCCAGCTTCAGAGTAGGGCCATTTCTCTCCTAGAAAGGGCTAGGACAGCAATTTGACCTCTGGGGATAAGAGTCCTTCTAGGTGACCTTATAGGAACCAAGATTCTATATCATTTCCTGTATCCCCAGTAGGCAAAAAGAAATGGGGGGAAGAGGCTCCTGGGTTCAGAGACACCTAGGTTACTTCATCTGCTCCTTCTAGGGATAGCCTTGGGAGACTGGGAGGTCCAGGCCAAGGCCTGTTCCTGGGTCAGTGAGGGAGGACAAAGAGGGATGGGGCATGGGGCTGGAGAGATGGCCTAGCGGTTAAGAGCGCCGACTGCTCTTGCAGAGGACCCGGGTTCGATCCCCAGCACCCACATGGCGGCCAAGAACCATCTGAAACTCCAATTCCAGGAGAACTCCAGTTCCAGGGGAATCCGAGACCCTCTTCTGGCCTCCGCGGCATTGCACGACATGGGTGCACAGACTTGCATGCAGACAGTACATTCATACACATACAGAAATAAATAAAAATTTAAAAAAAAGAAAAAAAAAGGGATGGGGCTTCGGACATTTCTGGAAGATGCGCCTTGGGTTGGAGGTTTTCAGTGTCTGACAGAAGTGGCAACAACTGCTGCCACTTACACAAAAGCTGTTGAACAGAGGATCTTTGTATTTTATCTCTACAGGACTGTGCCGTTAGAAGAGCTCCCGAGAGCCCCCCTCCTCTCTCCTCTCGCCCCACCCCCTCACTGGGCGGCTTCCCTCCTTCACAGGTGGCTTGGCAACAGGACCTGCCTGGAGGGTATCAAGCCAATGCTTTTGTCAAGGGAGACCCTTTCCCAGAGTCTCAGTCTCCCAGGCCCTTTCTGTACTCAGGACCCCTCCTCAACGTGGCATACTGTTCACTACACCATAGGTAGAACATGGGGCTCCTCTTCCCAGCCAGCCAGCCTAGCTGCAATAAGCAGAGGGCTGGAGACAAGATAATTCTTTCCCCTCTGCATTCTGTGAACTTCCACCAGTCCTTTCACATCCCACTCTCCCTCCCAGCCAGGCTTCTCTATTCTTCTCCTCCTTTTCCCTCGTCTCTTCTCCAGTTCCAGAGTTAACCATGTCCATTATTTCTCTCCCTAGATCTGAAAACCTTTCATTGTATTCTTCCTACATACCAGTCCCAGGTATGCTGCCTCCTCATCCTCACTGTAAGGAGAAAACAGCAGTCTAATTGGGGCCAAGAAGAGCCAGGACTTTAAGGGCTCCTCCTGCCCTCTGAGAGACAAGTCCGTGCTGCCCACCAACAGCCAGGCCAAGGGCTTCAGGGAAATCTGTCCCCTCTGAGTTGGGATCTTTGGGAGGAATGAGAACAAGGCACCTAGGAGATGCTCCCTTCCCGACCCAGCTCATCTACTGGCCTGGAGTAAGGAAGGCGGCCCCAGAGTCCAGCTGGGGAAGGAGTGCAGTGGGTGGGGCACTTTAGGACTGTCACCTGCCACTGAGCCAAGGTGTACAGGGAAAAGGCCTGGCTGGCGTCCAGACCTGCCACTCCACCACACACGGGTCCCCTGGGAATGGGGCACTCAGTGGGACTGCTTGATCCTCAGGTTCCCCAGACTTCCCCGAGCCTCACCACGGCCTAGGAGCAGGGCCAGGACACCAAGGCAGGAGGAGATGCCAAGTACGGAAAATAATTTAATAGAGCTATATTCTTTACATCTAGCCTCCTTGCAGGGAGGACTGTCCATTTTGCCCTAAGTAGGCAGCAAAGGGCAGAACGATTAGAAATTACCCAGTTCTGGGGGCTGGAGAGATGGCCTAGCGGTTAAGAGCACCGACCGCTCTTGCAGAAGATCCGGGTTTGATCCCCAGCACCCACATGGCGGCTGAGAACCGTCTGTAACTCCAATTCCAGGAGAACTCCAGTTCCAGGGGAATCCGACACCATCTTCTGATGTCTGCGGCATTGCACGACACGGGTGCACAAACCTGCATGCAGACAGTACATTCATACACATAAATAAATAAAATAAGGTAATAAAAAAAAAATTACCCAGTTCTTGGACATTACAAAGGAAGAAACCCTCCCTGCTTCTGGGTTGGTTTTGTGGGTGCCAGAGCACCCCACCTTCTGCTATCTATTGAAAGTTGGCCCATGACACAAAGGACATGACTTTCATGCTTGAAGGGATTGTCTTAAGAGTACTAGCACTTGGGAGGCAGAGGCAGGCGGATCTTTGTGAGTTCAAGGCCAGCCTGGTCTACAGAGTGAGTTCCAGGACAGCTGGGGCTGCAGGGAGACCCTGTCTCGAAAAGACCAAAAAAAAAAAAAAAAAGAGTACTGAGTGCTGAAATGGGTGGCAGATGTGAGCTCCAAGGAGGTCTGGAACGTTCCGAGGGACCGAGTGGCTACTGTAGGGTGGGTGGTCCCCAAGGGGTCTTGGAATTCCAGTGCAAAGGAGGGAGGCAAGTTGGAATAATGGCTCCCAGGAAGGGTGGGCCAGGTACAGCATCTGCCTCATGGCAGGGAGGGACGGCAGAAGTGCCCAGCAGAGGCACGCTGTCCTCTCTGCAGAGCACAGCCAGGGAGCTGCTGCTCCATGTTCTCAAGTCAACAGGCTTAGCCCAGGGCACAGGCCACCAGATCCTCCAAGGATGGGGAACACTCTGAGGAGCACTGAGGAGGATGGGGGTGTATTCATCCAGGAAGGTCCCCAGGAGTTTACAGGTGTGTCAGCCTGGGCTCGAACACAGCTTCTCTCCAGGAGGTTCTTGCTCTGTCTACTCACCCTGCTGGGGTCACTGCAGTGTGCAAGCTAAGGGGATAAGAGGGAAAGGTCAGGTTTGGGTCTCTGGCCAGAAAGGCAGAGCCTGTAACCCTGTTATGGGTTCTCAGACCCCAGGACACGACTCACAGCTACGAACAGACTCCGACAGCCCCTCTTTGTCCAGAGTCTTTGCTTCCCAGTGAGATTCCCTCATCTGTAGGATGTAAAATAGGGCACAAGAGATTAGGCAGCCAGCTAGACTTGGAAGCCACCATGCATACACAAGAACCACAAGGAGAAACCATAGCTCATTGCCCAATGTGGCCCGTGTGTGCCCACCTTGACCTGTTCCTTCAGGTATTCAGCTCGTGCCATGAGGTTCTGAACCTGCCAAGTAAAGACATGCCCGGAAGTAAGGGGCTTCAAATCAAGCTCTTCTCGCTGCTTTCTAGAAGCCTCTGCCTCGTTAGAACGGTCTCGCCTCTGATCCCTCGGCTGCTCCCTCTTCATGGAAGGTTTTATGTTGTGGCAGCCTGTCAGACTTTTGGTTGATCCGAGCATTGCAATCCTGGGACACTAGGACTTAACAACACTAAGTCTGGGTCCTAGTCTTGGGCCAGTCAAAGGCAAGGGAACCCCGACATGTAACCTAAAGAGATCCCAGAGACATGAGCTGAATAAACAGAGAGAGGAAAGCAGCCCAGCCTCCCAACCCCATAGGTACCTCAGTGTGAAGCAGCTCCCGCCTCCGGCCTGGGGTCTCCACTGTAAAAAGAGGGAAGATGGTGAGGGCAAGGGAACCAGGGGTCGGGCAAGGGCGATGTTTGGGCCTCACCTGCCAGCAGCAGCAGCAGCTCCCCCAGGCTGTGCTGGTAAAGGTCCAGGGCATCCTGCTCCTTGCCAGCTTCTTCCTCCTACAGCGACATGGACGACATGGCATTCCATGTTGTGCCTCAGTCTCCTCACTTTCCCACCTGGACTCTTCCCACTGAGCACAAACCTTGGCCATGGCAGCCGAGGCCACTTCCAGGGCAGCTAGGAGGCGTGGCTTGTCACGGGCCATCTCTGAGGTGAGGGCAAAGGCTCACAGTGAGGGGATCAGCCTGTTGTTTTTTACACAAAGCCCAACTTAGTCTGCCTGTCAAGCTGGAGAGGGGTTGCCAGCGCCTGCTGTGTGGGCCAGGGACTGGAGCCTACCTCGCAGCAGGTCTCGGGCAGAGGTCCCCTGCCTCAGCAGAGCCTGATTGGAGGAGGAGACGATGGCTTTAAGCTCCTCAGCCCGGGACACGTACTGCCCCACCTGTAGCAGGATGAAGGGCTGAGGAGGGCTGTCCCCTGAGCCAGGACCCACCTTTGAATTATCCTTCTGGGTATTCAGTGACTGCCTCCAGTTCTAGCCAGGTGAGCTGTCACATGAAGCTGGCCTGGTCCCCCTCCCCAGCCCCGTGCTATGGGACAGGAAGCTCCAAACCCATCAACAGAGGCTTGTGATCTCTGGGTCCTCCCCACTCATCTCCTTGGCAGCTCACCCACCTTTGCTTTAATTGCCTCCTTCCGCTGGGCATCCACTTCATCTGCAGAAGTAGGTTCCTGTAAGGTGTCTGTGGGGGACCCCTATCCCGCAGCGAACCCTCTCCAGTCCTCAATCACCAAGTTCCAAGTTTATCTTCTTCCTTGTCTCCCCTAAGACTCTGCATTGGAAACCTCTGAAATCCATCACTGTAGCTAGAGCTGCCCCCTTCTAACTCAGGGTACAGGCCTGGAACTCACAGTAGAGGGCAGGCACAAAGTAGTCCAGAGCCCTGCAGTAAAGCGACAGGGCTGCAGCAGCGTCCCCGTCCTGGTCTTTCTTCACAGCCTGCACCACCAGGGCCGTCTGGGGGATGGAGGACCAGCAGTGAGAGTCACCTTCCTGATGCTCTTCTCCGTTCCCCCCCAGAGTGAGCAGATGAGACCCCGCAGCCCCCACAGCCCACTCACTGCTCGCGCCAGGCTCTCTCCACTTGGCATGTGCTCCAGGTCCACCCAGGGGTGGGCAAAGAAGTCCTGGAAGGAGATTCGATGGCTGGGGTCCCGCTCCAGAAGCCGCTGCAGCAGGTCACGACAGTCTCGGGAGAGTGGGGGACGAAGGGGGAGCTGTGACAATGTAGGGCAAGAACAGAGCACACTGGGCTCCACGGAACCCAGGGCCCCAAACCAGGAGTGTCAGGAACCCCTAGGGCTACATGTTTACAGATGAATAATCTGAGACCTGGGAGAACACAGGGGTCAAGGTGATGAAAGGTAGCAAGCCAGGCATTCTTTCCTAGGCTCCTGCCAACAGCTGTTCTATCTATGGAAAGTCACCTCTAGCCCCAGACGAGGCTCCTGGGAAACTTGGGCCTGGCCCTGTTGTGGCCTTTTCCCCACGGCCCTTCTTCGCCTGCTATGGCTGACCTGAGTCCCCAAGAATGGACCAGATCCTTGGCTTCCAGCGCAGAGCCTGCCCCACCACCATGAAGGTAGCCTGGAGCTCCCACTGCGGTCTGGACCAGTGGGATGTAAAGCCTTCGAGCCTGAATTCCTCAGTCTCCAAGGCCTTGCCACACGCACCTCAATAACCCGATTGCTGCGGATCTTCTCTTCTAGCTCCGAGAATGACCTGGAGGCAAAGGGGGGCTGCCCAAAGAGGGCTTCTGTGAAGAGATAGGGAAGGATCAGGAGAGCACAGGATCAAGCGTAGCCTGGCCCAACTCTGGGAATGGTGCAAGTACCTCTCAGAGCAGAGCCCTGGGTCCCTTAGTTCTCAGAACCCAGGAAAGGCCCAGAGGCTTTGCCCAAAAACACACAGAGTAGCCCTCCGGGTGGGGGACATTCAAACAGAAGTCTCACCATACAGGATGACCCCCACAGACCACAGGTCCACACGGGCATCATACTGCCGCCGGCACACCATCTCGGGGGCCATGTAGAGGGGGGAGCCTCGAAGCACATGTTTCTCATCCCATGGGGACATATGCTGTGCAAAGCCGAAGTCTGCAGGCGAGAGGCCAAATAGCAGGGCTCAACCCTCAGCTGCTTCCCAGGCTCTAGGCTGAGCGCCTCCCAACTCTAGACTCACCGGGTCTACTTCTCCCCTTCTCCTGTGCTACTAGCCTGTAGGAACTCTCCCACACTTCCCTCTGGGGTAGGAACCCTCCATGGCACACACCCTCCTAAACACCCTCTCCTAAGAAGCCTACCTCAAAACAGCGGTGGTAAAGAAAGGGCCCGCCCTGCGCTGCTCCGCCAGGCCTGGCCTATGCCATGTTCTCTGGTCTCCAAACTCAAGCCCACCCTTGTCACCCTTCCACTACTACATACTCTCTTCAGCTGTCCAGACTGAGCCCCAGTCCTGATGACAGATTAAACCAGGTCCCCGATCACAGACTGATCCCTGATGCTGGTCACACACTGGCACCATTTCTGAACTGAACTTCAAGCCTGGACCACAGTGAAGCCCAACTCTGACCACAGACTGATCCCTGACTCCACTCACAACACTGCAGGACTGGAGTGTGGGCACCCTGAGAAAAGGTGCTCCCTTCTGGTGATGGGCCAAGCCTGTATCTCCTGTCCTTCACTGATAACAGAGGGACCTGAGAACCAGGGTGCTGAGGAGCCCAAGCATGGAGGCCACGGTTCACCCACTAAAACGTCACCTACTGTTCCCAGACTCAGACCTGCTAGTTTCAGGTGGGGCTTCTCCAAAGAGCTCAGCAAAATGTTCTGTGGCTTCAGATCCAGGTGAGAGATGTTCCGCTCATGAAGGAACTGCAGGGCGCTAGCTGCAGAGCAGGGGCCCCATGCAAAGATATCAGAGCCTATTTCTGGCCTGCCTCTCCTGTCCTCAGGGTTCCATCTACCCCCTTTCGGCTGCATATCATACATGCATCAGGCTCCTGACTGGTGGGAAACCTTAAAAACTTCCCCACAAGACTCCCTTCTTCCCGGGCCCCTGAGGTGCCAAGTCTTTTATAATCTTGTACTTTGGTTCCACCTATTGGGCGTTGGAAGATTTTACACGGTTCTTCTATCAGGTTACACAGGTGGAACCCTCAACTCCCACAGCTGGTCTCTCAGAGACAAACATGAACATGAGAAAGGGCCCTAGAAATCCAAACTGGGGAGCAGGCAAACTCAAAACAATGTAAAAAGGGAGAAGACCGAGTGTCAGAGGCTTTTACCCAGCTGCTGCATGAAGACACGAGCCACCTTCTCAGGCAGAATCCTGCGGGTATGGATGAAGCGAGACAGGTCACCCCCTGCGCAGAACTCCATGATGAGGTAGATATTCTCACTGTCCCACTGCGGTTAGAGGTAAAAAAAAAAAAAAAGGGCGGCCTGAAGGCAGTGCCCCTCACCAGCCTCCTTTGGAGGGATCCCCGCCCAGGCTCGCACCTGGAAGTCTTTCAGTTGCACGATGTGGGGGTGCTGTATACCCTTGAGAATCTCAATCTCAGTCAGGAGGTTTTCCACCGATGCCTTGTTCAGACTTTTCTTGGCAACGCACTTTATGGCTACCACCTCCCGAGTGTCCTTCTGTGGGACAGATGATATGTCTGAAGGCGTCAGCCCATGCCAGGCTGGAAGGGCCCTGGGGGTCCCACTGCAACCTTCTGTCTGCCTGTGTCTATTCACTCTGCACGCCTCCAAGCTTCCCAGTTTCCCCTTAAGTAACTAACTGGATTCTGGAATCTCGGCTTCCCAACCAAGCAGGTGGTCTTCAACCCTGCTTCTAACCCACAGCAGTGCATTCCAAAGTGGCCCGAAAGGGCACCTCACCCTGTTCTAGAGCTCCTAAAGGGAACTGCTCCCGGGAATCTGCTCCCAGCCTCCTCCCAGCCTCCAAGGCAACTTCCGTTTTGAGCCGGCTCTCCAGCCACAGACACCCAGAGGTTCGCGACGCTTCCCCGCCCCTCCGGGCCCTGCGTGCCTGCGTCGGTTTTCAGGATTCCGAGGGCGGTCAGCTCCAGCCGCCTGCTCCGGTCGCCAGCACGGGAGGTCTCGGTGCCCTCACGTGCTGCTCCCCTCCTGCTCTGCCCGGCCGCAGCCTGGCTGTCCCGGTTGGCGGGCACTGGGCAGGGTGAGTCGCGCCAGGGCAGCCCGGGATGCGCCCGCCCACACCCACCTTGGCGTAAGCCTTGTACACCGTGGCGTACGTGCCGCTGCCTAGGCGCTCCGTGAGGATGAAGCCATCCAGCCGCGGGGGACCCCAGTGGGGCCCGGCCATTCCGAGTCCGCCGCAGGTCCTTCCTGGTTCAGGGTGCGGGCTCCGGCTCCGAGCTCAGCGGGGCGCACGCGAGCAGGGAACCCGGATTCCCAGCGGCCCCAACGCCGCCAGCCGGAAGTGCGGCTCTGCCCCACCCCCTCGAGGCTCCGCCCCCGCCCCCGCCCGCCGCCAATGGGTCAAGGACAGCTAATGCCCAGCATTGCTTGGATCCGGACCTTGAGGCTGCAGAGGACGGAGCGGGAGTGAGCATAGACCCGGGACCGAGCCATCAACCGGGGCAGCAGCGTCCTAGAGACCACCCACAGAGGATGGAAGGAAGGGCTGGGCCTGCACCCCGAGACCGGAAAACCCCAGGAACCTAGGCGGTGAAAGGAGAGTACAAATCCCCCTACGTGCCCTCTGAGGTCCACACGCGCACCCACACACATGCACACGAATATAACACAGAACTTAAAAGTGGAAAGGCATGATGGCACACGCCTTTAATCCCAGCATTCGGGAGGCAGAGGCCGGCGGATCTCTGTGAGTTCAAGGCCAGTCTGGTCTACAGAGCGAGTTCCAGTCCAACTGGGACTAAGGGGGGACCCTGTCTCGAAACGACCAAAAAAATAAAAATAAAATAAGTGAATAAAGTAAAATAAACACAGACAAACAATGCCTAAGAGACTTCCATTCACTCTTGGAAGGAGATCCTCCCAAGGTGGGTGACTGGTTTTGACAACTTGTCACAGGCCAGCCACTAAGGATCTTTTTCTTTCTTTTTTAATGTATTTATTTCACCAAATGAGATCAATTTTTTTAAATTTTATTTATTTTTGTATGTGTATGAATGTACTGTCTGCATGTAGGTTTGTGCACCTGTGTCGTGCAATGCCACGGAGGTCAGAAGAGGGTCTCCGATTCCCCTGTAGCTGGAGTTCTGGAATTGGAGATACAGACGGTTCTCAGCCACCATGTGGGTGCTGGGGATCGAACCCGGATCCTCTGCAAGAGCAGTCGGTGCTCTTAACCCCTAGGCTATCCAGCCCGAGATCAATTTTTTAAATTTTATTTATTTTTGTATGTGTATGAGTGTACTGTCTGCATGTAGGTTTGTGCACCCGTGTCGTGCAATGTCGCGGAGGTCAGAAGAGGGTCTCGGATTCCCCTGGAACTGGAGTTCTCCTGGAATTGGAGTTACAGACGGTTCTCAGCCGCCATGTGGGTGCTGGGGATCGAACCCTGGTCCTCTGCAAGAACAGTCGGCACTCTTAACCGCTAGGCTATCTCTCCAGCCCCAGGATCTTTTTCATTGTAACTTGATTATTTTATTTATTTATTTATTTATTTATTTATTTATTTATTTATAGACAGGGTCTCCCTTTAGTCCCAGCTGGCCCGGAGTTCGTTCTGTAGACCAGGCTGGCCTTGAACTCACAGAGATCCTGGAGTGCTGGGATTAAAGGCATGGACCACCACGCCTGGCTATGTAACTTTATTTTTATTTAATGTGTACAAGCATTTTTGCCTTTGTTTATGAAAGTGTACCACATGCATGCAATATGTGTGGAGACCAGAAGAGGGAGCAGAATTCCCTGAAATTGGAGTGATGCAGTTGTTAGCCACCTGTGGGTGCTGGGAACCAACCCCAAGGATTCTGCAAGAGCAATTAGTGTTCTGAATTGCTGAGACATCTCTCCAACCCCCTTTTTTTTTTTGGTCTTTTCGAGACAGGGTCTCCCTGTAGCCCCAGCTGTCCTGGAACTCACTCTGTAGACCAGGCTGGCCTTGAACTCACAAAGATCGACCTGCCTCTACCTCCAAAGTGCTAGGATTAAAGGCGTGCATCACCATGCCCACATGGAGTACTTGATTTTCATGAAAGGCAAAAAAACCTCTAAGATGCTGGGTGTGGTGGCGCACGCCTTTAATCCTAGCACACGGGAGTCAGAGACAGGTGGATCTTTGTGAGTTCAAGGCCAGCTTGGTCTACAGAGTGAGTTCCAGGACAGCTGGAGCTACAGGGAGACCCTGTCTCAAAAAGACAAAAAAAAAAAAAAACCTCTAAGCCAAAGACATAAATTTCTATCTGTACAATGGCAGGTCCAGGGCTAGGGTACAGCTCAATGTTAAAGACACTGGGAGGTAGGAACCCTGGGTAAGAGTCCTCAAGAGCTGAGCACCTCTACAGCTATG
>VZQC01003469.1:169606-191839 GCA_009823505.1 Rhizomys pruinosus | reverse complement strand
AATGCTTAAGTCGGGGCTGGAGAGATGGCCTAGCGGTTAAGAGCGCCGACCGCTCTTGCAGAGGACCCGGGTTCGATCCCCAGCACCCACATGGCGGCTGAGAACCGTCTGAAACTCCAATTCCAGGAGAACTCCAGCTCCAGGGGAATCCGAGACCCTCTTCTGACCTCCGTGGCATTGCACGACACGGGTGCACAGACTTGCATGCAGACAGTACATTCGTACACATACAGAAATAAAAAGAAAAAAAAAAAAAAAAAGAAAGGAAGAGTGTCAGCCCAGGCGGATGGGCAGGAGCACTTCACCTAGGCAGCAGGAACTATCAGGGATCCCAGAGGGGGTGACCTCCCCAAGCGTGCCTTGGTTGCCAAGGAACACACTGGAAGTGCCAAGGTGACCCATCGCCCACTGCCCCATCACCCACTGCCCCATGCTTCCTCATCCTCATTCATTCCCAGGGCTTTCCACTCTCATCCTTCTCCCTCGTGGCTTCTTCTCTAGTCCTCCATTCTGATGTCCAAGGTGAGGTTGACTTATAGGGTCCTTTTTGGTAACAGCCAAAGGATAAAAACCTCATAAGAGATCAACCTGAAGCCAGGAACCCAGAGACCTGAGCCCAAGGGGAAGAGCCTGGAGGGGGTGTCCAAGTGGAGACAGTCTAGGCTGGCAGCACTGAGCACTGAGAGGAGGTATGAGGGCAGGGCACAGGTTCCAAGCCCTGTACTAGAGCATCCTCCCTCCTCGGGCCCACCTCAAAAAAGGATGACCTCAACAATGACCGGCTATGCCCTGGGGACAGCCCATGAGGCATGTCCCTGCTCTGTCCAGTATCCAAGACACACAGGTAAGGCTGAACAGAACTGGGCCCAGGGCTCTACTATCATGTGGGAATATCCAGTTTGAATTGGGGGCTAGTTTTCAGCTAGCATCCCTCAGGGCATAACATAGAATTCATGAGGTTCCTCTGACCCTGACCCCCCCCAGCCCCCCAGGGAGTAACTCATGGCCCAGGCACATGACACTAGGCAGGGCAGCAACTTACAGAGTCATGAGACTGGGGTCTGTGATTGACCCTGAGAAGTGACATCATTTTACCTATAAAAAGAACCCGCAGGGCTGGAGAGATGGCCTAGCGGTTAAGAGTGCCGACCGCTCTTACAGAGGACCCAGGTTCGATCCCCAGCACCCACATGGCGGCTGAGAACCATCTGAAACTCCAATTCCAGGAGAACTCCAGTTCCAGGGGTATCCGACACCCTCTTCTGACTTCCGTGGCATTGCACGACACGGACAAACTTGCATGCAGACAGTACATTCATACACATATGGAAATAAATAAAATTAAAAAAAAAAAAAAAGAGCCCGCAGCATGCAATAGAGTGGATTCGTCATTATCATCAAGACAGTCCTCCGATCCATTACTTTTGTGCATACAGGCTGCAGCAGGCCTGAATTTCGAGTGTGGTGTCTAGGAGCTAGACAGGGGTCCATCAGACTACCAGCCTGGTATACTAGCATGTGGGTTGGAAGGAGGCTAATCAAGTCACCAACCTGTGGAGTGAATTGTGAGCTGGTGTGGGCTGAAGATCAGCCATTAGTCATCAGCCTGAAATTCCTGTCCAGAGGCCAGCAGTTTCTGGATAGGTAAGTGGACACAGCCAGACGGGAAGCTCTCTGCTTCCCAGGTTAAGGACCTGGGTTTAGAAGTACCTTTCAGGTCAGTTACAAAAGTAACCAAAGTAACCAGCTGAACTCTTTGTCAAGGGGTCAGGTCCCAGCAGAGACCACAGGCAGCAACTGCTTCTCTTTCCTTAGTAGGACTTGGATATATCTGCTTTGTAGCAAAGGAAGGTTCCTACACTATAGTCTTATTTTTTTTTTTTTTTATTAATTTATTTTGAGACAGTGTCTCCCAATAGTCCAAGCTGTCCTGGAACTCAGTATGTAGACCAGTAGACCAGGCTGGCCTTGAACTCACAGAGCCTCGCTTTCCTCTGCCTTCCAAGTACGGGGATTACAGGCATGGGCCACCATGCCCAGGCAGCTATGGGCCTCTTTAGGGGAGCAGGGACTATGCTATCCTTCTCACGGGATGACAAGCAGGCATGTGGATACATACACACATTTCACCAAAGCAACTCAACAGAGAGCTGAGCTTGCCTTTGGAGAAAAACTCCAGGCACTGGGGTTAAAGATGACCTCACAGTGTCACCCTGAGAATCCCAGCCCTGTCTCCCAAAATCTGTGGAGCAGAGGCTGGGTCTCTGCATCCCATCGCCCTGCTGAACATAAAGTCACCCGCATGTAGGGCTTGTCTCACCTCACAGGGCTCTAGGGCCCAGCCTGGGGCAGGCTCCGAGTGCCTTCCCACCGTCTTGCTCATCTATGCTGGGCCTACCTTTGGACGTTTTTGCGTGTAGCTGTCTCTGGGAATACTATCTCCTCCTAGTAGCATCTGCTCTCTGAGAGCGCACCCACTGCCAGGGATCGGGCAGGCAGGAACTTGCTGGCCTGCCTAAGCAGGAGCTGCAATACACAACTCCACTGTGGGATGTGCTCACGTGAAATAGGGTGAGGTGGGGTCGGGAGATGACAGGGGAGCATCAGGCACAAGACAGACAAGAGTCACTGGATTTGGTCAAAGGGCAAAGGGAATTAGGAACGAATGAAAGAATAAATGAGGCTAAAAAACTGGGGGGGGTGAGGGGGGCTGGGATTTAGCCTAATGACAGAGCATGTATAAAGCCCTGGATTTGATTCCCAGCCCCACAAGACCAACGAATAAAGAGAGATGGATTTTGGACCCTAAGTAAGTCAGAAAAGCCAAAGGCCACAGGAGGACTGGGAGTGACATATTCAGGCAAATGTTCTCCAAACACATCAAGGAACCCAGCTTGGTGAGCACAGCTTATTTCTGGGGGTGGTAATGGATGGGGGTGGGAGAAGCAACAACGCAGGTTGGCCAAGCATCCCCTCTTCCAAGTGCCCAGCTCCAAAGAACTTCACTAGAGGACCTCTGAAGGAGACCGGGAAGGAGGCCCTGTCTGCCCCCAGCCACAGGGTTTGGCTACACTTACTCAGCTCATTCCCTTCCCAGACAGGAGAGACCAATCAGTACCTGGGGTGTTGGCTGCGTTGGTTCCACTGAGGGCTGGAGGACTGCTGGCTGAGAGGGCCCAGGAACTTGTGTGACAGGAACTGTCGTTGCTGCATTTGTCTGTGTGGGACAAAGAAGGGACATGGTGAACTCTGCTAGTGGCAAACCCACAGAGTGAGAGGGCCTGATCTGTCTCAGGACTAGGGTTCCATGAACCCTAACTCAGGTGCCCTGCACCGCCCTGCCCCATATGGTCAAAGAGAGGCCCAAGGCATGGAGACTTTCAGTGCTCTTTGGTGATGTCCCCATCCTTACCTCACTCTGAGCTCACATTAGGTCTGTCCCTTGAGGGCTACAGCTCCCCACGAGCTGCTCTTCCTCTGCCACGCTCTTTCCCCCAGATATCTGGGCACACATACACCACCTCTCAAAGGGCCACACGACTCAGAGACATCACATGTCACCAACCTCTGAGAAGGGATTGAATTCAGCCAGGCCACCCTGAGGGGGATTGGTCAGCTGGGTCACAGAGGGATCCTGGGAAGGGAAAGGAGAGGCATTAGACCCTGGTAGTAGACAGCCCTGACCAAGGGCCAGCAGGCAATCCCATGACCTGACCACAGAGAAGTTGCTCACCTTCCAGTGCCCTGAGCAGCCTGTGCCCAAGGCTCTGGTCTGCCCTGCCACAAAATCCCTTCACCCTCTCTGGAAATGGTCAGCCCATGGACTCATGTACACTTTATTTTCTGGAGGCCTCAGGGAGGCCCCATCCAGGCTCCGTCAGTGCCCTTACAGCCTCAAGAGTAGCTCATAGTTTATTTTTCGGTGGGAATGAATGGAGTGGAAGAGGTAAAGCCCTGTCACTTTATGACCTTCCTATAAGGTTTTTTCTTTCTCTTCTTTCATTTTCATTCCCTTTCTTTCCCTTTATTTCTCTTCTTTTTTTTTGGGGGGGGGTCTTTTTGAGACAAGGAGTCCCTGTAGCCCCAGCTGTCCTGGAATTCACTGTGTAGACCAGGCTAGCCTTGAACTCACAGAGATCCTTCTGCTTCTGCCTCCCAGGTGCTAGGATTGAAGTTGTGTGGCATTATGCCTGGCTCTTTCTTTTTCTCTTTCTTTTCTTTCTTCTTTCTTTCTCTTTCTTTCCTTTCTTTCTCTTTCCCTTTCTTTTTTCTTTCCTTCTTTCCTCTCTCTCTCTCTCTCTCTCTCTCTCTCTCTCTCTCTCTCTCTCTCAGGTTTCAGATGGAACCCAGGATCTTGGCTTTGCTAAGGGAAGAGCCCTACCACTGACCTCATTTTACTTCTTACCTCAGTTAGTCCTCTTGTTTCTTAGAGGACAGTTAAAGGTCCTGGAACGAAAACATATGGCTGGCTGCCATCTCTGATTTTATTAAATCAAACATACTTGCTAGGAGGGGAAGACTCAGATGACAGCAGGAAAATGGTTCCTGTTCTTTTTTATCCTGACGGATGGATGGATGGGTGGATGGATGGATGGATGGAAGTTAGGAAGGAAGGAAGTTAGGAAGGAAGGAAGGAAGGAAGGAAGGAAGGAAGGAAGGGAGATGCCCATATAGCTGGGTATGGTAGTATATGCCTCTAATATCAGCATTCTTGACACTGATGCAGGAGGATTAAGATCACAGAGTTCTAGGCCATCCTAGGCTTACACAGTGAGTTCAAGGACAGGCTGGGCTATAGAATGAGACCCAGACTCAATAAAACAGAAAGGTCCTCCGCACACAGCTTTGTCCTGAGTGTAATCCTTTTTCCCCTCGGCCACTGCTCAGGATTCCTTCCCGTCATCTTTGCTAAAGCAGTCCCTTCGGTGGCAAAGCACTTTGTGTTCATCCTGCCTCTCTCTGAGCAAGAACCACCACCCCTTCCTGCTCGCAGGTATGGGAGTCAGGTCCTACTCCACAGCCATGCTGGAGATCTGGAAAGGAAAAGCTGTGACAGAGACCAGAAAGCACTTCACTGCCAGCCCCTCTCCGTTCCCTCTTTTTGTTTTGTTTTGTTTAAGCATGGTCTGTGTAGCCCAGGCTAGCCTCCAGCTGTACAGAGAAGACTGGCCATGAACACCTGGTCCTCCTGCCTCTACTTCCCCAGTGCTAGCACTAGAGGTGTGCACTGCCACACCTGGCTCCAGAGACCCGGTTGTTAAACCCAATCCATAGGGGGATTGAGTGACAGTAGCCATGGTGAATAACTGTCAGAGGACTCCAAAGTGGGAGCTAGCTCCCTGTTCTGAACACTTACAGGCTGAGTGTCAGTAGCAAATGTGTTCTCTGGTTCATCCACACGCTAACGCTTCCCACCAGGACCACCAGCTTCCAGAGGGGACTGTGCCTGAGCATTCCCAGGGCCACACCCAGAGTGGAGCACACAGCTCATGCTAGGGAGCCTCACCTCCTTCCAACCACTTCTGCAACAGACACAGTGACTGTGTTCATTCTATTGGACACCACCTCTGCTTTGACAGCTCCTGCGACTCAGAGACTGTGACAAGGTAAGGGCTGAGAGCTTACTCAAAGACAGGGAAACTGGTCCTGAGGTAAGTTTCTGGCCTACCCACCAGCAGTTTTTTTTCCCAGAGGCAGCCGGCTGCTTGCTGGGAGGACCTGGCTCAGTATCTGTCCCCTTTTCAGAGCCAGCAGATACCTGCCAGTGCAGAGTGAGCTCAAGTCACTGAAATCTGACCACCAGCCAAGGAACTGGTTACTGCAGTCTGAGTCACCACAGGACCCAGGAATCAAGGGCAGCTGTGGTAGCAGTTTCAGGTGCCTGCACATAAACACCTGGCCAAGGTGTGCATGCTTAATAGGCAGCTTGAGGCTCAAAGCAAGATGCCATTTCCATCACAATAGCAGCCAGATTCTGGAGGCTGCAGATGGGGCCTGTGTGACTACTCTGTGCACACTGAGAGCCCCTCTCCCTCCTTCTCATAATGTTTGCAAGGTGTGGCCCTGGGGTCCAGCAACAGGCTCATCCTGGCAGATCCTGTCCCCATTAGTGAGCTAGGCTGCTGCTCTGGGGCCATGGGCATCTAGGTCTAGTTTATCCTTTGGGCTCCTTGGGGCTTGGGGAGGGACCTGAGGCAGAGCAGGGTTTCAGAACAAATGCCACATGAAGTAGGGCTGCTTCTTTCCCCAGGAAGTAGTGCCTGACACCAGGGACCTGCAGCACACTAGCTGCTCAAGAACTTGGTGGCCCAGTGCCAGGGAAAAGGAACCTAAAGCACTGCGACAAAGGACTCCTTCCATATAAGGAGCCCTGGGCTCTCCTTGGAAGCTGTGGGTGGCTTCAAGACAAGCTGAGACCATGTGAGAACAGGGAGGGAGCAGGGCTGAGGGAAGGTGGCATATCTGAGTGTCCACTACACGCCAAGCTGAACACGCAATGATACTGCTGTGAGGTTCTAGTCACCCAGAACTGACCACAGTTTCACAGCATCAGAAGAGGGTTCTGCCAGCCTTTCTCAACCTGTGTGTTTTTGAGAAATCTGGTGCCATGTTACCTAAAGGAACCCTTTTTTCTTTTATTTTTCTGAGACAGTCTCTCTATGTAGCCCATGGTGACTGTGACCTCACAAACCTCCTGCCTTGGAGGAGGGGGATTATAGGTATGCACAGCTACAGCTTGGTCTATGGTGATTTGACTTCTCTCCTGTGTGTGTACAGTGTACTCATGGGCTGGTGAGATGCTTTCGCCAAGCCTGAGAGTAACCAACATGGTGGAAAGAGAAAATCAACTTCTGAAAGTTGTCCTATGGCCTCCACACGCACACTGTGGCCCTTGCATGTGTACACACAGAAGGAGGGTTGGCAGGGAGGGGGCTGGGGGAGAGAGGGAGGGAGGGAGAGAGGGAGAGAAGGTAGTGGCTGAACTAAAATCTGATGTTGGTCTCTAGGGTCTCTAGGGACATGAGAGTAAGCTTGAGAGTGCAAGGCTTCCTCAAGCCCTGTGTGGCACCTAACAGAAGGTGATCTGTTATTATTTGACTGAATAAATGAGCCCCACTCATAGGGCACAGGCAAGAGCTTCTGTTTGTTTCCTTACTGGACCTCAAGGACCTAGACGTTGGGGTACATGCTTAACAAGACAAATGCAGAGTCATGTAAGGAGCACTACTGCCGCAAAGAAAAGACAAGTTGCAAACAGCATCAATCTTTTCCACTCCCCTAACTGGCTCTTAAGTGGGTCAAGTAGTTAGTTATTTAAAAGGAAGGTGACATTTAAGTTTCCACCTACAAAGACAAAGTAACCTGAAACCCTTTCAGCTCCTTAGACTGGCTAATGCCTTTCACTAAATTTATAACAAGGAAAACTCCTAAACTTAGTTCTTTTCATGCAGTCAACAGCTGTATGAGGAACAGGGCAAGGTGAGCAGGACACAGGTCTTCCCTGTGAGTCCACAGTCTGGTAGCAGATACAAGAGAGACACGTGACAAATGTGTGCTGGGTGAGGTACAAAGTGATGATGGAGGTGTGATGGGATACCTCGGAGGCTTCAGGAAGTTGGGTGTAGTGCTTTCCTTTGTCAACCTGGCACAACTACACTCACCTAGGAAGACAGTCTCAATTAGAGATTGTCTGTGTTGGCTTGGCTCATGGCCATGTCTGTGGGGGACTGTCTTTTTTGGGGAGGGGTGTCTTTTTGAGGGGGACTGTCTTAATGAAGTTAATTGATGTGGGCAGACCCAGCCCACTGTGGGTAGAACCATTCCCTAGGAAGGGGAGCCTAAACTATGTAAGAGTGCAGAAATCGGACTGAGTAGAAGCAGCTGGGCATGTGTGCACTGTTTCTCTCTGCTCTTGACTGTGGCTACATGTGACCAGTTGTTTCCAGTTCCTGTCCTGACTTCCCCACAGTGACGGAACTGTGAGATGAAATAAGTCCCTTTCTCTGTTAAGTTGCCCCTTGTCAGGTATTTTATCACAGCATCAGAAATGAAATTACAAGCGTGGGGTTTCCAGAGTAAAGGAGGAGCCCAGCGAAGGCCCAGGCCAGCAAGGCCAGCAGTAGGCCAGAAGGGCATTTCCATGTAGCTCTGGGGTGAGGGGAGACATCACGGCTGGGCTCCGGCTTGGAAGGGCCGTGTCACGTGCTTGTATTCGTTGGATTGGAAGGAATCCATTTCCTTGTGTTTCACGGGTCTTGACTAGCCCTGAGCCCCAGCGACAAGACTTCTCTGCTTTTTCATGTTACACCCAACACCAATAACTGAGTGAGAAGCTGATTTCAGGTTCTAAATAAACACAGTAAATACCTCAGTCTTGGTGTTCATGCTGTAATCCCAGCACTCAAGAGCAGGAGGAGTGCAATAAATCTGAGGCTAGCTTACGCTACTTACATGGTAAATCTGAACCCAACCTAGGCTACATACAGTGAGACCCTGTCTCCAGAAACATAGAACCTAGCTGGGCGTGGTGGAGGACGCCTTTAATCCCAGCAGTTGGGAGGCAGAGGCAGGCGGATCTCTGTGAGTTCAAGGCCAGCCTGGTCTTCATAGTGAGCTCCAGGACAGCTGGTACTAAAAGGGAGATCCTGCCTCAAAAATACCAAAAAAAAAATGGCCGCCTGTGGGTGGTGGGCCCCCCCGACCTCAGCAACCCGGGTCCTCTGCAAGAGTGTCCAGCGCTTGCTATTGTAACCGCTTAGGCCATTCTCTTCAAGGCCCAAACCATTTTTGCTCTTTTTAAAGATCTTAGATCGGCTAGTATTTTTGGCGTGTGGTTTGCGCAACAACCTTTGGGTAGGGGCCCAGGCAGGTATGGGAGGGGACCCACCTCAAGGGATCCACCCCGACTGGTCCTCTTAAGTCATTCTGTTTGCCAATATGAATGATCTGCACATTTCCGGAACCAGGGCCAGCGGAACTATATTGGGCTCTAAAGATTAATGTGTGGGAAACCCCTTTCACGCTGCCCTACCGGCTCCCCGTCTTCATCCACTTTTTACCCTACCACCTTTTTTCATGTCACAGTGCCTGTCAGCTGCCATAGCCCTTGGGCCTGGCTTTTGTTTAATGCTTTGCACTGCTTCTTCTCGGGGTAAGAACGTGGCTTTTTCTTGGCGGCCCTTTCCTCTCCTCTCCTCTCCTTTCCTTTCTGCCCATCCTCGTCTTCCTTCCCTCATCCACATTTTCCTCTTCTCCTTTTATCTTGTCTTAAGGACAGGGTCTCACTATTTAGCCTGGGCTAAGCCTGGACATTACGGATCCAGGCTGCCAAAAGAAACCCACTCAAAGGAAAGCTCCACTGCTTCTGCTTTCCTAGTGCCGGGATTAAAGGCCTGAGCCACCAGCCCAGCTTTCTTTTTCCCAGCCTGGCAATCTTCTGTTCACTCATGTAGGCCAAATGACTTCAAAACTTCCCAGGGCCAGGTTCCCCCTGCCTCAGCCTCCTCCATCCTTTGATAACAGGGGGCATGTAATACACTACTGGGGCTTGTGAACAAGGAAATTGTTGGGGTTTTCTTTCTTTTTTTTTTCTTCTTTTTTTTTTTTTTGAGACAGGGTTTTGTTGTATCCCAGGGCCTGGCCTGAAACTCACTACTGTTGCCAGGGACCTTTGATCCTTGGGCCTGTGGCCTTGCTGAATTCAAAGTGTGTCGTGCTTTTTTTTCCTGCTATATTGTAAGGGACTCCACACCTACAGCCCACAGTTCACTTCCCTTTTTTTTTTTTTTTTTTTTTTTTTTGTTCTTTTTTGAGACGGGTTTATCACATGTAGCCCCAGGCTGGCCTAAGGGAAACTCACTCTGTAGGACCAGGGGCGGCCTTGAACTCAACCAAGATCTGGCCTGCCTTGCTTTCCCGAGTACTAGGACTAAAAACGTGTACCACCACTCCCCCGTGGCCCCTTCCACTCTTCAAAATTTAAAACTTCCCTGGGCTGGAGAGATTACCAGAGGTTAAAGCAGACTGTTCTTGTAGAGGGGCCGCCGACCACCTCGGGGTTTTGTTCCCAGCACCCCCATGGTTGCTAAGAACCCAACATCCCTCTTTAAGCTTGGCATTTTGGTGGTGCACGACTTCACCTTTAGTCCTAACCCCACTTGGGAGGAGAAGGCAGAGGGGCCAGGGGGATGGTCATTGAGTTTCCAGGCCAGGCTTGGGGGTTATAGGGAGGACCTGTCTCAAAAAACAAAAAAAAAAAACACTCAAAACTACCACCACCCAAGCCCCCCCCGCAACCAACACACCCAGGGTAATAATGACCATTTATCACATTATATTTAAAAATTTGGCAGACTGAAATGATCCACATTTCTACCAGGTTTTTGTTTTTTTGTTTTTTTGAAGACATTGTTCGTTTTCTTGCCCAGCTTTTTCATGTGATTACTTCTTTCATTTCTTTGTTGTTTTTTTAAACCCGGTCTCCTTGTAGCCACAATTGGCCTGGAAAACAATACATACAATAGTCTCGTTCTCAATTTCACGGGACCCACTCCCTGCGCGGCCGTCCTACCTGCCGGCCTCTTTCAAATTCCTGGGGGATAAAAAAGCATCTTATGTGCCTAACATAACTACTTTTTAAAAATTATATTTTTATTTTATTCTGTTTTCAACTTTTGTGGGTAGGACTGTAGCGCCTGGACGTGTGTAAGTGCACCAGTGTCGTGGGTCCTGGCCCCACCCATGCAGAGGTCAGATTGGAGGCAGACAAGGGCAATTGGATCTCCTGGAAACTGTAAGGTTTCAGATGGTTGTTAGCCACATGGGTGGGTGCTGGAGGCAAAAAAAACAGATTCCCCTTGCCAACAGTAGCCAGTTGCTACTCCTTTTTTTTTTTCTTTTTTTTTTTTTGGGTTTTTTTGAGGCAGGATCTCCCCTTTAGTACCCAAGCTGTCCTGGAGATCACTATGAAGGAACCAGGGGGGGCTTGCCTCTGAACTCACAGAGAAATACGACTTGCCTCTGCCGTCCCAACACTGCGGGATTAAAGGCGTCCTCCACCACGCCCAGCTAGGTTCTATGTTTCTGGAGACAGGGTCTCACTGTATGTAGCCTCAGGTTCTTTCCCTCCCCTTTCCTTAGTCTTCCTTTTACATGTAAGTAGCGTAAGTAGCCTCAGGATTATCTGGCATCTTCGACTTGCTATTTTGAGTGCTTGGGGATTACAGGCATGAAACCAACCAAGACTGAGGTATTTACCGTGTTTATTTTAGAACCTGAATCAGGCTTTTCCATCCACTCAGTTATTTTGGTGTGGGTGTCAACCTGGACACAGCAGGGAGCAGTCTTGTCGCTGGGGGGCTCAGGGCTAGTCAACGGACCCGTGACTTATGAAAACACCCACGGAAATGGCATTCCTTTCCAATCCAACAACGAACTACAAGGTATCTCTTATTCGTGACACGGCCCTTTCCAAGACGGCGCCCAGGCCGTTGATGTATCCCCTCAAAACAACAAGGAAGCATACATGGAAAAATGCGCCCCCCCCCTCTCCTCGGCATACCCCAGCTGGCCTTGCTGGCCTGGGCCTTCACTGGGCTCCTCCTTTACTCTGGAAACCCCACGCTTGTAATTTCATTTCTGATGCTGTGATAACATACCATGACAAGGGGCACACAAAAATCCTACATCGTACGCACTTTGGGAGGCAGAAGGAAACAGTCGGGATCTTTTGTGAGTTTCCAAAGGCCAAAGCCTAGTTCCTACCAAGGTGAGTTCCCAGGACAACTGGGTGACTACAGGGAGACCCCTGTCTCGAAAAAGACCAAACAAAAAAAAAAAAAAAAAAAAAAAAAAAAAAAAAAATTACCTGAACCCAAAGGAAGCAACTTCACAGAGAAAGGGACTTATTTCTTTTTTTTTTTTTAATTTTTAATTTATCTCTGTATGTGTGTGATGTACTGTCTGCATGCAAGTCTTGTGCACCCGTGTCGGTGGCAATGCCGCGGGAGGTCAGAAAAGGAGGGGTGTTCGGCTCCCCTGGAAACTGGAGTTCTTCTGGTACTGGAGTTCATGTTATGGTGTTTTCGTGACGCACCCCCACCCCCGGTGGGTGCTGGGGCCATTGAAACCCGCCGTCCTATGCCCCACAAGATTTTGTACGTGGAGGTCCCCGCCCTCTATTTCAAACCTCTAGCGCCATCTCTTCCCAAGCCACCGGGAATTATTTCATCTCACATACTCTCGGTCCACAGTGGGGAATCAGGGACAAGGGAAAAAACGCCGGAACAAACCTGGTCAACATGTAGCCACAGTCAAGGTATGCAAGAGATGAAACAGTGCCCACATGCCCGCTGGCTTCTACTCAGTCCGATTTTTGCCACTTCTTACCTTTAGTTTAGGGCTCCTTCCTTCCTCGGGACTGGGTTTACCTACAGTGGGCTTTGGGGTCTGGCCCACATTCACTTACCTTCATTAAGGACCCGTTCCCCCTCCAAAAAAAGACACCCCTCCCCAAAAACGACAGTCCCCACCGGTACCATGGGCCATGAGCCAAGGGCCCCAACAGACACTTCTTCCTAATTGAGACTGTTTCCTAGGTGAGTGGTACGTTGTGCCAGGTTGACAACGGGAAAGACTCCACCAAACTTCTGAAGGCCTCGGAGGTATCCATCCCACCTTTCCATTCATCACTNAAGAACCGTCTGTAACTCCAATTCCAGGAGAACTCCAGTTCCAGGGGAATCCGAGACCCTCTTCTGACCTCCGCGGCATTGCACGACACGGGTGCACAAACCTACATGCAGACAGTACATTCATACACATAAATAAATAAAAAAAAAATTAAAAAATTAAAAGAGCATATGTGCATTCAGGGCACAAGAAAAGGTTGTTAATCTGTGTGTGTGTGTGTGTGCTTGGTTTTCTGTTTTGTGATTTGTTCATTCTTTTTGGTACTTGACGATGACCTTGACTTCCAGATCCTCCTGCTTCTTCCTGGTAAGGGCTAGGCTTACAGGCTTGAGCCACCACACCCAGCCCGGGAGAAGGCCACAGAGCTGTAGTGGCAAGTGTGCAGAGATAGCTGCCAAGCCAGGACTATCAGGAAACCAGCCTGACAAGGACAGGGACAGACTGGGGAAGTCTGGACTTGACCCCACTATCAGGGGCAAATGTCTACATTAGTTCAAGCAGTGTTCATGATGGTTCTGATCACAGTGAAGAGCATGCAATGTGTCAGGGATATGACTGTGGAGAAGACAATATCAAAGGCTCAGCAACTGCTGAGAATGGAAAGGAAGAGGGCAGAATAGAAGGAGCTGAGGTGACTGGTCAAAGTCAGTGCAGGAGAAGGGAAACTGGTTTTTCAGGCTGGGTGTGGAGGGGGAAGATCTCAGTAGATACTGAAGCAGACTAGAGAGCCTCGGAGAACATCCCAGTGTCTAGGAAGGTGTGAATGAGAGTTGGAAACTCTTGTCAAACTCAAGAAAGAGCTGAGGACTAGAGCTGGGGATTAGGATCTCTGTGTGAGGATGCTATTCTAAGTACATAGAAGTGAAGGTGTAAGAGTGAGAAGAGGGTGCAAGACACCCTGGGAGTGTTCCTACTAGAGGAGACAGGAAGTAGAAACAAGCTGAAAAGCAAAAGTTATCAGCCAGAGAAATCCTGGATTGAATCGGCCAGACAAGTATGCTTGTCACAGGTAGGTGCTAGGTGTGTGGGGGGAAGCTGGAGAGGGGTGTAGTGGTTAGGAGTGTGTAGGTGTGTACTGCTCTTGCAAATTTAGCTCCCAGCACCCACTCAGGAGTAGGCAGGTGGATCTCTATTATTAGTTCAAGACCAGTTGGCTTAAATATTGAGTTCCAGGCCATCTAGGGCTATACAATTAGAATGTGTCTTAAAAAAAAAAAAAAAACAGGCATGGTGGTACACTCCTTTAATCCCAGCACTTGGGAGGTAGAGGCAGGTGGATTTCTGTGAGTTCAAGGCCAGCCTGGTCTACATAATGAGTTCCAGGACAGCTGGGGCTACAGGGAGACCCTGTCTCAAAAAGAGCAAAAAATAAAAAATAAAACACTTTTCTCATCTGCTGCACTTTCTGCTCTTGCCCCGGCCTTTTCTGGCACAGGGCTCTGCCCATCCTTGAGTCCCCTCACAACTCCTCTGCATACTCCCCCCATCCTAGCCATGGCGCACCATCCTTAAGGATGAGCTTAGTTCTCCTGGCAGATGAGCAGCTCTGCCAGCCAGAGCACATGCTCATCTGCCTTGCTCTCTGGTACTAGCCCATGAAGCCACTGGGCTTCTGGTGTGCACAGAGGGAGAAGCAACTCCAGGGGGCACTGGCTGGCTGGGGCACACCTTACAATGTGCACAGTACTCTTCTCTGAATGAGTTTGTCCTGGTTAAATATTACCACTCTCTGAACAGATGTTAATACTGTGCACAATGACTTCAAAGAAAACTCAACAGAAGTGTAGAGTCCAAGTTCACCTGAGTCTCTAACCAAGTCCTAACACTCAGCCTAATTCCCTGCTAAGCAGAAAGGCAGTAACCCCCACTTAGCGGCCATGTGGAATTGGGATTAAGCTGTAGGATTCTTGCCATTTTCTTAAGACACTGCTTCCATTCTACAAGAAGTTAGACCAGGTCATTAAACTAAGTGTGGTGGCAGCACCCAGAATCCCAGCACTCTAGAGGTAGGAGTAGGAGGTTCAGTTCAAGGTCAGCCCCGGGTACATATAAGTTTAAGGCCAGCCTAAGCTACTCTCATGAAACCCTGCCTCAAAAAGACCTGCTGGGTGTGGTGGCACACACATTTAATCCCAGGAGGCAGAGGCAGGCAGATCTCTATGAGCTTAAGGCCAGCCTGGTCTACATAGTGAATTCCAGGACAGCTAGGGCTACAGGGAAACCCTGTCTCAAAAAACAAAACAAAACAAAAAACCCAACAACAACAAAAAAGACCCAGGGCATGATGGTACATGCCTTTAATCTCAACACTCAAGAGGCAGAGGCAGTCAGGTCTCTGTGAGGTCTACATATCAAATTCTAGGCCAGCTGGGGCTACAGGGAGACCTTGTCTCAAAAAACAAACAAAAAACCCCAGAAAATTAAAATAAAATAAAGATTAAGTTAGTTCTACCAGGTCTACTTGGTGGTCTGAGATTCTCGAAGTCTCAGTCAAGCTGAACTGATCCTCTGTGAAGTTGGGAAATGTCACAGGCCTCAGCATCTATGCAGGGGACTCCATGTAACTCTGTTTACACAATCACTTTTCTGCCATCACATTCTCTTCCCACAGGAGAGAAATGGTTTGAATCCCTAGGAAGCAGCCACAGCGCTGAGATTATCTTTAAAATGTGTGAAGCCGAGATCGTATGACTTGGCAACTCGGAGCCCTGAAAGACTTCCTCTGTTGGGCACCAGCATGCATACTCCTGAGACCAGTCTTATGTCTGGGGCAATCTAGCAGAATTCAAGGGGGAGAACAGCCCTGGCATTTGCCTGGGCAGTGTGACTTTTTAGTGGACTGCTGAGAAAAGAAAAGAAAAATAAAGTCAGTGAAACCTCTCTGGCTAGCAGTCCACCTCTGTATCATTTGACAAGACTTCGGAAGAACATCTGAGAGCAGACAGCCTAGAATCAATCACTCCAAAGCAGGGACCCAAATATCCAGAGGGTGCAGATGTGCCACAATTAACAGAGGAAGCAGAGTACGCCAGGAGAGGTTGTGAAATCGCCAACGCTTGGCTTGCAGTTTCCTGCTTCCTCTTAGGAGTTTGGTAAGCCTCTGCCACACGCTTATGACTTAACCTTCCACTCAGAGCTCTTACTTTGCAAGAAGTTTTTTAAAACAGAGAGAGAGAGAGAGAGAGAGAGAGAGAGAGAGAGAGAGAGAGAGAGAGATTTCTGTATGTGTATGAATGTACTGTCTGCATGCAGGTCTGTGCACCCGTGTCATGCAATGCCGCGGAAGTCAGAAGAGGGTGTCGGATTCCCCTGGAACTGGAGTTCTCCTGGAATTGGAGTTACAGATGGTTCTTAGCCGCCATTTGGGTGCTGGGGATTGAACCTGGGTCCTCTGCAAGAGCAGTCAGCACTCTTAACCGCTAGGCCATCTCTATAGCCCCACAAGAAGTTTTCTTAAAAAAAAAATTTTTTTTTAACATGTGTGAGTATTTTGCCTGTACTTAAGTGCACTATGTGTGTGCAATGTCCATGGAGGCCAGAAGACAGCGTCAGACCCCCAGGAACTGAAGTTGCCGATGGGCGCTAACTACCATGTGGGTCCTGTGAACTGAGCCTGGCTAGTGCTCTTAACCATGGAGCCATCTCTCCTGGTCCTTGCAGGAAGTTTTCTAATAATCTCAACTGTACCTGCATGTAAGGAAAGCGGTCACAGAAGCCTGTGGCCACACTCTGAGGTAGGAGCAGGAATAGGGCTCTTCAAGAACTTTGATAGGAGCTGCAGAGACAGTGCAACTGGTGAAGTGCTCTTCTTTGCGAGCATGAAGATCTGAGTGTGATACCTAGAATTCACATTCAGGGCTCAGTGGTTAAAAGCACTTGCTGATCTTCCACAGATCCCAAGATTGGTTCCCGGTACCGATATCAGGCAGCTGACAACTGCTGTCACTCCAGCTCCACAGGCCTCCACAGGCAACCACACGGCATACATGCAAACACACACACATGTATTTATACAAATACAAATAAACTTTAAAAAAACAACAGATGTAATGGCACATGTTTGTAATCCCAGTGCTGGGAAGGCTGACACAGGTATATTCAGGGCTGTCAGCCTACTTTTTAAGTTCTAGCAAGGGCTTTGTTTCAAAAAAGAACAAAAGGTTGGATGGTACCTGAGGAATGATATCCAAGGTTGTCCCCTCGCCTCCACATATACCTGCATATATATGAACATGCAGAGAGAGACAAAGAGAATGAACTAATATAAGGCAAGGATGCACTGAGCATTCACTGACTTTTATGAGAGTGTGCAGAAACAGGGTTCTGTGGTTGAGCAATTTTGAGAAATGCTGGGAGAAGGTCTTCATTGCAAGGTTTCTCATAGCTTAACAAACTAACAGGTCTTGTCAATCTTCAAGAAAAATGTAATAATGAAGAAATTCTCAAACCTATCAGACCCAGCACACTGAGCGCCTTGGAGGTATTCAAACTATAGTGCCTTAAAGTACTGTCTTTAAAAACACTCTAACGGGGGGTGAGGGGTGGGGTGGGGGGGTGTCAGGCATGGTGGTGCATGCCTTTAATTCCGGCACCAGAAGGCAGAACTCTGGGAGTTTGAGGTCAGTCTGGTCTACATAATGAGCTCCAGGCCACAGAGAGACCCTGTCAAAACAAAACAAAACGACAAAAGACATTATAAGGAGCTGGAGCCATAGCCCAAAAGGACAAGCTTAGACCCTGAATTCAATCCTCAGCAACAGCAAAACAAAATATCTATAAAATCTGTACCACTCTATCCCCTCACAATAAGAACCAATAAGATAAGATGGCTCAGTGGGTAAGGATGCTGCCACCAAGCCTGACAAGCTGAGTCCATTCCTGAGACTGACATGGTGGAAGGAGAGAACCGACCTGAAAGCTGCCACCCCCCCCCCCCAATTTTTATTTATTTATTTTATGTGTGGAATGTAAATGTCTGCATGTAGGTTTGTGCACCCGTGTCGTGCAATGCCACGGATGTCAGAAAGATGGTCTCAGATTCCCCTGGAACTGGAGTTCTCCTGGGGAATTGGAGTTACAAGTGTTTCTTAGCCCCGCCATGTGGTTGTGGGGATCGAACCCGGGTTCTCTGCAAGAGCCTAGTTCGCACTCTTAACCCTAGGCCATCTCTCTATCCCTGGCTGTTGTTGTTTCATAGATGCTAGGAATTAACCTTGGTCCTCTGCAAGAACAGCCATTGTGCTCTGAACCACTGAGCCATCTCTCCGGCTTCATCCTTGTATTTCCTTTTTTTTTTTTGGTCTTTTCGAGACAGGGTCTCCTTGTAGCCCCAGTTGTCCTGGAACTCACTCTGTCTGAGTCAGCTGGCCTTGTGAAATCACAAAGGTCCACCTGCCCTGCCTCCCAAGTACTATAGCTTAGCTTTTAAAAAAAAATTTTTTTTAATTAATTTATTTTTTGGCTATGAATGTACTGTTGCATGTAGGTTTGGCACCTTGCCGTTTGTGCAATGCCGTGGAGGTCAGAAAGAAGGGGTCGGCTTCCTGGAACTGTAGTTCTCCTGGCATTGGAGTAACAGACGGTTCTTTCAGCCCACCATGTGGGTGCTGGAGATCGAACCCGGGTCCTCTGCAAGCGAGTCGGCGCTCTTAACCACCAGGCCATTCTCTCAGCCCCAGCTTTTAAAAAATTTTTTTTTTTTTTTTTTTTTTTGTGTGCATGTGTGTGCCATGGTGTATGTGTAAAAGTAGAGGACAGCTTGTGGGATTTTGTTCTCTCCTTCCACCATGTCAGTCTCAGGACTGGATCAGCTTGTCAGGCTTGGTGGCGGCATGCCTTACCCACTGCTGAGCCATCTTATCTTATTGGTTCTTATTGTGAGGGGATAGAGTGGTACAGATGTTATAGAATTTTGTTTTGCTTTTGCTGAGGATTGCTTCAGGGTCTAAGCTTGTCCTTTTGGGCTATGGCTCCAGCTCCTTATAATGTCTTTTGTCGTTTTGTTTTGTTTTTGACAGGGTCTCTCATGTGGCCCGGAGCTCATTATTGTAGCCAGACTGACCTCAAAAACTCCCAGGAGTTCTGCCTTATGTGGCCGGAATAAAGGCATGACACCACATTCCTGACACCCCCCCCACCCCACCCTCCACCCCCCGTTAGAGTTGTTTTTAAAGGACCGTATTAAGGCACTCTAGTTGAAACCTCCAACAGGGTCAGTGTGCTGGGTCTGATAGGTTTGAGAATTTCTTCATTATTACATTTTCTTTAAGATTGACAAGACCTGTTCGTTGTTTATCAGCTATGAGAAACTTGGCAATGAAGACCTTCCCAGAATTTCTCAAAATTGCCCTCAACCACAGAACCCTTGTTTCTGCACCTCTCATACACGTCAGTGAATGCGGCGGGCGTGTGTTGGTGCATGCCTTTCATCCAGCACTTGGGAGGCGAGGCAGGGGGGATCTCTTTGTGTGAGTCAAGGCCAGCCTGGTCTACACGAGTGAGTTCCAGGACAGCGGGGTATAGGGCGACCTGTTCTCGAAAAGACCAAAAAAAAAAAAAAAAAAAAAAAAAAAAAAGTCAGTGAATGCTCAGTGCATCCTTGCCTTATATTAGTTCATTCTCTTTGTCTCTCTATGTTCATTAATATGGAGGTATATGTGGAGGCGAGGGGACAACCTTGGATATCATTCCTCAGGTACCATCCACCCTTTTTTTCTTTTTTGAAACAAAGCCCTTGCTAGAACTTAAAAAGTAGGCTGACAGCCCTGAATATACCTGTGTCAGCCTTCCCAGCACTGGGATCACAAACCCATGTTGCCCATTACATCTTTTGTTTTTTAAAGTTTATTTGTATTTGTATTACATACAGGTGGTGTGTTTGCATGTATGCGTGTGGTTGCCTGTGGATGCCTGTGGAGCTGGAGGACCGAGTTGTCAGCTGCCTGATATCGGTACCGGGAACCAATCTTGGGATCTGTGGAAGATCAGCAAGTGCTTTAACCATGAGCCTCTGAAATGTGACTTCTAGGTATTCAAACTCAGATCTTCATGCTCGCAAAGAAGAGCACTTCACCAGTTGCACTGTCTCTGCAGCTCCTATCAAAGTTCTTGAAGAGCCCTATTCCTGCTCCTACCTCAGAGTGTGGCCACAGGCTTCTGTGACCGCTTTCCTTACATGCAGGTACAGTTGAGATTATTTAGAAAACTTCCTTGCACGGACCAGGAGAGATTGGCTCCATGGTTCTTTAGCGCCACTAGCCAGGCTCCGTTCACGGGACCCACATGGTAGTTAGCGCCCATCGGCAACTTCAGTTCCCTGGGGGTCTGACGCTGTCTTCTGGCCTCCATGAACACACACACACACAAAAAAAAAAAAAAAAAAAAAAAAAAAAAAATGTTAAAAAAAAATTTTTTTTAAGACAAAAAAAAAAAAACTTCTTGCTGGGGCTTATAGAGATGGCTAGCGGTTAAGAGTGCGATGCTCTTGCAGAGGGACCAGGTTCAATCCCCAGCACCAATGTAGCGGCTGAGAACACTCTGTAAATCCCCAATTCCAGGAGCACTCCGTTCCAGGAAATCCGACACCCTCTTCTGATTCCGCGGCATTGCATTGCAGGGTGCACCGACCTGCTGCAGACAGACATTCATTCAACATACAGAATTCTCTCTCTCTCTNAAAAAAAAAAAAAAAAAAAAAGAAACAGCTAACAGCCATCATTTACTCCAGTTACAGGGGATCCCGAAGCCCTCTTCTTGTCTCCACAGGGATCCCATGCATGGATGTACTTACATACATGTAGACAAGACACTCATACATGTAAAAATAAGAAATAAACATTTAAAAAGAGAGAAAGACAAGAATACTGTAGCATGGTGACACAGGATTATAATCCTAACCCTCAGGAGGCAGAGGCAGGATGATTACTTCAAGTTTCAGACCAGTGTCAGAGCTAAGTAGTGAAAGCCTGTCTCTGATAATTTGAATTCTTTCCTAGCTGGCCTAAAATAACCCCCAGGCAGTTTAATACAAATGTATGAGATTTGGGGCTGGAGAGATGGCTCAGCGGTTAAGAGCACTGACTGCTCTTGCAGAGGACCCGGATTTGATTCCCAGCACCCACATGGTGGGTAAGGACCCTCTTAATTCCAGTTCCAGGGGAATCCAACACCCTCTTCTGACCTCTGAAGCACTGCACAACATGGGTGCACCAACCTACATGCAGACAGTAGACTCATACACATAAAATAAAATGTAAAAAAATGTATGAGATTCAACAATCTTTGAAACACTACTTGGGGAACAGGACCCAGGTCTGGATCTCTCATGATGCTAATTCTGGCATGTTGCTGGTGACTGCAGCGTGGCCCCCCTCAGTGAGGTTCTGGCTTCTGAAACACTGAACTGAAGATGTTAGAAAGAATAGACTTCTAGGAATGTTCCCAATCCTAACAGTCAACCACAGGCTCCAAACACTAAGTATATTTTTGCAATACAAGTTCTCAAGACTGACTAGGTGTGACAGTCTGAGTCTATCACCTCTCTACCTGTTCTCACCTGAGCTCTGAGCCAACCCCTGAGCAAATGAAACTGGACCCACACCCAGTCACCGAAGCACAGCACCCTCCCAATGCCCCGGCCCTGACACACTTTTTAATCTAAGGGAAGGGAACGGAAGGAAGCTTGACCAGAATAGCGAGCTTGGGGGTCAGATCCAAAGCTGCTTCTCCCCCACACAGCTGCATGCCAAGAATGAAAGGTCAGCCCAGGATGAGGGGGGGCATATCGCTCTGGGCCAAACTCCCCTCTTCCCACACTTCCCAACATCCCTCCAGATGTTGCTGGTTTGCAGGCCAACAGCTGCTTCCTGTCCCACCATGTCCTGGGGCTGCCTGACAGGCAGACTATCAGGTTTGAATGCAGAAGTTACTCTTCTCAGTATGCACAATTATTTCTGGGGCTGGAGATGTGCTTTAAGACTTCCAAGGAGCTACTGTTAATATGGAGTAGGTCCATCCTGCTCACTGATAGCACTGGAGAAGGCCTTGCAGTAACTGTGGACACTGACCAAACTGTGCCCCTGATGTCAGCAGAAATTTTATTTGATTCTGAGAGAACAAAATCAAGGAAAGGAGCATCCTGACATACCCACACTCCAAAAAGATACTGGATCCTTGCTAAAACCTAAACTCCAGGATTAGAGAGCATTAAATCAACGGTTACCACCAGACATTAACAAGAAAAATATAAATATTCTTTCCTCACTCAATAGAGATGATTGTTCACTTTACATAAGAAACAAGGTACTGGGGCTGGAGAGAGGGCCCAGTGGTTAAGAGCGCCGACCGCTCTTACAGAGGACCCGGGTTCGATCCCCAGCACCCACATGGCGGCTGAGAACCGTCTGAAACTCCAATTCCAGGAGAACTCCAGCTCCAGGGGAATCCAAGACCCTCTTCTGACCTCCGCGGCGTTGCACGACACGGGTGCACAGACCTGCATGCAGACAGTACATTGATACACATACAGAAATAAATAAAAAAAAA
>VZQC01003469.1:117659-169552 GCA_009823505.1 Rhizomys pruinosus | reverse complement strand
TTCAATCCCCCAGTACCCACATGGTGCTTGAGAACCGTCTTCAACTCCAGTTCCAGGGGGAATCCGACACCCCTCTTCTGACCTCCTAGGGCATTGCAAGACACGGGTGCCACAGACCTACATGCATACCGTACATTCACTTACACAACAAAACAAATAAAATTTAAAAAAAAAAAAAAAAAACAAAAAGAAAACAAGGTCCTGGGCTGGAGAGATGGCTTAGCGGTTATAAGAGCGCACGCTAGATGCTCTTGCAGAGACCCTGGTTCGATCCCAGCACCCACATGTGGCTGAGAACCATCTTTAACTCAGTTCCAGGGGAATCCGACCAACCCTCTTCTTACTCTGTGGCATTGCCACAACACGGGTGCGCAAAACCTACATGCAGACAGTACATTTCCTACACATAATAAGATTAAAAAAATAAAAAATAAAAGAAACTGAAGCTTGAAGAAGCTGCTAAAAGAAGAAAGAGAAACAAACAAACAAACAAGGTCCTTGCAAAGGCTCTGTCAAGAAGCATTAAGCTACAGGAGGAATATTCTGAATTTCCCAATTTTATAAGGAATGAGCTATCAAAATTACTTGAGGGGAGCCGGGCGTGGTGGCGCACGCCTTTAATCCTAGCACTTGGGAGGCAGAGGCAGGTGGATCTTTGTGAGTTCAAGGCCAGCCTGGTCTACAGAGTGAGTTCCAGGACAGCTGGGGCTACAGGGAGACCCTGTCTCAAAAAGACAAAAAAAAAAAAAAAAACAAAAACAAAAACAAAATTACTTGAGGGCTCCTAGGTCACTTTAAGACCAAACAAACAGCAGAATATTTCCACTCTCACCTGGGATAGGTGTGTTAGCACATGCCAGTAATCTCTGAACTTGGGAGGCAGAGGAAGGACTACAAGTTTAAAGCCAACATGGGACACATAGGGAGTTCAAGGCCAGTCTGAGCAACACAAAGCAAGCCTGTTTCAAATAAACCAAGGTATGGAGTTTGATGCTGACCCCCTCCACGTTCAATGGTACAGTATTTGCTTAGCATATGTAAGGCCCTAGTTCGACCCCCAGCACTGCAAAACTACAGCATTCTACTCTCCTGACAGTATGTAATGATTCAGTTAAAGTCTCCTTCACCTTCGCTCTGAGGATTCTTTCAAGGACTTTAACATCTGCAGGAAATTTTGAAGCTGCAGATGACCAAAATAAAGTACCAGCAGCACCGTGAGTTCATGTGCTTGGTGACATCCTGATAGAGGAGAAACAGCTGGGCTCATAAATCACCAGTCTGCACATGCAAGCTTCCCTCAAACTGGTTTTGAGCAGACATGAAAGAGGCCCAAGAGCTTCCGGGCCAACAGGAGTCCCAACCCTTCAGCATAAAAAGGGGGCATGCTTGTGTTCTCCACTCAAAGGCTGTGGCTTTAAGTCAGAGGACTGATGCTTTCCCGGGTGTTCCAAAGGTCAGCCCAGCAACCACCCATCCAGATCGTGAGCCAAACATTCCTTGTGCTTCAAGACGCAGCCAAACCCCTTGGCGAACCCCAAACTAGGCTCTCATCTCCTGTGTGACCCAAACTCACTCCAAACAAAATTCATGACTAAGGTGTGCAAATTTGTATCCAAGCCATGTTTCAGCTTGGGCCGTTGTCCTTCCCTCTCCCAGCATTTTTTTACTTAATCAAACTCAGGGACGCTCCTACATTTTATGTGCTAGTTTCGCTGCTGCGGTTGCTGATGGGTGTTGGTCTGTCTCCACATTCTCCATCCACTGGACTTTTACTTCCTCATTACTTCTGTATCGCCCAGTCTCCTAGGATGACTCAAGACAGGTGTCTTTTTCAAGACCGCAGGAATACCACAGCCACATTTCCCTTCCTGATGTCCCAGGCACCCGAGCGTGCTGCGGTCCTTCCCTCCAACACTGCCCAAGTCAGAGGGGCTACACCCCAGGGTGCTGGAAGGTCCCTCTTCTTCCCAGGCTACCGCGCCCCGCCCCCTCGCCGCAGTTCCACCTGTTGCAGGTCCCGCCCCCATACACACTATGATAGGCCAGTCTTCAGATCCCGTTCTCCCATTGGGCAGACGGTCCGTTCCTCCTTCGCCACGTCTCCCGGCTCTGGCGAAAGAGGCCCGAGCCGCGGCCCTTGACCCTAAAAAGAAATGTGAGTTGGGGGTTCTACCTGGAAGGGGTTTACATCCACTGGGTCCGCGAAAGGGTTAGTGTCGAAGGCCGACATGGTGATCGGGGGCCAGCGGGCGAACTCCGCGAGCGCTGCTGACTTCGGTCACTCAGACCCAGCGACGCTTGATGTAGACCCTCCACTTCCGGGAGCGAGCAGCCGTTCTGGCGCAGGCGCAGGCGCAGTGCCCTCGGGGGCGTGGGCCTGTAACGTCACAGAGGTCCGCTCCGCCCCCTGCCCGGCCCCTCCAGAAAGCTACTCTGTTTCCATCCGCTTCTTTTCTGTTTATTCCTCCTCGGGGCGGGGGAATGGACCTTCGAGCCTCCGGAGCCGAGGGCGGGCTGTTCCGCGGAGCTGTGTCCGGCCCTTCCGTCCTCGGCCGCGGCTTTAAGGGGTCCCGGGGCTGACTGGGGAGCTTGGAGCAGCAGCCGCCTTCCTCTCAGTGTGCTGCCTTCCTCCAACTTGTGTGTGTCAACCCCAGGCGAGGGACCGGCAGGAAACTTCTTCCTTGTTTTCTAGAGGGGCAAGACTGGGAAGTCCACGGAAGTCCCAGGGCAAAGGACACCGGTCAAGAGCAGGAGTTCTCTGAGCTGTGCTCCAGGAAAAAAATGCGAGGATCATGCAGCAGCCCCCGTTCTAAAGAACTCGTTTCTTTTATTTATTTTTTTATTTTTTTATTTTTTTTGGTCTTTTTGAGACAGGGTCTCCCTGTAGCCCCAGCTGTCCTGGAACTCACTCTGTAGACCAGGCTGGCCTTGAACTCACAAAGATCCACCTGCCTCTGCCTCCCAAGTGCTAGGATTAAAGGCGTGCGCCACCACGCCCGGCAGAACTCGTTTCTTTTAAACCCCGTCGCCTGACTTAGGTTGTGTTATTACAGGGATGATATAGAGCAGGTAGCAGATTCACTCAAACTTAACTTACGCATGTCTTTCAGGCTGTAGAACTTAGCTGGAGAGGTGGCCTAGCGGTTAAGAGCGCCGACTGCTCTTGCAGAGGAACCGGGTTTGATCCCCAGCACCCACATGGTGGCTGAAAACCGTCTTTAATTCCAGTTCCATGGGAATCCGACACCCTCTTCTTCTGACTTCCGCGACATTGCACGACACGGGTGTGGGTGCACAAACCTATATGCAGACAGTACATTCACACACATAAAAAAAAAAAAATAAAGACAAAAGGAACGTTGCTGGCATCGTCCCTTGCCCTGGAGCTACTGATTGTTCTATTCTTTGAGTTGTAATCAGAATAGTTTTTTTAATTTGTTTTTTTTTTTTCTTTCAGCATTTTTAATTGATTAATTGGTTGACTTTTTGGCTTTGTTTTGAGTTTTGGGATTTTTGTGTGCGGTTTTGTTTGTTTGTTGGTCTTTTGAGACAGGGTCTCCCCTTAGCCCCAGCTGGCCTGTAACTCACTATGTAGACCAGGCTGGCCTTCAACTCAGACATCTGCCTGCCTCTGCCTCCTGAATGCTAGGATTAAAGGCGTGGGCCACCATAGCTCGCTTTGTGATTTGTTTGTTTGTTTGTTTGTTTTTTATACAGGGTCTCACTATGCACCCCCAACAGGCTGACCTGGAACTCACAGATCCACCTGCCTCTGCCTCCTGAGTGCTGGGATTAAAGGCATGCACCACCATGCCCGCTATTTTGTTTTGAATTTATTTTTATTTATATGTGTGTCTGTATGCCACATGTGTGCAGCTACCTCCAGAGGCCACAGAGGGGTCTAATCCTGGTGGGGCTGGAGTTACAGGCAGTTGTGAAGCACCACTGTGAGTGCCCGGAACCAAACTCAGGTCTTCTGGAAGATCAGCAAGCACTCCTAACCACTGAGCCATCTCACCAGCCCCAGGTTTTGGTGGTTGTTTTTTTTTTTTTCCCCACCAATTGATCCTGGAAAGAGGGGGTTTTGTTTCTGAAACAGAGACTTGTTGTATTATATAGATCAGGGTGGCCTTGAACTTGTGATCCTGAGGCAGGATAAAAAGAAAAATTACGGAGACATAGGAAGGTAAGAGTCCCTCACCTCAGAGTTTGATCGATGCCTCTCACCAGCTAAGAAGAAAAAATTCCGGCAGAATTAACATTGGCAATAAAGGCTTCTGGCATAAAAGTTAGTGTCCCTTTCATATGTAGGTATTTTATGTTTAAGTGGCAGTGAAACAGGCTTTAGGCCTGAATGTATGAGACCTGGAGTAGGGCGTCATACCTTCATTCCTTTTCGAAGACAGTGACTGAACTCCAACAAAACTACCCTCTACAGCTGGGTATCTTATCAATAGTAATATGACAGGTGCCAGTTGGACACCACCCAGAGATCTCATTTATTATATTTTTTTCCTTAAAAAAATTATTATCAAGAAAAAAAAAGAAAAAAATTATTATCGTGCTGGGGATGGTGGCACATGTCTTTAATCCCAGCACTCAGAAGGCAGAGGAAGGTGGATCTCTATGAGTTCAAGGCCAGCCTGATCTACATAGTGAGTTCCAGGCCTGCTGGGGCTACAGGGAGACCCTGTCTCAAAACGACCAAAAAAAAAAAAAATTATCAGAGCTGGAGAGGTAGCTCAAACAGGATCTCCCTGTAGCCCCAGCTGTCCTGGAACTCGCTCTATAGACCAGGCTGGCCTTGAACTCACAAAGATCCGCCTGCCTCTGCCTCCCAAGTGCTAGGATTAAAGGCATGCGTCACCACGCCCGGCAAGGACTGACTGATCTTACAGAGGATTTGATTACCAGCACCCACATGGCAGCTAATAACCATCAGTAACTCCAGTTCCAGGGGATCTGATGTCTTCTTCTGACCACCAAGGGCATTGTATGACATGGGTACATTTACATGCATTCAGGCAATACACTCATACACATAAAACAAAAATAACTAAAATTAAAAAATATATTATCTTTGTGTGTGTGCATGAGATGTGTGTGGGCACATGTGGCACAGCACTTGTGGCGGTTGGAGGAGAACTGTGTGGACTTGGTTCTCTCCTTCCACCTTTACTTGGTGGAAAATACCTTTACTGCCGAGCTGTCTCACCAGTCCTCATTTAAATTTTATGACAATCTTTTGAAGATAATGTCAAAGTCCACCAAAATCAGTAAGACTATGTTAAAAAAAAAAAAAAGTCGTGACTCAGCTCTGAGAAACCAATGCCTATATCTAGCATATATCTTGCCACCTTCTGAGTACCTTTCTTTTAACTCTTGTGCTTAAGCCTATATTAAAATATGTATTAAGGGGCTGGAGAGATGGCTCAGCAGTTAAGAGCGCTGACTGCTCTTGCAGAGGACCCAGGTTCTATTCCTAGCACCCATGTGGCGGCTGAGACCCGTCTTTAAGCCAGGCGTGGTGGCGCATGTCTAGCACTCAGGAGGCAGAGGCAGGCAGATCTCTGTGAGTTCAAGGCCAGCCTGGTCAACAGAGTGAGTTCCAGGACAGCTGGGGCTATGGGGAGACCCTGTCTCAAAAAAAAATACATATGTATTAAACCTAAACTCTGGGAGCTGGAGACATGGCTCAGCTGTTAAGAGCCCTGACTGCTCTTGCAGAGGAGCAGGGTTCAATTCCCAGTACCCACATAGCAGCTAACGACCATCTGTAAACTTTGGTGCCAGAAGATGTGATGCCTTCTTCTGACCCCCATGGGCATTGCACAACACAGATGTACTAACCATATGCAGGCAATACACTCATAAAAAATAAAAATAATAAAAATTTAAAAACCCTTGAAGTCTGCTTCATAAACTAATACTGAAATTCTTTCCTTTGTCAAAGCTATGACCTGACTCTATGATCTGATCCTATGGCCTGATTCTAGGTCCCTAAAAACCTAGAGAACACATAAGGCTGCTGAGGGTGACAGTTGGGAGCTGTGTGTCCTGTCTCTGTCCCTCACAATGCTGACAAGTCCATATACTTCACGATCCTAAGTAGTGGGTGCAGAGCTGCCTATGCCATCTGGCCAGCTTGGTTCTTGTGATTTTTAAATTTTTATTTTAATTTTATGTGTATGAGTATTTTGCCTAAATACGTGAATGCACCCATTCATGCAATCCCCACAGAGGCTGGAAGAGGGTGTTGGTTCCCCTGGAACTGGAGCTAAGATGGTTGTTAGCCACCTGGGTCCTCTGTAAAAGCTGAGCCATCTCTCCAGCTGCTTGGTATTGGTTTTGTTTTGGTATTTTGTTGTTTGTTTGGACAGAGTCTCATGTAGTCTAATCTGGCCTTAAACTCACAAATTGCCTCATCCTCTCAAGTGTTGGGATCGTAAGCATGGGCTTGGTGGAAAGTACCCTTACCTGCTGAGCCATTTCAATATGTGATGTCCAAATTCTTAGTTTTCCCTCAGAGTCTTTGGCATCTGCCTTTGCCAGTCTCTTCTCTGGTCGTTTCCTTTGCCTACACCCCAGCATTCCAGTCTCAGTGGCATGTCTGTTCCTGGAGCTTCCCTTGTTCCCTCCTGTCTCAGGCCCTTTGCACACACTGTTCTTTCTACCTGGTATGTCTGTGCTCCACACTGTACCAAACTTGTCTTTCTTTCTTTCTTTTTTTTTTTTTTGGGGTCCTTTTGAGACAGGGTCTCCTGGTAGCTCTGGCTGTCCTGGACCTCGCTATGTAGACCAGGCTGGCCTTGAACTCACAAAGATCCGCCTGTCTCTGCCTCCCAAGTGCTAGGACTAAAGGCATGCGCCACCACACCCGACTGCGAACTTGTCTTTCAAATCCAAGACCAGGTGCTTTCCTCAGAAGTGACTTTCCTTCACTAGGTTAGATCTGTCCACCCTGCATCGTAAACTCTGGCATTACTCTGCAGTCTTTTTTTTTTAACTTTTTAAATTTTATTATTTTTTATGTGTATGAGTGTACTGTCTGCATGTAGGTCTGTGCACCCGTGTCGTACAATGCCGTGGAGGTCAGAAGAGCGTGTCTGATTCCCCTAGAACTGGAGTTAAAAGACGGTTCTTAGCCGCCATTGCAGTCTTTCTTATAATGTCTTTTATAGATTTTAATTGCACACTTTCATAGGTGGTTACTTGCTTACAGCTGTCTCCTTTGCTGGACAGTAAACTCCACAAGGGCCTGTTCTGCTCATTGTTGTATTTCTGGTAACCAACACACTACTAAGCACATGACAGGCATGTAGTCAACATTTAGCGTTTTCTCTGACCAGCTTCCCCCCTCCACCTGTGTAAGTCCTAATGAAGGGCTGGGCTGAGTGTCACCTAAAGTGGGAGGCTGAGAAGGGTCTCTGTGTGTGTCAACTGTCCCTCAGTCCCACAACTACCCCTCCAAGGGCAAAAATCTTGGCAGTCTGTACCCCAAGAGAATGAATGGTCTGTACAGTGTGAGGCTGCCCTACTTCCACTTGTGCCAAGGTTAATACAATGCTGGGCTGATGGAGAGGAATGGAACTTGATGGTAACTAATGTGGAGGCTGCCCACCCACCCACCAGTTCCTGAAAATGTAGGAAATGTCCACTTCTCTGTCAGAGACACAACTGTGTCTATGAGTGGAAGCCAGAGGTTGACACTGCGTGTCTTCCTCAATCATTTTTCACCTTATTTTTTTCAGTGTTTCACTGAACGTGGAGCTCACTCATTCAACTAGACTGGCTGGCCAGCGAGTCCCAGGGATCCTCCTGTTTCTCCACCATTAGGATTACAGGCATGCACTATAATTACATTTTAATTTAGTTAGTTTCTGTGTGTGTGTGTGTGTGTGTGTGTGTGTGTGTGTGTGTGTTGGGCATGCATACGCACACTTGCGGAAGTTAGAAAAGAACTTGAGGACATTGGTTCTCTCATCATACTTGCGAAGCAGCCACTTTATTGACTGAACCATTTCCCCAGTCCCTGATAGACACTATTTAATCACTTATTCATCCAACGCAGAACAATATAGCAGTTTGGAGCTCTATGCTTTGGGTCAGTTACTTCACCTCACAGAGACCCTTTTTTCTTTTTCTTTTTTTTTTTTTTGGTCTTTTCGAGACAGGGTCTCCCTGTAGCTCCAGCTGTCCTGGAACTCACTATGTAGACCAGGCTGGCCTTGAACTCACAAAGATCCACCTGCCTCTGCCTCCCAAGTGCTAGGATTAAAGGCGTGCACCACCACGCCCGGCCCAGAGACCCTTTTTTTCTCATCTCTAAATAAGATTTGCCAGGGTCAATGAAATGGCTTAGAGGGTAAAGGCACTTGCCACCAAGACTGGTGAGCTGAGTTAGATCCCTGGATCTCATATGATGGAGGGAGAGAACCAACTCCTACACATTGTCCTTTGACTTCCACATGCATGCATTGGGACATACATACACACACACATTATTATAAATTTTAAAAATTTAAATGAGACTAGTGATGGTACCTATATCATAGAATTGTCTCAAGAATTGGAAAAAGGCTAAGCCGGGCGTGGTGGCACACGCCTTTAATCCTAGCACTTGGGAGGCAGAGGCAGGCGGATCTTTGTGAGTTCAAGGCCAGCCTGGTCTACAGAGTGAGTTCCAGGACAGCTGGTGCTACAGGGAGACCCTGTCTTTAAAAAAAAAAAAAAAAAAAAAAAAAAAAAAGAATTGGAAAAAGGCCCACACCTCATAATTTTGGTAGATGTTCGGCATGTATATATGCGTATTTTGGTAGATGTTTGGCATGTATATATGCATATTTTGGTAGATGTTCGGCATATATATATGCGTATTTTGATAGATGTTTGGCATGTATATATGCATATTTTGGTAGATGTTCGGCATGTATATATGCGTATTTTGGTAGATGTTTGGCATGTATATATGCGTATTTTGGTAGATGTTTGGCATGTATATATGCGTATTTTGAGTTGGAAGGCACAACAGCAATAAAAAAGACTGGGTCAAAGAACCAACTGAAACAGTAAACTTCTGCCCAAAACAGTAAACTTCTACATCAAAGAAATTTAAAGAGAGAGAGAGAAAGAGAGAGAGAGAGACTGAGAAAAAGATGCAAAACATGAAAGGCATTAGGTTCATTTTGAGGGGAGACTTGGCACAGACAAGAGAAAATGTCAGGACTCCAATGAAAAGGAAGTCAGGTTTATTTTAGGCATGGCGGCTGGCCTGCCTGTGTCAGGATTAGGATGACCAGCATTAGAATGTTCCCCAAATGGCAGTTTTATATCCAGGCACACAAGGGAGTGGGGTGAGGAGTTGGGGGAATGGGCGTAGGTGGGTCTGCGGCTGGTATCTGTAGAAGTCTCTCCAGGGAAACTGGGACCTGGGACTGGTAGCAGTAGGAACATCTTGAGAGAGACTGAGGCCTGGCTCTGGTCTCCGGTGAGGTCTGATTGCAGCAACTTTTCCCGGATTGTGGGAACACAGTCCAGGGTAATTATTTCTTGTGACTTCTGCCTCAGTTGGCTTTCTGGAATCTCTGACTTAGGTGGGCTAAGACCTTACAAAAGGCACAAAACTTCAGTTAAAAAAATTGGCACCTGGCATGGTGGTGCAGGCCTTTAATCCTAGCACTCAGGAGGCAGAGGCAGGCAGATCTCTGTGAGTTCAAGGCCAGCCTGGTCTACAAGGCGAGCTCCAGGCCAGCTGGGACTAAAGGGGGACCCTGTCTCAAAAAAAGACCAAAAAAAAAAAATACTGGCAAAGGGGGAGGCTGGTTAAATGGCTTAACAATTAAGAACACTGGCCACCATTGCAGAAGACCTGCACTGAGTTCCCAGCATGCATATGGTGGCTAACAACTGTCCTTAACTCCAGGCACATGTGTGGTAAACACACATACATGTAGGAAAATCACTCATCTACATAAAATCTTTTTTTGGTGGGGATTTTTTTTTTTTTGAGGCAGGGTCTCACTTTGTAGCCTTGCTGGCCTGGAACTAGCTATGTAGACCAGGCAGGCCTCAAACTCACAGAGTTCTGCTTGCCTCTGCCTCCCAAGTGCTGCAATTAAAAGCACGCGCCACTATGCCCAGGCATAATATAAAATCTTTAGGTGGTTGGAGAGATGGCTTAGTGCTCAAGAACACTGGCTGCTCTTGTAGAAGACATAAATTCAATTTCCAGCACCCACACAGTGCCTATCAGCTGTCTTTAACTTTAGTTCCAGGGGATCTGATGTGCTCTTCTGGTCTTGGCAGCACTGCATGACACAGTTGCACTTACATAGCTGCAGACAGTGCACTCATATACATAAAACAAAAATAATAAATGATTTTAAAATAAATCTTAAAAAAAAAGAATTGGAAAAAAATAGTTGAGCTTGTAGTTCAATGGTAAAATGTTTGCCTAGCATGGATGAGGCCCTAAGGTTCAATCTTAGTACTACTCAAAAACCAAACCAAGCCGGGCGTGGCGGCACACACTTTTTTTTTTTTTTTTTTTAAGTGTAATGAATGTACTGTCTGCATGCCGGTTTGTGCACCCAAGTCGTTTTGCAACTGCGCGGAGGTCAGAAGAGGGGTCTCGGATTCCCCTGGAAACTGGAGTTCTGGGAATTGGACGTTACAGATGGTTCTTATCCGCATGTGGGTGCTGGGGGATCGAAACCGGGTCCCTCTGGAAGAGCAGCTGTGCTCTTAACACTAGGCTATCTCTCCAGCCCCTGGCAACGCTTTTTTATCCTAGCAATTGGGTGACAAAGGCAGGAGGAAGGATCTTGTTGAGTTCAAGGGCCGCGGCCTGGTGTTACATAGTGTACTTTTCAGGTAAAACTGGGATTACAGGAAGGATCCCTCTCTCCAAAGGATTTAAAAAAAAAAAAAAAAAAGAAGAAAGAAAAAAGAAAAAAGCACACCTTTTTATCTGCCTCTATTCTCCCAGTCACTCAAAACAAATATGGTTTTGACACCACACTTATGGCTTATTTCCCTGCACACCAAGCAGTTTTTCAGCGGATAACAACTGGATTTCCTATAATTCAATTCTGACACTATTTGTCTGTAGCTAGGCATTCTCTTAGGTCAGTCCCCATAGGTCTATCTCCCAGGACTGCCCACCAATTCAGGTCCCAATCAGAAACCATAGGTTGTTTATGTGTGACCGGCCATCCATCAAGGTCCCCATGAGACCCTCCTGGGGATCAATAGATTCCGTAGAGTGTCTGACAGAACTCAGGAAAACACTTCCTCAGTTATATAAAAGATATTACGATGGATACAGGTGAATGACCAGATGATGCATGGAACAAGGCTTGTGGGAGGGGTACGGAGCTTCTGGGCCGTTTGCAGAGCTTCTCCCTCAGGAACCTCCACAGGCTCAGCTAGCTAGAAGCTCCCAAATACAGTCCTTGTGTGTATTTTGTTTTTGAGTCAGCATCTCAGGATGCAGCCCTGGTTGACCTGGAACTCTCGCTATGTAGACCATGCTGGCCTCAAACTGACAGAGATCCACCTGCCTCCCCAATTAAAGGCATGCCAGATGTCTTATTTGGTTTTTTTTTAATTTTTTTTATTTATTTCTGTATGTGTATGAATGTATTGTAGTAGTGTATGAATGTACATGTAGGTCTGTGCACCCGTGTCATGCAGTGCCATGGAGGTCAGAAGAGGGTGTCGGATTCCCCTGGAACTGGAGCTTTCCTGGAATTTGAGTTTCAGACGGTTCTCAGCCGCCATGTGGGTGCTGGGGATCGAACCCGGGTCCTCTGTAAGAGCAGTCGGCACTCTTAACCACTAGGCCATCTCTCCAGCGCCCTTGTTTGGGTTTTATGGAGGCTTTATTATGTACACATTTCATTGATCAAAGGTGATCAACTCGGCCTTTTCAGCTGGATTCCCTTCCCTAGAGTCTCAAGGTTGGAGCTGAAAGTTCTAACCCTCTAATCCTTGCACCAGAGGTTTCCACAGAGGACCCCGAATGTGACCCATTCATTAGCATACAGAAAAACTTTATCTATCTGTCTGTCTATCTATCTATCTATCTATCTATCTATCTATCTATCTATCTATATCTATCTCATCTCATCTTTTTGAGACTATGTCTCCCTATAGCCCTAGTTGGCCTGGAACTCATTGTGTACACCAGGCTGACCTTGATCTCACAGAGATCACCTGCCTCTGACTCCTGAGTGCTAGGATCTCTCCAGCCCTGCTCTTAAAAAATATTTTTTAATTGGGGCTGGATAGATGGCTCCGTAGTTAAAAACACCACTGGTTGCTCTTCCAGAGGACCATAGTAAGTTCCCAACACTGACATGCCAGCTAATAACTGTCCATAACTCCAGTTCCAAGGGGATTCAGTGATCTCTTATGACCTCTATAGGCATTGCAGGACACAGGTGCACTTAAACATATCCAGGCAAAACACTCTAAAAAAATAAAATGTATTTATGTTGGTTATGTGTGTGGGCACATGTGTCGCTGTGTGTGTGTGTGTGTGTGTGTGTGTGTGTGTGTGTGTGTGTGTAGGTCAGAGAACTTGTGGGAGTTGGTTCTCTCTTTCCACCATATGGGTAACAGAGATTGAACGCAGGTTGTCAGGCTTCATACCAAGCACCTTTACTGCCCAAGTTAACTCACCATATAGACCAGACTGACTTCAAGTTTATAGAGGTGTGCCTGCTCTGCTTCTGCTTCCTCATCCTGGGGGTCGGTAGTGAAGACAGCTACCACCATGCCTGTAGCCCCAGCTGTCCTGGAACTCGCTCTGTAGACCAGGCTGGCCTTGAACTCACAGAGATCCGCCTGCCTCTGCCTCCCAAGTGCTGGGATTAAATGTGTGTGCCACCACACCCGGCTCTTTTTTCTTTTAGGGTCTTTTAATGTAGATCAATTAATTAAGCAATTACTTAGTTAAATTAAATAAAGTGGAGAAGGAAAGAGGAAGACATCTTACTCCAACATCAACCTCTGGCCTCCACATTTGAATGTCCTGGCATGTAGTTTTGCACACCTGTGCATGCATGCATATGCCTCTCACCTACACAATAAATATCAAGCAAAAACTGATGGCTTTGCATATAATGAACAGGACCTTTACCAATGACCTATTTCTCCAGCCCTTATAATTCTTAGACAAACTATTTCTTTGCAATTAGACATTATCCCAGTTTTAAATATTTTTTATTTAACTTTTCTAATATGTATGAGTGCTTTGCCTGCATCTATGTAAGTGCATCATGTATGTTCTGATCCCTTGGAGCCTAGAAGACATCAGATCCCCTGGAACTGGAGTTAAGGACAGTTGGGAGCCCCAGTGTGGGTGCTGAGAACTGAACTCTGGTCAGCAGCCAGTGCTCCTAATTGGTAAGCCTTCTCTCCAGCCCCTGAAATAAACACTGGTAGCACAATCGACAGTACTTACCAAACACACCCAAGGCCCTGGGTTCCATTCTCACTATGGAAGGCACATAGCTGAGTCTCTTACTAGTTTTGCTGTAGACGACAGCTTTGACTGAGTTAAGACTGTTTTCTGGAAAAGTTGCTTTCAGTTCTCTTTCCCTGCCTGGTATCTTAAGTCGCATCATTAGCTGTTCCTGAGGAAAGGAACTAAAAAGACTTTAAGTTCTAAAACTTCGGTAACTTTTCTCTAGATTTATAGAACCCAGAACATCTGATGGTTTTCAGATAGCATTAATCTGTGGGTCTGTGATTTGCTAATCTTGTAGTTTGATTACAAGAAGAGCTGGTGGGGTGATCAGGAGGATTGAGCATTCAAGGGCATCTGGAGTCACCTAGCCAGTTCAAGGGCATCTGGAGCCACCTAGCCAGTTCAAGGGCATCTGGAGCCACCTAGCCAGTTCAAGGGCATCTGGAGCCACCTAGCTAGTTCAAGGCATCTGGAGCCACCTAGCCAGTTCAAGGCATCTGCAGCCACCTAGCCAGGTCAAGGCATCTGCAGCCACCTAGCCAGTTCAAGGCCAGCCTAGGCTTCATGACACACTGCCAAAAAAAATTTTTTTTTGTCTTTTTGAGACAGGGTCTCCCTGCAGCCCCAGTTGTCCTGGAACTCTCTATGTAGACCAGGCCTTGACCTCACAGAGAACCTCCTGCCTCTGCCTCCCAAGTGCTGGGATTAAAGGCATGGGCCACCGAACGAACCCAGTCTCTTTCTTTTTTTTTTTTTTTTTAATTTTTAATTTTTTTTAATTTTTAAATTTTTTTATTTTTTATTTTCTTTATTTTTTTGCCGTATTTTTTGTTTTTTTGAGACAGGGTCTCCCTGTAGCCCCCAGCTGGCCTGGAACTCACTCTGTAGACCAGGCTGGCCTTGAACTCACCAAGATCCGCCTGCCTCTGCCTCCCAAGTGCTAGGATTAAAGGCGTGCACCACGACCCCCCGGCTAGTTTCTTTCTTTTTTTTAAGGCAAGATCTCATTATAGCCCAGGCTGGCCTAGAACCCATCATGTATCTCAGGTTGGCCTTGAACTTTTTTTTTTTGGTATTTTTGAGACAGGGTCTCCCTTTAGTCCAGCTGGCCTGGAGCTCACTCTGTAGACCAGGCTGGCCTTGAACTCACAGATCCACCTGCCTCTGCCTCCCGAGTGCTAGGATTAAAGGCATGCACCACCACACACAGCATTAAAGATGGTTCTCAGCCGCCATGTGGGTGCTGGGAACCTAACTTGGGTCCTCTGCAAGAGCAGTCAGTGCTCTTAACCCCTGAGCCATCTCTCCAGCCCTGGCCTTGAACTTTTAATACTCCTGCTTCAGCCTCTTGAGTTATAATTGATGGTTTGTGCCTCTGGACCTGGCTTTCAAATTAGTGATTATTAAAGTAACTACAAGCAAGTGAAGGAAGGTTGGGTGTGGTGGCACACGACTTTAGTGCCAACACTCAGGAGGCAGAGGCAGGTAGATCTTTGTGAGTTTGAGGCCAGTCAGGGTTACATAGTGAGAATTTGTCTCAAAAAAGTCTCAAAACAGGGGCTGGAGAGATAGCCTAGCGGTTAAGAGCGCCGACGCTCTTGCAGAGGACCTGGGTTCGATCCCCAGCACCCACATGGCGGCCAAGAACCATCTGTAACTCCAATTCCAGGAGAACTCCAGTTCCAGGGGAATCTGAGACCCTCTTCTGACCTCCGCGGCATTGCACGGCACGGGTGCACAGACCTGCATGCAGACAATACATTCATACACATACAAAAATAAATAATAAAAAAAAATAAAAAAAAGAAAGTCTTTTAAGAAAAAAGTCTCAAAACAAAAACATAACAATAAGGTTGAATGAATGGCTCAGCAGTTAAGAGCACTGGCTGGTCTTGCAGGGGACCTAGGTTCAGTTCCCAGCACCCCCATTGGACAGCTCACAACTGCTTATAATTCCAGCTCCAGTGGGATCCGATCCTCTGGCCTCCAAAGGCACTGTACTCATGTGCGTATACCCACACACAGGCACACACATATCCAGGTAATTGAAAGTAATAAAAACAAAATTTTTTTTTCTTGAGACAGGGTAGCATGGCTGACCTGAAACTCTCCATGGAGACCAGGCTAGCCTGGAGCTCATAGAGCTCTGCCTCCCAAGTACTTGGATTAGAGACATGTGACACCATTTCAGGGCCTAAAAATAGATCTCAAAAAGCAAGCCAAGCTAAAAGGTTTATTGGTTACAATGTCACAATCATATAAGAGAATTCTTGGAAAGGGTTTAACACAGTGTCTACTGGAACTAACAATGGAAGCTAGCTTCCAGTTTGAATTCTCAGCAAAGCACTGGCAGAAATGTAAAGCACAGTTGGAAATGGTCTAGGAGGGAGGAGAGACAGGTCCTCACTGTGATCTATCCTTCCAGAGCCAGCCCAGCAAGAGGGACTAGGTTCTCCAGGTACCCTAGTTTCCCTTACAGTTAATTTTTTTTTTTTTTGGCCTTTTTGAGACAGGGTCTCCCTGTGGCCCCAGCTGTCCTGGAACTCACTCCATAGACCAGGCTGGCCTTGAACTCAAAGATCCACCTGCCTCTGCCTCCCAAGTGCTAGGATTAAAGGCGTGCGCCACCACGCCTGTGTGTGAGCAGTTGCAGTTGTGTGGAATCAGCTGTTTCAATAACCAAGTTCTTTCTTCCCTGTACAAAGACACTACGAGGAAGTGACTTAACTCTGTTTTCCATGGTGGTGGTAAATGGAGGTACTTCATGAATTCCTGTGTCCAATTCTTATCCCAAGAAGTTAGTATGGCTCAGGAAGAGGGGATCTGGGAAGGGGAGAGTACTCCAAAGTAGGAGGTATTTGAGCTGTCGTTCACACGGTTGGTTCTTGTGTTTCTCATCTTAATTTTCTAGCATATGAGAAAGCTTCCTTTGAAATGCAGGCTGATTTATATAAACTAGAGGACCCCAGGAGAGACTAATATCTGTACCTGAGCAAGACAGCACAGAGAGGCCCCTCCTTGTAGGGGACATGTGGTAGAGGCTGTGGAATCAGTGGGTGTGTGTGTTTAAGTATGTACGTGTAAGGGTAGAATCAGGTCTGTAAGCCCTCACTTGTGTTTCCAGGAGCATGGATGGCTGTGCTTCTGTGTCTCCCTGTAGACGGCTGTTTTCCTCTGATGCTGCTAAGGAAGTCGGGATGTCAGGGCCTTTCTACAGAAGATATGGCAGTGTTACTTGGCAGCAAGACTCCATTCCCAGCCTTCCCTGGGCACCCAGGGTGCCTGGGACTCCCTCTTCTGTGCACAGGTTGTGAGCAGATCGTACAGGAGGAGGCCTGGGTTCCCGGAGCACCTTGGGTTGGAGAGTCAGAGGAGCATAGAGCACTGACTGCCTAACAGGCAGCACAGATCTTCCAACAAAGCTTGCAGACCTAATCCTCATTCTACAGAAGAAAAACTTCAGAGAGGCAAAGGGGATGCAAGTGACGTCTGCATCAGTTACATCACAGCACTAACCCTCTAACCTGAATCCTCACAAGTGCCTAGGATGCTCCTTCTGTTTCTGCAGAGCTGAGTCTGCTATTGCATCTGGGCAAGATAGACACAGTCCCAGGTTGCACCGTCTAGACTTCTTGCTGGTGTTTTGTTTTGTTCTGTTTTCCTGCCAGGAATACTTCATCACCACTTTATGTCTGTGCTCAACTCTCAAATCTCGCCTTCTTAGTGGGGCCTGGAACTCACCATGTGCCACGGGATGGAGTGGAACTCACGGCAATCCTCCTGCCTTAGCCTCCAAGTGATGGAATTACAGGCGTGTGCCATCATGCCTGGCTCCTTATTGTCTTTAGAAGCCCTGTGGAGGCACACACAGTAGAGCTCTCTTACCTGCTGTACCTATTCTTGAACAGTCTGTGGTTCTTAGCGGGCTCTCAGTCAATAAGTACGCAGGAGGTGGAGGTAAATAAGGGAGGTGGAAGTTAGGTATTTTGAGATCCAGGACCCTGAGAAACCTTGTGGTGGCCAAGGGCCCTGACCCGCTGGGTGGGAGGCAGCGGGCGCCAAGAACTACATTTCCCGTGAAGCTCCGCGCGCAGGGCAGCGGGGACGTCTGGGAAAGGCTTACGTGCCCAAAGCCGGGTCCGGGGCTGCGGGGATGGCGAGTCAGCGAGGTGAGCGGTTGGCAGGTTGTCAGCGAACTAGGTGGTGGTCGCGTCTTGGTGACTAATCCTGGCTTGACCTAGCAGGTCGAGCCCATCCCAATGGACGCCGGGCAGAGGAGGGAACCTGGGATGGGGGTTGCAACCGCGGGGGTCGGAGGGGATTTGTGCTCTGGCTGCTTTCCTGAGTGCATTGGAAGTAAACTCTTATCATGGCCTGGAGAGGTGGCGCATTCGGGAGGTAGAGACTGGCGAATCTCTGAGTTCAAGGCCAGCCTAGTCCACATAGGGAGTTCTGGGCTAGCTACAGAGAGACCCTGTCTCAAAAAAAAAAAAAAAAAAATCCGTATCTGCCCTTCTTACAGATGGGAACATCGAAGATTGAGGAAGGGAGGGATGTCACCCATTCATTCACAGAGCCTTGTGTGCCTCTGCCCCTAGTCAGAACCCTCCGCTTGTTCAGGTTCCTGGCACCAGGGCCAGGTCTGAGGAGTGGAGTGGAAGCTGACTGTCTGTCTGTGTCCCCAGTGTTTCCACTTTCCTGTGCGGTGCAGCAGTATGCTTGGGGGAAGGTGGGCTCCAACAGTGAAGTGGCGCGCCTGCTGGCCAACAGTGAGCCGCTGGCCCAGATTTCAGAGGACAAGCCTTATGCAGAGGTGAGACCACGACTGCACATAAGCCCACTTTACCCCAAGTGAGACCAAAGGACCAGAGGCAAGCTAGATGGACCAGCTACGAAGAGACAGGGCAGGGAGAAGGGGCCCCCATGGCCTTCAGACTCCACAAGATGGGGCACAAAAGAGAGTCCTAGCTTGTCACAGGGGACTACACAGCCTCCCCCAGCTGGGGTGGCTGACGCAGGAGGATCAGAGGGGAAGTTTTTGGTTTTTTAATTTTTAAAAATGTTTTTTGAGACAGAGTCTCCTTGTAGCCCCAGCTGGCCTGGAACTCACTATGTAGGCCAGGCTGGTCTTGAACTCACAGAGATTCACCTGCCTCTCCCTCCGGAGTCTGAGATTAAAGGCCTATGGCCACCATCCCTGGTTATTTTATTTTTGAGATAGGGCTTGTGTATCCCAGACTGGCCTCATGATGGATATGTTGCTTGAACTTCTACTTCTCTTGCTTCCACTTCTTGAGTGCTGGGATTATAGGCATGTTCCACCATACTTGGTTTATGTGGTACTAGGTTCAAACCTAGGGCCTTGTGAATGCTAGGCCACGTAGTGGCTAACAATCTTCCATAACTCCCCTTCTGACCTGTGATATGTATGTAGCTACGTGTGTTTATGACTTAAAAAAAAATGAACGGAGCTGGGTGGCGCACGCCTTTATTCCTAGCACTTGGGAGGCAGAGGCAGGCGGATCTTTGTGAGTTTAAGGCCAGCCTGGTCTACAGAGTGAGTTCCAGGACAGCTGGGACTACAGGGAGACCCTGTCTCAAAAAAGACCGAAAAAAAAAATGTACTATGTGGGGGGACAGAGGTGGGGAGGCAGGATATACTTACATACATGCAGGCAAAACACTTATACACATAAAATAAAAAGCACAAACAACCAAAACTAGTCACAGTGAAACATTTCCTTTTAGGAGTGATGGTGCATGTCTGTAATCTTGGCACTTAGGATATGAAGGCAGAAAGATTGGGAATTTGACGTCAGCCTCAGCTACAAGCAAGTCTGAGGTGGAACTTAGGTCAGGGTACCTAGGAATGTCAGTGGCTTCCTCTCTGAAGTTTCCTCTCTTCCCAGCTGTGGATGGGAACACACCCCAAGGGGGATGCCAAGATCCTTGACAATCGAATTTCCCAGAAGACCCTAGGCCAGTGGATTGCTGACAACCAGGACTGCCTAGGCTCGAAGGTCAAAGACACCTTTAATGGCAAGCTGCCCTTTCTCTTCAAAGTTCTCTCAGTGGAAACAGCCCTGTCTATCCAGGCACACCCTAACAAGGTACAAGATCTGAAGAGTACAGAGGTCAGGATAGAGAGGGCTTATGGTGGGCGTTCCCATGGCTTTTACTGCTGCTTCTACCCCACCCAGGCTCCAGCCCAGGGTAAATCCAGGTCTGACTGCTCCCAGTTTGGCTGCCCAGAGCTAGCTGCTGGTCACATGCACAGAGGCTAAATCTAACTGGACAGCTGGCTGGACTGTGCTGGGGAACTTCTCCAAGTTCCTTACTGGCCTCCTTTCCCGCAGCCCAAGTCTGCTCCTATCTTACATTTTCCCACCTGGCTCTAGGGGAGGAGTTCAGCTTCTGGGACAAGACAGGTGCCCTAGCTGTTCCTTCAGTCACATCCCATGGAATCTTGTACAGGGCTTGGCCCAGCTTAAGCAATCTGCCCAAACTCCTCTTTTGACTTTAAAATTAAAAAAAAAAATTTTTTTAAATTTATTTTGTATGTGTATGAATGTACTGTATGCATGTAGGTTTGTGCACCCGTGTCGAGCAATGACGTGGAGGTCAGAAGAGGGCGTCGGATTCCCCTGGAACTGGAGTTCTCCTGGAATTGGAGTTTCAGACGGTTCTCGGCTGCCATGTGGGTGCTGGGGATTGAACCCGGGTCCTCTGCAAGAGCAGTCGGTGCTCTTAACCGCTAGGCCATCTCTCCAGCCCATTACTTAAAAATTTTTTAATTAATTAATTAGTATATATTTGGGAGTGGGGGCTTTTTGAGACTGGGTCTCCCTGTCGCCCCAGCTGGCCTGGAACTCACTATGTAGACCAGGCTGGCCTTGAACTTACAGAGATCCACCTGCCTCTGCCTCCTGAGTGCTGAGATTAAAGGCATGTACTACCACACCCAGCTTACATTTTTAATTTTAATTTTTTTTAGAGACAGGGTCTCATGTAACGTAGGCTGGCTTCAAACTCATTATAAAGCTGAGAATGACCTTAAGGTCCTGATGCTCCTATCTTACACTCCCAAAAAGTAATATCCAGAGTCACACGGCTTGCACCAGGGCTTGCCCTGTCGTCTGGGTCTCCTGATTCCTGTGCCAGGCCTCTTCAAGTCTGCCTCAGTCACACGGCTTGCACCAGGGCTTGCCCTGTTGTCTGGGTCTCCTGATTCATGTGCCAGGCCTCTTCAAGTCTGCCTCAGTTCTCCCCTAGCTTTGCCCTATCCTGGGTTGGCTGAACCTCAAGTTTCTGCATGATACCATGCCTGGAAGTAGGGCCACTGTCACCTGGCAGCCGGGGAATGGTAGAGAGCAGGGACTGGCATTCCTCTTGGGAGACAGCTGTACCCCAACCATCATCCTTCACTGCCCACCCACAGGAGCTGGCAGAGAAGCTCCACCTCCAGGCTCCACAGCAGTATCCTGATGCCAACCACAAGCCAGAGATGGCCATTGCCCTCACCTCCTTCCAAGGCTTGTGTGGCTTCCGGCCAGTTGAAGAGATTGTGACCTTTCTGAAGAGTAAGGTTGGACAGAATGCTAAGGGCATGTGTTGGGCATAGAATGTATGACAAACCTTGGCCAGAGGGGGCGTGGGGACAGAAGACAGAGGCTATCAGGAACCCAGTCAGCTTTTGCAGTCAGTGGGCCATATGAGAGAGACCCAGCTCAGGTGGCTGCTGAGGGTGGTTGGTGTACAGTGCTTGGCACTACAGGTTTGGTAGCACTCCTGGGCCTTGGTTAGGGCTGGGGTGGGAGGTCTTCATGTCCTGCTGCTCTCTTATGGTCCCTGACATGATGTCTTGGCTTGGCCTTCTTGAAGAGGTACCAGAGTTCCAGTCCCTGATTGGTGATGATGCCACAGCACAGCTGAGGCAGAGCATGAGTGGGGACTCCCAGGCTGTGGCGTCTGCTCTGCGGAGCTGCTTTTGTCATCTGATGAAGAGTGAGAAGAAGGTGGTGGTGGAACAGCTTAATCTGTTGGTGAAGCGAATCTCCCAGCAAGGTGGGTATGGTGTCTAGCCTGCCTCCCGACAGACACAAGGCCATGGGAACAGGATTCTCAACTTCTTTGCCCAAATGGAAGACCGAAACGGGCTCAGCCTTGATGGACTGTTGGCTCTGCCGTTCCTTCCCCAGTCTGTGTGCAGTGAGGCGGAAGCAGACTGGTCTAGAGAGGATTCTACAGATGCCTCCCACCCAGGCATTCTGAGATTCTCCCCAGCCCTCCAGTTGTTACCCATGGCGGGGGTGGGGGATACTTGAGAGCCGGAAAGGACCAAGGGGTCTCATGCCTAGCGTTTTTGTTATTTATTTATTTATTTATTTATTTATTTATTTATTTATTTATTTATTTATTTATTTATTTGAGACAGGGTCTTCTGTAGCTCCCGCTGGCCTTGATTTCAGAGATCCACTTGCCTCTCCCTCCCCAGTACTGGGACCCCAGTGCAGGTCACCGTGCCCTGTGCCTAGGGCTCCTACTCTCTGGTTCTTCCTTAAACACCTCATAGGTGCCTGGCTTTCCACTAACAACATTCAGGAAATGACCGTGATGGATGTGGGGTCATGTCACCGCGTTGAGGAGTCAATATAAACAAGGCAGACAGACTCAGCCGCTGCGTCACTCAGTATGTGGCAGTGGATGGAGTCTTGGCTCCTCAGCTCGGTAGGCCGCCCCTTCTCCAGGCAGCCGTAGAACTCCCCTCTGGCTTTCCCTCTTTGTAAATTCCTGCCGTGTTACCTTTGAGCCCTAGGAACTTTTTCTTTTACTTATCTGAATACATACACCCTTTTGTTCTGGTGTGGTTTGAACGCTTTCCCTGCAAGCTTTTGGAGCAGAACCCTTCCCTGAATTCTGTTCTGACATCCAGATAGTATGGACCCTTTAGCACCATTGTTAAAATGAGTTCTCTCCAGGTTGGGGGCTTGTGTCTGACCTTCCTGATGCTCCTAGTGTTTACTAGAGTAGCCATTGAGAAAAATCTCTCTATGAAGACTTAAAACCACCCTCCCACCCAGAACACTGGGTTCTTCCTACTTACAAATTCCAAATGCCCTTCTCCCTTCTCTGCCTGCTTCAGGAAAGCCCAGCTCACTAGCCCCTGTGCTTTCTCCCCTTCCAAGAAGCTTCTTCACCTCTTCAGCCTAGGCTGAGCTCATCTTCCCTTGGTCAGGCTCCAGGGTACATCTTGCTCCCTGGCACATTATGCCTCAGTGCTGTTTGAAGTAGACAGCCATTCCAGTTGCCTGAGATGGAATGAAGTAGACAGCCATTCCAGTTGCCTGAGATGGACAGATTTCCTGACACATGGTTTTCAGTGCTAACAAAAAGAAAAGCTTTCACTAATGGGGGACTTTGTCACCCTTCATGAAACTTTTGGGTTATCTCCCTAGCTGGAATGGATTTTGAGCTCAAGAACAGTAGTGCTTAACCAGGAGACTATTTTTTCTCTCTCTTTCTCTCTCTCTCTCTCTCTCTCTCTCTCTCTCTCTCTCTTTCTCGCTTGCTCTTCCTTCCTTCCTTCCTTCCTTCCTTCCTTCCTTCCTTCCTTCCTTCCTTCCTTCCTGTCTGGTTTTTGAGGTAGGGTCTCCTTGTAGCCCCATCCAGCTTGGAACTTGCTGTATAGACTAGGCTGGCCTTGGATCTCACAGATATCTGCCTGCCTCTGCCTCCCAAGTGATACTGGGATCAAAGGCATAGATCACCCTACCTGGCTTTTTTTTTTTTTTTTTTTTTTTTTTTTAATTTTTTGTCAGTTGTCTAGAGATATTTTTGTCAAAACCTGGACTGGATATTGCAATGGTGTGTGTTTCATGTTTATTTTATTTTATTTATTTTATATTTTTTATTAATTTTTAATTTTAAATTTTTTTCTGTATGTGTACGAATGTACTCGCTGCATGGTAGTCCTGTGCACCCGTGTCGTGGCAATGTCCGCGGGAGGTCAGAAGTGGGTGTCGGACTCCCCTGGAGCTGGAGTTTCTCTTGCGAATTGGAGTTTCAGACGTTTAGACTCGGCCGCCCATGTGGGTGCTGGGGAATCGCCCGGGTCCTCTGCAAGAGCGTGTCAGGCTCTTAAACCGCTAGGCCATCTCTCCAGCCCGTGTGTGTTCATTTTAAATATTTCTCATACAATTTTCTTTTTTCCCTTTGAGCCATGGTGTCTTGTAGTCTCTGCTGCCCTTGAACCTACTACATAGCCAAGAATAGCTTTAAAATTTGATCCTTTTTGAATGTACTTACTGAGAGCTGAGCCATGTGCCACCATGCCTGGTTTCTGTGGCTGAGGGTTGAACCTAGATTTCATGCATGCTAGGCAAACACTGCCAGCTGAGCTACATCTTCAGCCTGTTTTGTTTTGTTTTGTTTGAGACTGGGTCATACTTTGCAACCCAGGCTGTACTGGAATTTAGTACTAGTCCTGTGCTGGTCTTGAAACTCATGATGATCTTTTTTTTTTTTTTTTTCTTTTTGGTCTTTTTGAAGATAGGGATCTCCCTGTAGCCCCATGCTGTCCCTAGAACTCACTCTGTAACCAGGCTGGCCTCATTGAACGTCACATAAAGATCCACCTGCCTCTGCCTCCCAAGTGCTAGAATTAAAGGTGTGTGCCACCACACCCAGTTCATGATGATCTTTCTACCTCAGTTTGGGGATTACAGGTGTTAGCCATCGTATAGGTGCTGGTGGTGTCTTGCAGAGTCCAAAGGCAAAGGTGTTACTTATCATGGAGAACACATGCAGGAATGCCCAGGACGGTTCCTATGACAGGAATGCCAGGAGCGGGGCTGGAGAGGTGGCTCAGCAGTTAAGGGCACCTGCCGCTCTTGCAGAGGACCCGGGTTCGATCCCCAGCACCCCCTGGAATCCCACAAACCCCACATGGGCAGGGGCTAAATAACTGTCTTGTAACTCCATTCCAAGGGATCTGATGCACCCTTCTGGCCTTTGCCATATGTACACATAATGGTACACTTAACATACACTCATACCATTAAAAAAAAAAAAAAATATATATATATATATAGATTCTATATACATACAAAAATAACTCATAAATGCCAGTGCTGAGGCCAAGATATCATGTCATCGAGGGACCACACTAACCTTTTCAGAGGCTCAGGTAGGCCGGCTGGCATGCAGATGGACCACACTAACCTTTTCAGAGGCTCAGGTAGGCCGGCTGGCATGCAGATGGACCACACTAACCTTTTCAGAGGCTCAGGTAGGCCGGCTGGCATGCAGATGGACCACACTAACCTTTTCAGAGGCTCAGGTAGGCTGGCTGGCATGCAGATGGTCGTGGTGAGAGGACCAAGGAAGGCTGGATCTCAAAGGGGAGGGGATGGCTAGGAGAGGCCTGGCATAGCATCTGCATCGGTGTGGGCAGGGACTAGTCCCCAAGGGTGAGGCTGTGAATACCAAGTGTGCCTGAGTGGCCTTGGGGTGCTCTGTGACCCTCAGTATCTACTGGAAACAACATGGAGGACATTTGTGGGGAGCTCTTGCTGCAGCTGCACCAGCAGTACCCCGGTGATATTGGATGTTTTGCCATCTACTTCCTGAACCTGCTCACCTTGAAGCCTGGGGAAGCCATGTTTCTGGAAGCCAGTGTGCCTCATGCCTATCTAAAGGGAGGTGAGCCTTCTTGCTGTCCCCCTTGGACCTCGTTTCCCCATGTGGATGAAAGAGAGGGTGGTGGGGAGGCCTTTTCTGACTCTTGAGAATGACCAATGGTCAGCAGGAATGATGGGGTTCTTATGCCATGCCCGATCAACAAGTGCGAAACCCCAGTCTGAACCCAAGCGACACTGGACAAAGCTGCTGTCCTCCCTTTTACTCACCTTTGCTAAAGAAGTCCCTTTTGTACATGCCTGTGTGTGTGTGCGTGTGTGTGTGTGTGTGTGTGTGTGTGTGTGTGTGTGTGTGAATAAATACAGGTTTGCAGATGCCATAGCACACGTGGAGGTCAGAGGACAACCTGGGGTGTTGGTCTTTGCTTTCCACCCTTTTTTGTTTTGTTTTGTTTTTGTCTTTTTGAGACAGGGTCTCCCTGTAGCCCCAGCTGTCCTGGGACTCACTACGTAGACCAGGCTGGCCTTGGACTCAGAGTTGCTCCTGCCTCTGCCTCCCAAGTGCTGGGATTACAGGCGTGTACCACCATGCCCGGCCGCTTTCCACCTTGTTATGAGACAGGGTCTTTTTGCTGTTTGTGCTGCGTACCCCGGGGCAGCTGCCCATGAACTCCAAGGGTTCTCCTGTCTCTGTTTCCCATCTCCCCATAGAAGCCCTGTGATTACAGACACTCATGCTAGGAACCCAGCTTTTACGTGGATTTTAGGCATTGGAATCTAGGGCCTCGTGAAAGCACTTTTACCCACTGAGCCATCTTCTCAGCCCCCCTTTTTTTGTTATTTTGAGATAGGATCTTACTGTGTAGCCCAGGCTGGCCTCAGACTCTTGGCACTCCTCTTGCTTCAGCTTCCTGTTTGTTGTTTTGTTTTGTTTTTTGAGATAGATAGGATTTCTTTGTAGCCCCCAGCTGACCTGGAACTCACTATGTAGACCAAGCTGGCCTCGATTTCACAGAAATCCACTGCCTCTACTTCCTGAGAGCTGGGATTAGCAGTGTGTGCACCATGGTCAACTCTACTTCAGTTTCTTTTTTTTTCTTCTTTTTTTCTTTTTTTGGGGGAGGTCTTTTTGAGACAGTCCCCCAGCTGTCCTGGAACTCACTATGTAGACCAGACTGGCCTTGAACTTACAGAGATCCTCCTGCCTCTGCCTCCCGAGTGCTGAGATTACAGGTGTGTGCTACCATGGCTGCTTCAGTTTCTTAAATGCCCAGCAGAATGCCCCTTTTGGCAGCTTATTCCACCCCCCCCCCACAGGATTTTGTTGCAGAAGGGGCAGATGGGGCCTAGAGAAATGGCTCAGTGGTTAAGGACACTGCCCGCTCTTGCAGAGGACCTGGGTTTGGTTCCCAGGTGGCTGACACCCTCTTCTGGCCTCCATAGGCACTGTATATATGTGGTACACTTACATACGTGCAAGTGAAACTCATATACATAAAACACAGAAATGTTTTGAGCAAAGTGGCAGCCGCCATCTTCCTGACGGGCAGCCTCTCGCCTGCTGTTGGTGTCTGGCGTCCTAGTCACGTTCTCCCAGATTCTTACCTAGCTCTTCAGGCCATTCACATGTCCTTGGTCAGGGGGGTCAGCCCTAGAGAGACAGACTCCAAGGCCTACTGCATCCTCTTAGCACATGACAACTGTCTATCTCCAGACTGTGTAGAATGCATGGCATGTTCAGACAACACGGTGCGTGCTGGCCTGACACCCAAGTTCATCGATGTACCAACCCTGTGTGAAATGCTCAGCTACACGCCCACCCCCAGCAAGGACAGGCTGTTTATTCCGAAACAGAGTCAGGATGACCCATACCTTTCCATCTATGACCCCCCTGTGCCAGACTTCACTGTTATGAAGATGGAGGTGAGTAGGTGGGCCTGGCGGGTGTCCTTCGTGTGGCATGACAAACCTGCAAGGGTCACAAAGGTGTGTGCAGGGCTTGGTTTCCTCTGTCAAGCGTACCTGGTGGGGATGGCCACGGGCAGTTTAGTTCTCTGCCAGGGAGATGTAGGCCTCCACAGTGGCAAGAGCCCGAAGTGGGGGAGGCAGCGCGGGCCTCGAGGTGGTCTAGAACCCGGGAGCTCACTATCCTGTCACTTCTTTCTGCCCAGGTCCCTGGCTCCATCACTGAATACAAGATCTTGGTACTGGACTCTGCCAGCATCCTTCTAATGGTGCAAGGGACAGTGACAGCAAGCACACCCACGGTCCAGGCAGCAATCCCCCTGCAGCGTGGTGGGGTGCTCTTCATTGGGGCCAATGAGAGTGTGTCGCTGAAGCTTACTGTACCCAAGGACCTGCTGATATTCCGGGCCTGCTGCCTGCTGTAGAGACCACCGCCTCCTCGTTCCCTGGCCAACCCCTCCTCTCTGGCCCAGTCCAAGCCCTGTCCTTTGTAGAATTTGGGCTCACTCTAGAAGAGCACAAATAGTGCTTGGTGTTAGTGACTCCAGAGCAGGCCCAGGCAGAGCTGTCCTCAGAATGAGAGGCCTGTGTGAAGACTGAGGCCTGCTACTCCATACGTATCCTCCCAACAGTCCTTGCTACGTCAGAGCCAGGCCTGTATCCACTCAGGAGCTAGCAGCTTTGTTGTAGTGAAGGTGTTATGCTGTCTGACAGAAAATGACCCGGCATTAGCTCGCATCCACCTGAGTGACAGGTGAGGTAATGTGTAAGAACAGGATTTCCAGCCTGGGACTGCGTGCTTGCTCACCTGCAGAGAAGGAAAAGGAAAAGGGCACGCCTGTGGACTAAAGCAGCTTCCTCCCTCCAGCTCTGTCAAACTAATTAAAGATCTCTTGTGTTGAGGCTTCAGGGTAAAGAGCACTCAGCCTTCGGTATTGCTATCCCTGCTGTAGGTGGAGAGTGCTCTGGATGCTGTCCAACTTTTGTTTTACGCTTGCATTGTACAGCTTCCTGGGGGTGGGCAGGCTGGATTCCAGGACTTGGGAAGGCGTGGGAGAGAAAGCCAGCTTCAGCTGAGATGCACAGCTTGCAGGCAGGCCTTGGGGCATACAGAGACACACATAGGCACACACATTTTACGGTCTCCCTGTAGCCCTAGTTGGCCTTGAACTTGCTGTGTAGACCAGGCTGACCTGCCTCTGTCTCCCCAATGCAGGGATTAAAGGCATGTACCACCATACCTGGCTTTATTTGAGAGCTTGTAGCCCCAGCTAGCCTGGAACTTGATACGTAGACCAGGCTGGCCTCCATTCCAGAGAGCCATGCCTCTGCCTTTCCTTGGCTGGGATTAAAGGCATGTGGCACCACGTTCGGTCCCGTTGTTTCTTTTTAATATGTATTCTCGAGAGTATTACTTACATGTATGTAAGTGCATCCATGCCCATGGAGATCAGAAGAGGGTGTTGGATCCCCTGGAACTGAATTTAAGGATGGTTGGTAACTGCCATCTGGGTCCTCTGCAGGAACAAGCCAGTTCTCTTGACCCTTAGTCATCTCTTCAGCCCTGTATCTTGTTATGCATATATGGATGTCTGCAGAGGTCAGAGGCATTGTCTCCCTAGAGTCTGAGTGACAGGCAGTGAACTGTTTGATATGGGTTCGTGAACTGAACCTGCTCTTTTTTTTTTTAATTTTTATTTATTTACTTATTTATTTACTTACTTATTTGAATGTACTGTCTGCATGTAAGTTTGTGCACCTGTGTCATGCAATGCCGAGGAGGTCAGAAGAGGGTGTCGGGTTCCCTTGGAACTGGAGTTCTCCTGGAATTGGAGTTACAGACAGTTCTCGGCTGCCATGTGGGTGCTGGGGACCGAACCCTGGTCCTCTGCAAGAGCAGTCGGCGCTCTTAACCGCTAGGCCATCTCTCCAGCCCTGAACCTGCTCTTAGTTGCTGACCATCTTCACACATTCCCCCTATTTTTCTTAACTTTTTAAATAGTCTTGGCCTGTAGCATAGGCTGGCTTTGAACTTAAAACTCCTCCTGCTTTAGCCTACAGTGTATTAAGTTCCTGTGTGCATGTGTGCACAGGGTAGAGGAAAACCTCAGGAACCATCCTGGGTTTGTTGTTTTTAGACAGTCTCTCACTGGCCCAGAACACACCAATTCAGGTAGACTGACAGCAAGCCCTAGGCACCTTCCTGTCACTGCCTCCCAGCACTGGATTACAGGCATGCACCACCGCGCCCAGCTTCTTACATGGGTGCTGGGGATCTGAACCAGGTCCTCAGGTTTGCACAAGTGCTTTACTGGGCCACCTCCCGAGCCCTTTTTGTATTTTTGGGAGGAGCTCATGTATTGAGAGCCTCTTAAAAATATTAAACTAGGGCTGGAGAGATAGCCTAGCGGTTAAGAGCACCGACGCTCTTGCAGAGGACCCAGGTTCAATCCCCTTAGCACCCACATGGCGGCTAAGAACCGTCTGTAACTCCAATTCCAGGAGATCTCCAGTTCCAGGGGAATCCGAGACCCTCTTCTGACCTCTGCGGCATTGCACGACACGGGTGCACAGACCTGCATGCAGACAATACATTCATACACATGCAAAAAAAAATATTAAACTATATATTGAAGGATGACATTGAACTCTACCTAGCAGTGCTGGGATTACAGGTGTGTGCCACCATGCCTAGCTCTCCTAGTTTTTAACTGGCCCTACAGCAGGAATCCACAAACAGCTGCTGGCAGGGCAGATCTGAGCATGCTCACTGTTTAGCTTCTTTCAGGCCATGATGGTAGAGTCAAGTAGACTGTACATCCTAGACTGCGTGCCCTACGAGGGTTAAGTATTTCTTTCAGGTACATTTGTTTTGTGTCTGTGTGTGCACGCAGTATAGTGCTCACATGGTCAGAGGACAAGTTGGGGGAGTCAAGTCCTTTCCTTAAACATATTCTGTCCTTGTAGATTACAGGGACTCAAGGACTTTACAACCCAGTTTTCAGTATGAGATGCCCAGTGACTTTTCCTAAGCTGCCAAAGCACGAGGAGGGAGGACATCTGCTTGCTTTGTGCTCACTGCAGGGTGGGACCTCTTAAGTCTGCGGGTGTCTGACTTGCAGCAGTCAAATCCTGTCACTCCAGACAGGAGTCATTAGCACTGGTTCCCCCTTTGTGTGGGATTAAGGTTTGGGTTTTTTGTTGTTGTTCTTTTTGAGACAGGGTCTCCCTATAGCCCCAGGTGTCCTGGAACTCACTATGTAGACCAGGCTGGCCTTGAGATTAAGGTATAAATTCATAGAAAAGAATGTTTCTGTTCACACCAGACTCCTGGTTAAAGGAATCTTTTTTTTTTTTTTTTTTTTTTTTTGGTCCTTTTTGAGACAGGGTCTCTTTGTAGCCCCAGCTGGCCTGGAACTTGCGATGTAGACCAAGCTGGCCTTGATCTCACAGAGATCTGCCTGCCTCTGCCTCCCGAGTGCTGGATTACAAATATGTACTAATACTCCCACTTGCATATGGTAGTACTAGGGACTGAACCCTGAACCCAGGGCTTCATGTATGCCAGGTAAGCACTTGACCAACTGAGCTATGTTCCTAGGTGTTTTTGTCTTTGAGACAGGGCCTTACATATCTTGGGGTTATCTTGAAATACTACGTAGCTGAGGATGACCTTGAACTCCTCATCCTGCCTCCACCTCCCAAGTGCTACGATTACAGAAAGCATGTACCACCATACCTAGCTTTTATTGCAAAAAAATGCTTTGGATTAAAAAAGAAAAAGCCGGGTGTGGTGGGACAGACCTTAATCCTAGCACTTGGGAGGCAGAGGCAGGTGGATCTCTGGTTCTCAGCACCCAGGTGGTGGCTAACAACTGTAACTCCAGTTCCACAGGAATCTGATGCCCTCTTCTGACCTCCTCCAGCACGCCACTGCACAACACAGGTATACTTACATACATGAAGGCAATACACTCAAACACAAAAAATAATAAAAATAAATTATTTGGCCTGAGAGATGGTCTCTGTCAAAGTGCTTGCCATCAAACCTGACAACCTGAATTTGATCCTTGGGACCCACATGGTAAAAGGACAAAACTGACCTTTGACCTCCACATATGTATGGTGTGTGTATATGCGCGCGCACACAAATAAATGTAATAATAAAAAAGCTGGACAGGGTCTGCTAAAGACTCAACCATTCTAAAGTCTAGGGCCCAGTCCACTCCTGGCCTATAATGAAATAGGCCCCCAAATGCCTGTTGGAACAGCAGGAAAGAGGTTTCTAGGAGAGGCCCTGTTGGGCTGGTGAGCTATTTCTTCAGCAAATCTCATTGCAACACAATACAGTTCAACTAGCATGATTGCATTTATTACAAATGTAGAACGTAGAGGTACAAGCCAAGAGGTCTGTGGGCAGTGTGTAAACCACCTGGTGGAACCCAGATGCGGCCCCTTCCCGGGGACTGCCTTACACAATACCCAGTGCTCTGAATTAAGGCAGTTTGGAACTGGGCACCTTAGTGTTTATGTTGGTGGTATTTTGGCCTAGCCCCTAATAACTGATCATCTCTTTGCTACCTTACTGGACAGTCCCCTGTTCTAGGTCCCTGAAGCTTTCCTTAAAGTAATGCTCTCCTACACGAGGACAGTTGTGGAACTTACCATTCCATGGACAGTTCCAGCCAGGTACCTCAGTGTTGACCACAGCAACAGCTACCCAGAAGGTGTGTTTTGGGGGTAACTCTTCACTCTAGCAGCTGCCAAATGCCCAGGCTGTTTCTGTCCTAACCAAATCTCGACAAAAACATGGCTCCACACTTAGCTTCCACAAGCACCTTAGACCCCACTGAACCCCTATCACCAAATCTTTCTCGACTGTGTTCCCTTTCCACAGGTGCTCTTTGCCTGTGCGTTGCCTGTGCAGAACTCTGGAAGGCCAGGAGGGAGGTGTGCAAAGTGCTCAGAACGTTGGGTATTTGTGTAGAGCTGCAGAGTCTCACTGCAGAACAGAATAAGCCTCTATCTCGGCCTGGAAGGCAAGCAGATGTACTTTTAGTTGCCTTCCTGTGCTGCTGCTAGATAGCTAAGTTGGCCAAAGTTCTTTCCAACCAGAAGTCTGTTAGGCAGTAATGTGTTGACCCTTATCAGGGTAGGTTTCTGGCCTATCTTTTGATTTTTTTTTTTTTTTTTTTTGGTCTTTTCGAGACAGGGTCTCCCTGTAGCCCCAGGTGTCCTGGAACTCACCTTGTAGACCAGGCTGGCCTTGAACTCACAAAGATCCGCCTGTCTCTGCCTCCCAAGTGCTAGGATTAAAGGCGTGCGCCACCACGCCCGGCTCTATCTTTTGATTTTACTTACTGTTTTAGTCACCTCTTACAGAAGGACTAAAGGCTGTACCACCCCTCCAAGGCTCTAGTAGTCACGGGACATTGCACAAAGTAAGAAGACTGGACATTTTCACATGTAGGGCCTACCTTCTCAAATCCTGACTACTGTGCCCCTTATGCTGGGAACACTGTCCACCCCAGTAAGGAAAAGAAAAGGTGGGTGTGAGAGCACTGGAAAATTAAATTTCAGAACACTTAATAAAGCAAGAGAAATTTCCCAGTGGGGAAGTCACAGGAGAAATTACTCCTGTCTTTGGTGTGTTTGGCTGGGAGACAAGGCTATGCTTGCTGGAGGTCTGCTGCAGCAGACAATCCTTTATTCTGGTAGGTTTTGTTTTTTATTTTTGGAGATGGGACTCAAACCCGGGACCATGCACATGCCAGGCAAGTGTTCTAGCAGAGCCACACCCCCTGCCTGTGAGCCTTGTGCTGGGGCAGAGGGACATCTCTATGTTGGTGGTATTGTCATAGCCATAGAAATGAGCAGTGTCAAAAGAGGAGCCCCCCTGCATGGCAGGTTCATCTGTCTCCTCAGATGAGGAGGGGTCTAGGAGCTGCCTTAGGTCTCTCCTCCCTGTCCTGAGAGCTTCCATTCTCCAAAGCCAATAGCTACACCAGGACACCTTGTCTCACTCATTGCTGCTTGTTAAAGTTTAAAAAGCTAAACTTCGGAAGGCATTGACTTCCCAGCAGCTCCCTCTGCTGGTAATCACAAAAACTGCAAGTTTCTGGTGCCAGGCCCAATACCTAACTTAACCCAAAAGCTAGCTCAAGAAGTGTGGAGAAGCTTACAAAGACCAGGGAACTGCAGATAAATATGTACATGATAGAGCAATTTGTTTTTAACTAGGGAAGGGCTGGCCAGAGTTAATAAACTCATCTAGACAGCTGGCCCAGGTGACAATGTCCCAAGTCCAGAGATTCGGAAAGCTATGATCCTACAGATGTAACCTGAAGCAACAACCGACTTCTGAGCCAGCTCTCCAGCCCCTCACCCCTGTGCTCTCTTGAGCTCAAACCTGTTAACCCACCTCAGAACTGAGGATGAAAAAAGCACATGGAACTTTCTGAACTGGTCCCAGTTACATTCCTTTTCGAAGTCCTAGCTGCAATCTGAAGGGCCTTATGTCTCTCACAACACATCTAGCACAGCCTGGGCAAAGCAGCTCTCTTCCCCTTTCCTCAGAACACCATGATAAACACCAGTCAGGATTCCTGCGAGTGGTTTTCACAGCCACCTGTCAGCCACCAGGAGAGCCACACAATGTCCGCACTCCTCCCTTATTAAAGTGGCTTCCTAGAAATTGCTCCACCAAGAGAGAACTGCAGAATTCTACCTATGACCCAGATGGGGGCCGCAGACCTGAGGAGCATTGGGTGAGGGAGCTGCTTACAGGTCACTGACCTGCCCAGAGGGTCAGTACCCCAGTGATTCCGGACTAGCAGCAGTGCCCACTGCACTGAGCTATGAAGGACCGGCAGGGCCCATCTTGAAGGGTTAAGTCTATTGGAGAGTACAGGAAGAGTCCCCAAGACAGCACCAGCAGCAGGAGCATGTGGAAGAGGCCATAGGTTTAGGGGGAATGAGGTCCAGGTCCTCATCATCTGGCATCTCATCCAGGTGATATCCATCCTGCAGCAGCTGCCGATTCACATCCTGGTTCACCTGCTAAAGCGAGGAGAGGAGAGAGCAATAAGCCAGGATGGAAAGCACAAGCAACTGCTGCCCCAAAGGCAAGTCCCTATTACCACACCCAAGTTTCCTGTCCGTGTTCTAACCCCAGGCCAACTCCACATCCTGGACTAGAGGAGGATGCACAACCATTTCCTAAGCAAGTACTGTCCAGGCTTTACATTGAAAGTCACTGTGGCTGGGCATGGTGGTACATGCCTTTAATCCCAGCACTCCGGAGGCAGAGGCAGGTGGATCAGAGTGAGCTCCAGGCCAGCTGGGACTAAAGGGAAACCTTGTCTCCAAAAAAAAAAAAAAAAAAAGCCACTGTGCTGATCCTTCTCATAGGAAACCCAGATATCCCTGACAAGACTAAAGAATACAGGACAGCTGGGCATGGTGGTGCATGCCTTTAATCCTAGCACTCGGGAAGCAGAGGCAGGCGGATCTCTGTGAGTTCAAGACCAGCCTGGTCTACATAATGAGTTCCGGGACAGCTGAAGCTATGGGGAAACCCTGTCTCAAAAAGACCACAAGAAGAATACAGGTAAGTAAAGCAGAAAAGGGGGCTAGAGTGGCAGAGGCATACAGGGTGCATTGGAAGAGGAGCAGGAACAGCTCTGACTGCACTTCCAGTGAGGCCTGCTACCTTCTCAGTCTGACGCCAGAGCTGGGCCCCTGCAAAGTCAAACAGCCTGGTTTCACCATTTTACTGGCAGACAGAAAGTATATGAGGCCGGGAAAATTTAAGACATCTGGTTCTTGGCAGTTTTCTTTCTTTTTTTTGTCTTTTTGAGGTGGGGTCTCACTGTAGCTCCGGCTGTCCTGGAACTTACTCTATACACCAGGCTGGTCTTGAACTCAGAGATGTGCCTGCCTCTGCCTCTCAAGTGCTGGGATTACAGGCATTTGCCACCACACCCGGCTGAGTTTTTTTAGTTTTAGCAATCTCAGTCTCTTAGACATGTAAGGAAGATGTATGCGTACTGTTTTCTCTTTTACAATTCAGAAGTTAGTCAAAGATTTGTAGGAGAATAAGGAAGAAATACCTAGTACAGTCATGTCCCCACCACTTCAGTTCCTTTGAACTGTCATATGTTACTATGCTTGGCTGAGAATCTTATGTCCCTGTCTGGGACAGACATTCTGGAAAGATGTCTTAAAGGCCAGCCCAGGAGATGTGTCTCAGTCCAAATTCCTAGAGATGGATTAACTAAAGGAATTGAAGTTGTTTGAGATGGAAGAAACAAGGGTCAGTGGAAGATGGTTCTTGAATGACTAAATGCTGACCTTAGAGAAAGAACACTCAAAAGGGAGACTAGAGTTGCTGTGACAATGGAAGGCAGGCCTAGGACCAGTGGAGTCTAGGCTGCAAGAAATATTTCAGTCACAAGGAAGACATCTAAAAGCTACCAAACAAGGGGTTGTGTTTGTGTTGGGGGAGGGCAGGAAGCAATGCTCCTTGGATGTAGTGAGTACTCAATTACAAGAAGCAGTCAAGCAAGCAGAAGCTGTAAATATTTAGCTGGGAATCAAGAGGATCCCGTTTTTTTTTTTTTTTTGCTGGGCGTGGTGGTGCATGCCTTTAATCCTAACACTCAGGAGGCAGAGGCAGGTGGATCTCTGTGAGTTCAAGACCAGCCTGGTCTACAGAGTGAGCTCCAGGCCAGCTGGGACTAAAAGGGAGACCCTTTCTCAAAAAGACAAAAAAACAAAAAAACAAAAAACCCAAAAACCAAAAAAAAACCAAAAACCGTTTCTAAGCTGTGTTCTGGATTATGGACTTTTGAGGTTATTTCCAGCCCTAAGGATATACAGTCTCCTGGATTTTCAACAGCCCTCCTAATGTGCCTATACCTCTACTAAGGAAAGAGGGCAGAGTGAAGATTAGAAACAGATGGGAAGTCTGGTACAGTGCTGTGCACACAGCAGGCATCAAACAAGCATCTGGCAGTGGTGATGCTGCTGCCTGCAGCCTGGCACTGCACAGAAAGGCGCTCTGAACTTGCCTCTGCAGAGGAATACCCGGAGGAGTATCTGGATTCCAGCTCCCCATCACTAGGAGAAGAGGAAGACAATCAGTTCAGGGGACGTCTATGGAGCACGGCTGCAAATGGCAAGGGGGAAAGCATGCAAAGGGGTCTGAAGGGCTTGTGAAGCAAAGACATCACAGAACTCAAGCCCAGAATCTGCAGTGAGTACAACTGGTTCCCTCGGCTGACTCCAGCAGATAGTCACTGCATACAGTGCAGACATAACAGGACAGGATGACTCCTTCAGATTACCTATGAGTCTTCCAACCAAGTCATCCTAGGAAGGACTAACACTCAGAAGAGAACAGCCCTGAAATGGGCATAAAGGGCCTCAGAGGAGAAAGGCACAAAGCAAAGGCACTACGCAATACACAGTACTATCCGAGCCACTCCCCACCAGGTATTTCCAAGGGAAGCACTCACCTGTCAGAATCAAGGGACACCAGGTTTTCATCTGGACTCTGGCTAAGAGCAGTATAGCCCTTGTTAAACTTGACTGACCTGAGGGGAGGTGGGGAGGGAGAGAAAGACCAGGCATAGATGAAAGCACAGGCATTTCACAGGGAAAGCCAGAGTCTGTGCCCTTACAGAGAAAGAACTGACCAGACTATTCCACTTCTCCTACCTGGTCATACAGCCATCACAGCCTGCAACTCTATGCATGTGACTCCAGCTCCTTAGATAATGTCCTGGCCCTCATCACTCTCCTCCAAGCTCCTGGGAAGAGCCCATGAAGCAGCTCCCCTCCACCTTATTTAACCAGAGGACCCTGAGCAAATCTCTTTGCTGAAACTCAGCATTCAGCGCCTATCCAGCTCTGAGTGTTTATAAACAAAAACGCTGCATCGGCTACCCTCGCAGGGCTCTCCATCAGCACTCCTGGGGCTCTAGCCGCCCTCTCTTCCTTTAATGAACGATCCTATCTGTGCACTGATAAGCAGTAGTTTATTGTAAAGCCTTTTTCCTCATACTGTTACAGCCTTGAAGAGAGTAGTTCCCATTCCCATTTTTACAATAGTGATCCTGACAGCTGCCTGCAAGAGAAGAGCTCAGCCTTAAACCTGACTTTTCTGTTTCCCAGGCAGAGGGCTAAGGCCTTTGGAAGTTGTTGGCACAGAGACGAAGCCCACTTGAGACCTTTTTCCTGAAGAGTCGGGGCGGTTCGGCAGGACCCCCAGCATGCCCTTTCTCCGCAGAACGGCCTTGGCCAGGTCTCGGTGCTTCTCTGGAAGTCAAAGGGCCCTGGGTCAGCCACTGTTTCCCTGACGCACTCCGGGAGGCCCCTGCTTCCCAATGGATTTCCCGGGGAGGGGGGGGGATGGGAAGGTTGCATCTGAACCTCTTCCCTCTGAGGCCAGGCCCTCGGGGCTCCGGGACCGCCCCAGGTCACAGCTGCCCGCCCCGGCAGAGACCCTCGGTGCCTCCCACCACACTCACGCAGCTTGGCCTGAATGGAAGGCGCGCGCGTCACCATGTACGGTCCCCGCTTCTCCACGGCCGCGGTGCGCTCCGTGGGCTGCAGGGTGGGGTTGCCGCTTCTCCCTGAGGGCAGCCCCGTAGTTCCTGCTGCGCCGTCGGGGGCCGGGCCGGGCCGGGGGCCAGGGGTGGACGTCTGCACCGCGTGCCCCAGGAGCTCGACGGTCGCCATGGCCGGCCCCGCCCCGCCGGCGGGCGCCTAGCGTTTGGGTAGCAAGATGGCGGCGCGCAGGCGCGAGCCTCCCTCCGATCTTCTCCGCCTCCCGCGGCGAGGGTCAGCACCACGGTTCCGCCCCACTGTTCCGCCCTGCTAGGCGCGGCAGCCCACGGCTTGCTTTCCAGGTGGACTGAAACATCAACTTGGTCTAAGTCTGGTGATGTCGCTGTGGGTTCTGTGACAGTGCAGTCAAATGACAGGGTTGTGGATGTGTGCCAATGCAAGTGCTCGACGGCCGCTTGGGCACAGCCAGGCCTCCTGGAGGGGAGGGGAACTGAAGAGGCATCAGCACGTTTTCCAGAACAGAAACGGTGGAGGGTGCAGGATCGAGCAGTGATGCGACTAGGAACCCAGGCCGTAGCATCTCTCCCCAAACACATTTATTTTAACGTAGATTTAAAATACAATCTTGGGTGGTGGCGCACGCCTTTAATCCTAGCACTTGGGAGGCAGAGGCAGGCGGATCTTTGTGAGTTCAAGGCCAGCCTGGTCTACAGGGGGACCCTATCTCGAAAAGACAAAAAAACAAACAAACAAACAAAAAAACCTCAAAACAAAAAAACAATCTTGGAGCTGGAAGTGTATCGCAGTGCTTCCCTCACATGCACACGCCCTTGGGTGTGATCCCCAACACAACAGATCAATGCAAAGTCAGGCATGATGGCATGGTGCTCCCAGCACTTGGAGGTGGAAGGAGGATTAGGAGCTAAAGACCAGCCTGGGGTATATATACAAAACAAGGAACCAGAATGTCCCGTTTCTGTTCTACAGTAACAAAAATAAATTGGCTGCTAGAAACCAGGGTGAAAGTGCACTCGAATCTGTGTGTGGCAGAGTACAGGCTGTCAAGACTCTTGACTTTTCTGGCCCCCCCAAGGGATGTGCTGTCTGGCTGGAAATGAGCTCCAGATCCTTGTAGAAACTGCCAAATATCTCGAGGCTGTTCCACCGCTAATATGTTGTCTTCTTCACAGGGTAGGTCAATACTGTACAGCCTGAACCCCCCAGGGACAAACAAAAACTGCTGGATAGGAGAAAGTGATTTGGGGCTAGAGTTTTTAAAAAAATCAAAAGAAAGCCCTATTATCGGTGGATTCCACTCCAGCACAATCTGTTGGACTAGTTTTCTTTTAATTTTTAAACAATTTTTGAGTGTTATGCCTGCATGTATAAAGTGCACCCGTTATGCAATGCCCGAACAGGACAGAAGAGGGCATCATATTTCCTGGAACTGGAGTTAGTTATTAGCTGCCTTGTGGGTGCTGGGATTCAAACCCTGGTCTCCAGCAACAGTAGCCGGTGTTCTTAACCACTGAGCCATCCCTTCAGTTTAGTTTTTTGAGACAGGGTCTCCCTGTAGCCACAGCTGTCCTGGAACTCACTCAAGATGGCCTTGATTCCTGCCTTTGCCTCCCATATACTGGGGCAAAAAGTGTGTGCCATCATTCCTAGCTGTTGGGACCATTTTTTTTTTTTTTACTCCATGTGACTATTCAATTTAAGATGCCAGGCATAGTGGCTCATGCCTTTAATCCCAGAACTCAGGAGGCAGAGGCAGGTGGATCTTTATGAGTTCAAGGCCAGCCTGGTCTACATAGTGAATTCTAGGACAGCTTGAACTACAGGGAGACCCTGTCTCAAAGACAAAAAAATAAAAAATAAAATAAAATAAATCCAGTTCTCATGATGCTCCAAAGAAGCTGGTAGTCACTACTTTTATGCCGGTAGCAGTGCTATCGTGTGTAATTCCAGCACTCAGGACGGGAGGGAAGAGCACCAGTACAAGACCAGCTTCAGTTAAACAGTAAAAGTCCTACTTTTACTATGTGAACTAAAGTTACTGGAAAGTGGCTGCATCTACATTGACTATTCTACAGTACTGATTAGAATTCAATGGTGGTGGAGAGGTTTGTATCTTGCAGGACTAGAGCCAAATCATAAATTATTTTGGACTGTCTTAGCCTCTAAATGGACACTTCTATGTTCCTGGGTCATGGTCACTCATATTTGACTCTAGAATAAACTTTTTTCCTTTCAGGTGAGAGGTTTTTTGTGTTTTTTAAGCAATAAAACCTAGTTTGTGACATGATGAGACTCCAGAGCAAGAACTGCCCTAAGACACAGGACACAAAAACCCTTGTCTTTACTCAGATGCAAGTCAATGACTGCTTGCTCCCTCCACTGGCTCTTCCACTCAGCAATGGGTTGTCACCGCCCAAGATATGGCAGGTACCACAATAGGTCCTGCAAACCAGTCACCCAGTCCCAAGTTCATTTTCCTTTCTTTGCTGTTGGGAATAAGGTCCTTGAGAGACCCTTAGCTGTTAGGAAGAAAGGCCTGGATTGCATAAGACCCTGTCTCAAAATAACAAAGACAAAACAAACTTTTATTGGGGGGTGGCATTTTTGAGACAGGATCTCCCTGTAGCCCCAACTGGTCTGGAACTTGCTCTGTAGACCAGGCTGGCCTTGAACTCACAGAGATCTGCCTGCCTTGGCCTTCCAAATGCTGGGATTAAAGGTGTGGGCCACTATACCCAGCCTACTTTTTAAGAATTCAGATTTGGGAACAAAAAAGTTACATGCAGAGGCACAGCCGGTTTTGGAGAACCAAGCCAAGTGTGGCACAGAATCATCTCACTTTTGAATGAAACTTCAATATAGGAAAATGGCTAATTTTAAGTCCTTGTATTCAGGACAAGTTCCCTGTACATATTTGAACAGGAAAAACTAAAGTGACAGTTTATGAAGCTTAGGGGAGAATGACCAGGCTTAAGCCATTTTTCCCAGTATAATCCAGACATGATTGCAACAAGGTATAATCTCACTAATCTTTTATTTTACAATCCTGCAAGGCACCTCCCATTTTGAGGTTAAGAAAAAGCACAACACGGGCTGGAGAGATAGCCTAGCGATTAAGAGCACCGACTGCTCTTGCAGAGGACCTGGGTTTGATCCCCAGCAACCCGCTATGGTGTCTAACAACTTTCTGTAAACTCCAATTCCAGGAAAACTTCCAGTTCCAAGGGAACCAACAGCCTCTGCCTTTCTGACCTCTGCGGCATTGCACGGCAACGGGTGTAGCAACCTACATGCAGACAGTACATCTCATACACATACAAAAACAACAAAAAAAAAAAAAGCCACACATACACACACACAAAGGTAAAGAGCTTAGCTAGTTATATAGGTGTTACAGAGCTGAGACCAGCTGGGGTGGGGTATGTGGCTCAGTTGTTGAATGTTTGCCTAATATGAAGTTTGAATTCAGGGCCAGCACTGACAATAATCGAACCCACTGCTTTGAACTAAGATCCCAGGCTGATAGTCCCACCAAAATGCTAAGTCACCAAGCTTTTAATTTCTGAAGTTACTTGTATTAGCTACACTGTAATTTTGTTTGTGAAATGGTAGAGGGGTTCTGAAGACAGGTCAGGCTTCATTTCCACCTTATATTCTGCTGGTTGCCATCATGTGGTAGGTAGGAAATGTAATACTTGGCACTAAGCCTGACCACCCAAGTTTGATCCCTGGGATTCACATGATGGAGGGAACTGACTCACTAAAGTGATCCTCTGACCTACAGTACACAAACACAGAAAGTAAATAGAATTGAAAGTTAAAAAAAAAAGCCAGGGGCCAGTGCTGGTGGTGCGCCCTTTTAATTCTAGTACTCAGGAGACAGAGACAGGTGGATCTATGAGTTTGAGATGAGGTTCCAGGCTGGCCGAAGGATACATTATTGAGACCCTGCCTCAAAAACACAAACAAAAACACATTAAAACAAAACAAAACAAAAAACAAAAACAATTTACTATTGTGTGTGTTGAAGCCACAGGATAACCTTTGGGAGTCATCCTCTCACCACTGAGCTGTGAGGCTGAACTCAGGTCACCATGCTTGGTGGCAAGCACCCTACTCATTGAGCCATCTTACCAGAAGAAACCAAAAAATAAATAAAAAATAAAGGCTAAGAGCTGATACTGCCAGAAGATGATACATGGAGACTTTTTTTGTCTTTTGGTGTTTTTGAGACAGGGTCTCCCTGTAGCTCCAGCTGTCCTGGAACTCACTACGTAGACCAGGCTGGCCTTGAACTCACAGAGTTCTGCCTGCCTCTGATTCCTGAGGGCTGGGATTAAAGGCATGCGCCACCATGCCCGGCTATCTTTTGGTCTTTTTGAGACAGGGTCTCCCTGTACCCTAGCTGTCCTGGAACTCGCTTGTAGACCACGCTAGCTTTGAACTTAGAGAGCCAGCCTCTGCCTTCCAAGTACTGGGATTAAAGGCGTGAAACACCACGCCCAGCTACATAGAGATCTATTATGCAACTACCCTATCCTACCCTGGTCAATCAGTGGTCTACAAGGCATGGACACCCTTCTCTTTGCATTGTCAGCCTTCAGTCTGCTTCACGCCTTAAATTCTCACTAGTTTCACTCTCTTCAGAGCTTAAGCCTCCTTGCGGATGGATGCCTGAAACCTAACTCTACAGAATCAAATATAGTGCTTTTTTTTTTTTTTTGAGACAGGGTCTTCCTGTAGCTCTGGCTGTCCTGGAACTCACTCTGTAGACCAGGCTGGCCTCGAACTCACAGAGATCCGCGTGCCTCTGCCTCCCAAGTGCTAGGATTAAAGGCGTGCGCCACCATGCCTGGCATTTATTTATTTCTGTATGTGTATTATTGTACTGTCTGCATGCAAGTTTGTGCACCCTTGTCGTGCAATGTCTCTGAGGTCAGAAGAGGGTGTCAGATTCCCCTGGAACTGGAGTTCTCCCGGAATTGGAGTTTCAGACGGCTCTCGGCCGCCATGTGGGTGCTGGGGATCGAACCCGGGTCCCTCACACCAAGCTCCTATTTGGCTAATGGCTCTTACTATGATCAAAGACAGGTTCTTCTAGAATTCACATTCCTCATCTAACCAACAGCTCAATAATGACTCTCAAAGCTCTTTGCATGTCTACTGCTGCCATCTTAATCCAATATCTTTATTAAGCTACTACCTTTTTTCTACCTCATTTCTCCCATATTTTCTTCTGTTCCTTGCTCTATCATTGGTGTTGGCAGGTTTGATATACAGTAGATAGTCAATGAATGTCTGTAGCACTAAGACCAGCTGAGCATTATTTCACCCTAGTAGATAGCTATGAACCTATGCCCCCCCCCCCAGACCATGAGAACAGACCATTTGCATTCTTCTATATTAAGAGCCTAGCTAGGTATGGTGGCATACACCTGCAATCCTAGAACCTGGAGGTGGCAAGGGGATTAGGAGTTCAAGATCATCCTCAGCTATAGGCCAGCTTAAACTACATAAGCGCGCCTTTAATCCCAGCATTTGGGAGTCAGAGGCTTTTGAGTTCAAGGCCAGCCTGGTCTACAGAGTGAGCTCCAAGCTAGCAGGGACTAAAGGGAGACCCTATCTCAAAAAAAAAAATTTTTTTTATATATATATATTTTTTACTTTATGTGTGAGTAGATTACCTCCATGGATGTAGGTGCACCCATGTCCTGCAATGCCCTCAGAGATCAGAAGGCACCGGATCCCCTGGAACTGAAGTTATGGACAGCTGTTAGCCACCATGTAGGTGGTGGAAATTGAACCCAGGTCCTCTGCCAAGAGCAGTTAATGCTCTTAACCACTGAGTCACCTCTCCAACTCAAGATCCACCTGTTTTTCTGACTCCTGAATGCTAAGATTAAAGGTTGATGTCACCTTGCATGAGTATGGTTTTGGTTATGTACATGTGTGCAGAGGCCAGAAGGATACCAGATCCCCTGGAGCTAGAGTTACTGGCAGTTGTGAGCCATCTGACGTGGGTACTGGGAACCAAACTTAAGTCTTCTAGAGGATCAGCAAGTGCTCCTAACCATTGAGGCATCTCTTTAGACCCAATAGGTATTAAACAGAACCATTTAATCTGTACAGATTTTGAAAGTTTTGTGAACATATATATGAGTACTATGAGAAAACAGAAGGCATTTAAGGAAGTGACATTTTAATGAAAGCTGGGTTCAGTTCCTAGCACCCACACTGTGGCTAACAACTATCCATAACTCCAGTTCCAGAGGATATGACAGACAATGGCCTCTTCTGACCTTTGTGGGCACTGCACAACATGGGTGCACTTAAATATATATAGTCACACACATAAAAACAATAAAAACCCTTTAATCCCAGCACTTGGGAGGCAGAGGCAGACAGATCTCTGTGAGTTCAAAGCCAGCCTGTTTTACATAGCAAGTTCCTGGCCAGCTGGGGCTACAGAGAGATTATCTCAAAAATAAATAAATAAATAAATAAATAGGTAAGTAAAATATATGCTGGGCATGGTGGCACATGCCTTTAATCCCAGCACTTGAGAGGCAGAGGCAAGCAGATATCTGTGAGTTCAAGGCCAGCCTTGTCTACATAGCAAGTCCCAGGCTAGCTTGAACTACAGGGGAAACCCTGTCTCAAAAAGATGCTCCCCCCAACCCAAAAAAAAAAGAAGCAGGCAGATCTCTAGGAGTTTGAGGCTAGTTAAAGCTATGTTGTGAGACCCTATCTCCATCTTAAACAAGGGAGTAAAGGAGTTTTCAGGTAGGGGATCAAACTATTCAAAGGTGACTGCTGTTAAAACCTTGCTTAATGCTGGGTGTGGTAGCACAGGCCTTTTAATCGCTAGCACCCAGGAGACAGAGGCAGGCAGATCTTGGACATGAAAACCAGCCTACTCTGAATAACAAGTTCTAAGCCAAACTTGCTAAGTGGGCTGGGGATATAGTTCAGAGACAGAGCAGGTATAAACCCTTGGGTTTGTCCCATATCTCAAAAGATGCCCCCCTCCATCAACCTTACCAAAATTTACTAACATCTTTTGACATGGCTTTAGGAGACTGGGCATGTAAATATCAATATTAGTTTTGTTCTTCTTTATAATAATCTGACAAGTTATACCAACCTTACCTATCATTATCCAGAAAGGCACTTTCCAGCACTATAGTGTATCTAAAGGTAAACAGGATTAAGTTGCCTTAGTTCATAAACACTTCACTCCATTCTTTACAAATCCACCACAGCAAATGAGGTCTGAGGCTAATACCTTGTGGCTACAGAATAGGGAGGAAGGGACAGGGCACTAAGCGAAGCACTAGGTATGAGAAAAGCTACTACACAGCTTATCCAGACTACTTGGAAATGTGCTGTAGCCCAAACTGCCAGAAGTTCACTATATAACCCAGTCTGAACTAAAATTTTCTATGTATCTGAGAATGACCTTGAATTTCTCATCTTCTCCCCTCCAAGCCCTCAGTGCTGAAAATTAATATTACTGGCATCTGGTATTAAAGGTGTGTGACACCACACCTGGCCAAAGATTACTTTTATTTTTTACCAACTAATTTTGGAAAGCACAATTTGATCTTCTCTTTGGTCTCCTAAGGCCAGCAAGTATCCTGAAAAAAAAAAAAAAATTTTTTTTTATAAATGACTTTTAACTTTCAGCTAGTTTACCAGTCAGAGCACTCAAATATTTCGACCAAGCCAAGTTACACATCTGTTGGTTTCTCAAGAAATAAAGCAGCTCTCTCACCATGTAAACAGGCAACAAAACCAGGAACTCAATTATCCCAAAGCACTGCATCCATTGCTTTTCAAGGCACACAAAAATAGAACAATACTTAGTTTCAGTTCAAACTCATTTCCCTTTTATTAAAGTCCAAGTTACCATGACAAGGTTTGATACTCAAAGGAAAATTTGTTCAAATAAAACATTTCCAGGTGACTGTTTTAATCAAGTAGCAACAGCGATCAATCCTTAGGAAGCCCAGCTGTAAGAGAAAACACAAAGAATTAGCAAGGAAAGTACTGAGAGGAGGAAGTCTCAGGACTCACAAGGGCCTGACTAGCTTTGTGGCCTTTCCATTACTGTAAAGTACCACTGTACATCCTTTCTAATTAGAAGATGGGCTTGGAGCCAGGTGCAGTAGTGCTACTTTGTATTTGGACTCCTAGCACTCAGGGACTATGAGGTGGCTGAGTGGGTAAAAGCACTTATTGCCAAGCCTGACAACCTGAGTTTGATTCCCAGGACCCAAATGGTTAGAGAGAGAACAGACTCCCAGAAAATATCCTCTGGTGCCGGGCGTGGTGGCACACGCCTTTAATCCTAGCACTTGGGAGGCAGAGGCAGGCAGATCTTCGTGAGTTCCAGGACAGCTGGGGCTACAGGGAGACCCTGTCTCGAAAAGACCAAAAAGAAAAAAGAAAAAGAAAATATCCTTTGACTTCCACACATGCTCACAAACACATACCCACACACACATAAATGTAATTCAACAACTTCAACAACAGTTCCGAAAGGCTATGGAGAGTAAGGGCAGGCTGATCTCTGTGAGTTCCAGGCCAGCCTGTGTCTACATAGTAAGTTCCAGGCCAGCTAGGGGCTATAGGGAGATCCCTGACAAAACAAAAACAGCTCCTTAATTTATCACCATCATGGTACTGTCTAAATCTCTGTGGTCATGGCCACATCCTCTAGCAAGAACAGTGCTGTCATCAACCCACCACTTCATGTGTCCTTCTCTGCTTTGGTCAGAGATGGGCTGCTGCTTACCAAGGGGGAGTTTACACTTTGTCGAGGCCCAGTTCCTCTGGAGTGGAGATTCCCAGTTCATTTAAAGTTGGTCTAAGTTCCTGGATGACATAGGGGTAGATTTCCTTATGAGGTCCTGCTTTGTCCTGTTGACAAAAAGAGAATAGTCCCTATTAACAAAATATAACTGAAAAAGTTTTTAATCACATATGCATCAAGGTTGGGACATTCAGGAGGCCCTGAGTTGAAGCCTTAGAACTGCATAGCCAAGTGTGGTGGTGCACACCTGTGATCCTAGTACTCTGGAAGTAGAGCCAGGAGGATTGGAGTATCAGAAATTCAAGGCAGTGATGACAGAATGTCATAAAGGTAATTAAACATGCCCATCAGGCAACAGGAAAAATTAAATTAACACAAGAGAAGTTTTTTAATTTATCTCCAATTTAAGAACTTAACTGAATTAACTACCAGTGCTGAATGGCTTGATAGCTTACAGACCCCTTAATCCTTACTCATTAAGAAATATTGTCACTTTCCCTCTTACAAACCTCAAACTTTTTTTTGGAGATAGGGTCTCACTACATAACCCTGGCTGGCGTCAAACTCAGAGATCTGCTTCTCCCTCTTGAGCGCTGGGATTAAAGGTGTATACCACCATGCTGGACAAAAACCTTAAGCCTTCTTCTTTTTTTTTTTTTTGAGACAAGGTCTCCCTGTAGTCCTAGCTGGCCTGGAACTTATTATGTAGACCAGGCTGGCCTTAAACTCAGAGATCACCTGCCTCTGCCTCACAAGTGCTAGGATTAAAGGCATGCACCATCACACTCAGCCAGATATGGTCTCTTAGTAAACCAGGAGTTCACCAGTTTGGTTAGGCTGGTTATCCTTTGAGCTCTTGAGAACTACCTGTCTCTATTCCCCAATGTTTGGGTTACTGGCACTTATAACCATACCTGGCTTTTCTTTCTTTCTTTCTTTCTTTCTTTCTTTCTTTCTTTCTTTCTTTCTTTCTTTCTTTCTTTCTTTTCTTTCTTTTCTTTCTTTTCTTTTCATTCTTTCAAGACAAACGGTCTCCCTGTAGTCCCAGCTGTCCTGGAACTCACCCTATAGACCAGGCTGGCCTTGAACTTACAAAGATCCGCCTGCCTCTGCTAGGATTAAAGGCGTGTGCCACCACGCCCTGCATTTGTTTTTAGCTTTTCTTTTTGGTCTTTTCAAGACAGGGTCTCCCTGTAGCCCCATACCTGGCTTTTCTTATGTGTGCTGGGGATTCCAGCTCAGGTCCTCAGCTTGCAGGCCAAATGCTCTTACCCACTGAGTTTTCCTCCCAGCCCCTCATGTACACTTAAAAAAAAAAAAATCTATGGCTGGACGCTCACGCCTTTAATCCCAGTTCTGGGAAGGCAGAGGCTGTGGATCTCTGGGTGTTCCAGGACAGCTGGAGCTAAAGGGAGACCCTACCTCAAAAAAAGAAACCTAAACAAATAAATAAATAAATTTTAATTTTATGTGTATCAGTGTTATGCCCGCATGTAAGTGCATCAGGGACATACAATCCCCTAGAACTGGAGTCATGTGGACAGTTGTTAAGCTGCCATATGGGTACTGAGATTCAAACCCAGGTTGTCTTCCACTGAGCCATTTCTCTAGCCCCTTACACTTTTTTAACATGTTGGACAAGTTGTAACTATAATGAACTTTCCTTCTAGTTAGTTAACAATTTTAGGGACTAGGGAGATGATTTGGTGGGTATATTGCTTGTTGCACAGGCATGAAAACCTCAATAATCCCAGTGATTCACCAATGAGATGGAAGGTGGAGAAAGGAGAATTCCCCTGTCTTAGGACAAGTGTGGTGGCATACGCATTTAATTCCAGCACTTGGAAGTTCAAGGCCAGCCAGGGCTATATGGTGAGACCTTGTAGAGAGAAGGGGTAGGTAGTCTGTTTCAAACAAGGTAAAATGTGAAGACTGACAACCCAAGGACAGATAGATACACTGGAAGTATACACAAATACACAAAGAATTTTAAACTGCTAGGATTAGGGTATAGAAGGTACAAAGTTGGGGAGGGGGGACGGAGTGCATTGTTTAAAAAGTAGATAATATGCATATATGAAAATGTCACACAATCCATTATTTGTGCAATTAATGTATGTTAATTCAGCTGTGTGTGGTAGCCCATACATGTAACAGTGACTTTCAAGGAGATCAAGAGTTTAAGGCTAACCTTGGCTACACAATGAGACTGTCTCAAAATAAGTTCACAAAAACAATAAAACCCACAAATTCTTGGGTTTTGTTTGTTTCTAGACAAGGTCTCCCTTTGTAGCCCAGGCTGCCACTGAACTCCCAATCCTGTGCCTCAGCTTCTTAAGTACAATTTTAGGTGTGTAACACCACACTCATATACTTTTAGGAAGTTCAAAAACAATATGCTGGTAAGTGATATGATTCACCCACTTTTGGAACAATTTTAGCATTATTATTTCACAGACCTTAACAACTTCTAGGATGCGAACAGCACTAGCAAAATCGTTTAACCGTCTGCATGCCCGCAAAGCAGCATCGATGATTTTGGGCTCAGGAACCAGATCATACCCAACAAGTGTGTTCATCCCTGTTGAATTAAATAAAAGAAGGGTCACAGTAACTTAAAATATCCTTAAGCTAAAATTTAGCTACTGATCTAGTTTTTGTTTTAATAGCTTAGTTACCTACATTCTTATTGATCATGGGTTTGTGACCTTATCTGTTTGGGTCTCTAATCTCTGTAAAATGAGAAAACGTGAACAAACTCTACACGGTCAGAACACAGTGGCCCTTCCACAGTGAATTAAGTAGAATGTAACAACATGTGAATTAAAGGAAAATCCTAGAGCTTTCTTTCTAAGCACAAACATTATTTTCATAATAAACAGTGAATTTCTCTTCAAGTGAGTCACTTCCAACTTATATGCTTTAAAACAGATCCTATTAGAAACTCATCTAAAAACAACCAGAGGAATGCCCAAGGAGTCAATGAAGCCCAAATGAGGACATTAAGGAGGCATTATAGAGAAACATTTTATGGTAAAGACTCATACACATTCAACCAGAAAATGACTGGGCATGATTACTTTTGTGTCTGCACAAAATGACACATCATAAACTTGAAGACTCTCTTAATGAGAAGGCAGAATTACTGTTCTCTTCATACATGAGTAAGATTTTCAGATTATTCAGTAGTAAGAACTTCCCTGGTTGTAGCAAAATGGGGTCATTATATTCTAGCAGTGCTGTTTAAAGCACTTGGGTTTCTTGCTTTTATTGTAAAATATTTAAACAAAGAACACAAGTGAATATAATCATACCAACAACCAGAGGGCCAAGACACCAAATTCTTGATCTTATTTATAGTATACTTTACAATTAATGACTGGCTATCATTGATGATAGTTATTCATGTTAAAAGAACATCTGCGGGGCTGGAGAGATGGCCTAGTGGTTAAGAGCACCGACTGCTCTTGCAGAGGACCTGGGTTCGATCCCCAGCACCCACATGGTAGCTGAGAACCATCTTTAACTCCAGTTCCAGGGGAATCCGACACCCTCTTCTGACCTCCACAGCATTGCACTTGTCACGGGTGCACAAACCTACATGCAGACGGTACATTCATACACATACAAAAATAAAAAGTTTAAAAAAGAACATCTGCACTTCATAACTAAGACTAAAACAAAAACTTCAAACCATTAGCCAGAGGGGAATAGAACCAAATTATTGCTGTGTAAATTATCTGAAAGGCAGAAAACTATTAATTCTGCTCAGCTAGCCCCATTTTTCTAGCAGCAGTTTTCAACTGGGGTGATTCTGTCACTTGGGGCATGCTGCATAGTATCTGGAGATGTTTTTGTCCTCTTTAACTGTGGTTATGTGCAGTAGATAGGGCCCAAGGATACTGCTCAACACACTCCAGTACAAAGCTCAACCCCCTTACAATAAAGAATTATCTGGCTCAAATGTCCTGATCTTTTCCCCCCCAGTACTAGGGACCACACCCAAGGCTTTTCATACCAGGCACTCTATTCCATAGTTATATCCCCAGCCCTACTGCCTGCTTTAAAATTCTCATTTTGATGCTGGGTGTGGTGGCACATGTCTTTAATCTTAGCACTCGGGAGGCAGAGGCAGGCAGATCTTTGTGAGTTCAAGGCCAACCTGGTCTACAGAGCGTCTCCCTGTAGCTCTGGCTGTCCTGGAACTTGCTATGTAGACCAAGCTGCCTTGAACTCAGATCTGGCTGCCTCTGCCTCCCAAGTGCTAGGATTAAAGGCATGTGCCACCATGCCCAGCAATGTGTTTTCAAACTATTTGTTTTTAACAAAGTAGAAGTAGTTCATATATATATATATATATATATACCAAAACAGACAGTTATATCTATATTCCAATTACCTTTACGCAATTCCCAGGCATCTATGTCTGGCTTGTTGAAGTATGTCACCCAGCGAGCATCAAACTCCTCATCTGTCTCGTGTGACCCGTGAGAATAGCAGCGAGCTGACTGGACAGCTGCAAAGGGAAAGAACAATGCCTTCAACAGTCCAAGATGATTCTGAAATGTTAAGGCTAGACCCCATCACTATGTAATAATTATAGAAGAATAGAGAAAAACGGAAGGAAATAAAATATACAAATAGTGTTGGCGTATGTTGTCTAATGTATTGTCTTTTTGTTCATTATTTGAGGTAGGTCTTGCTATGTTGCCTAGGATGACCTCAAACTTGCGATCTCCTGCCTTAGCCTCCTTAGTTACATCACCAAGCTTGGACAAAAAAAAATTTTTAACGCCATACATGGTGGTGCATGGCTTTAATCCCAGCACTTAGGAGGCTGGGATTAAAGGCGTGTATTACTTGAGAGGTAGAGGTAGAGGCAGGTGGATCTCCCTGAGTTCCAGGCCAGCTAAGGCCTGGAACACAAACAACAGCAACAAAAACAACAAAAGAATTTTTTTTTGAGACAGGTAGGCTTTAAAAACATGCTCTCCATTACATTCCAAGAGTGCTGAGATTAAAGGCATGTGCTACCATGACTGGCTTGGATTAAATTTTCAATCAATGATTACGCTCTGGCAGAAAAAAGAAAAATCCAACAAGTCAACTGTAGTTAATTTTGAAATAAACAAACCTACTTATATAGAAAGATCATAATCCAGGCGTATCAGCTGACCCTGTCATGTCAGCATTTGGGAAGCTGAGGCAGGAAAATTGTTATGATTTCAAGGCCAGCCTGGTCTACAGTGAGTTCTAGGTACAGCCTGAGCTGCAGAGTGAGACCTGTCTCAAAACAAAACAAAACAAAACAAAAAAGATAACTTAAATGCCAAGCAAAGGAAAACAAGTAAAACAAATAGCATTATATATATATATATATATAGAGAGAGAGAGATTATATATATATATATAT
>VZQC01003469.1:93489-116750 GCA_009823505.1 Rhizomys pruinosus | reverse complement strand
AAAAAAAAAAAAAAAAAAAAGAGGCCTAGGTTCAACCTGTAGTACCTAAATAAATTAAAATGCTCTAATAGCTCTTCCATTAATAAAAACCACAATTTAGAGAACTGCATCCTTATTATTATTATTTTTTTTTATTTTTTGGTCTTTTCGAGACAGGGTCTCCCTGTAGCCACAGCTGTCCTGGAACTCACTCTGCAGACCAGGCTGGCCTTGAACTCACAAAGATCCGCCTGCCTCTGCCTCCCAAGTGCTAGGATTAAAGGCGTGTGCCACCACGCCCAGCGTCTTTTTTTTTTTTTAATTTTTATTTATTTCTGTATGTGTATCAATGTACTGTCTGCATGCAGGTTTGTGCACCTGTGTCGTGCAATGCCGCAGAGGTCAGAAGAGTGTGTCGGATTCCCCTGGAACTGGAGTTCTCCTTGAATTGGAGTTTCAGACGGTTCTTGGCCGCCATGTGGGAGCTGGGGATCGAACCTGGGTCCTCTGTAAGAGCGGTCGGGGCGCTCTTAACCGTAGGCCATCTCTCCAGCCCTCTCTTTTTTTTAAATGTTTGAGCAGAGTCTCATGTAGTCTAGGGTAGCCACAAACACACTACCTGAGAATAAAACATGAATTCTGGCTCCTCCCTGCCTCTACTTACTAAATACTGGGATTATCCAGTTTAAGACAAAAACCAACCAGGCATGGTGGTGCATAGCCTTAATCCCAGCACTCAGGAGGCAGAGGCAGGCAGATCTCTGAGTTCAAGGCCAGCCCAGTCTATATATCAAGTTCTAAGCCAACTTTGGCTATAGGAGACCTTGTTTCAAAAAGACAAAAAAGGGGGCTGGAGAGATGGCCTAGAGGTTAAGAGCGCCAACTGCTCTTGCAGAGGACCCGGGTTCAATCCCCAGCACCCACATGGTGGCTGAGAACCGTCTGTAACTCCAATTCCAGGAGAACTCCTGTTCCAGGGGAATCCGAGGCCCTCTTCTGACCTCCGAGGCATTGCATGACACGGGTGCACAAACCTACATGCAGACAGTACATTCATACACATATAAAAAGAAATAAAATTTACTTTATTTCTGGGAGGCAGAGGCAGGCGGATTGTTGTGAGTTCCAGGACAGCTGGGGCTACAGGGAGACCCTGTCTTGAAAAGAAAAAAAATTATTATTCTTTTATGTTTATGAATGTTTTGCCTGCACGTAAGCATATCATGTGCATGCAATGCAGAGGAAGGCATCACAAGAACTGGATGGTTGTTAGTTGCCATGTAGGTGTTGGGAACCAAACCCAGGTCCTCTGAAATCTGAAAGAGCAGCCAGTGCTCTTAACTGAGCCGTCTTTCCAGCTGGGTCTAGTCTCTTAAATGCACTCCAAAGCCAGGTATACACAGGCCTATAATTCCAGCATTTGGAAGGCATGGGCAGGAAGAGTAGGACTTCAAGGCTAGTGTAAGCTACACAATTAGTTTTAAGGCTAGCCTGGGCTATATCTCACCCCCCCAAAAAAAACCCTACACTCTGTCCTAATGGTTCTAATACATTACAAAAGATGAAGCAAAAAACCTTCTTTAGGTTCAAATAGTTAAGGAAACAGTAATTTTTGAGTGTCTGAGTTACTTTTCTGTTCATACATAGGACCATCATGGACCAAGATCGAAGTACAACTACGGTAAATAAAAGTATAATGTTTGATAAGATGGGTGTGGTGGCTCACAGCTGCAATCCCAGCACTCGGAGGCGAGACGTTGAAGCCAGCTTGAGCTACAGAGACCTTGTCTCAAAAACCAAAAAATTAAGCCGGGCGTGGTGGCGCACGCCTTTAATCCTAGCACTTGGGAGGCAGAGGCAGGCGGATCTTTGTGAGTTCAAGGCCAGCCTGGTCTACAGAGTGAGTTCCAGGAAAGCTGGGGCTACGGGGAGACCCTGTCTCGAAAAGACAAAAAACAAAACAAAACAAAAAAACCCAAAAATTAAAAGAGTACAGAGTATAGTGCAGGGGGGGGCGAGGGTGGGATGGAGGTCGAGGATGTAGCTGCGTGGCAGACACCAACTGTACGTTACTCAGGCGGCCTTGGTTCCTCCAAGTCCAGTGAGGACACAAAAATCTCAGATGCCGGGCATGTACGCCTTTAATCCCAGCACTCGGGAGGCAGAGTCAAGTGGATCTCTGTGAGTTCAAAGCCAGCCTGTTCTACACAGAGAGCTCCAGGCCAGCTGGGACTAAAGAGACCCTGTCTCAAAAAGACAAAAACAAACAAACAAACAACAACCTCAGGCCACCCAAGGGAAAAACTAGAGATAAAACATTTTACACAATCAGGTTTCTATTTTAACGGGGCGGGGACAACAAACCCAGTCCCTGGTACCCAATTTTCTTTTTAATTAAAAAAAAATTTTTTTTTAATTTTATTTATTTCTGTATGTGTATGAATGTACTGTCTGCATGCAGGTTTGTGCACCTGTGTCGTGCAATGCCGCGGAGGTCAGAAGAAGGTGTCGGATTCCCCTCGAACTGGAGTTCTCCTGAAACTGGAGTTTCAGACGGTTCTCAGCCACGATGTGGGTGCTGGGGATCGAACCCGGGTCCTGTGTAAGAGCGGTCAGCGCTCTTAACCGCTAGGCCATCTCTCCAGCCCCTTCTTCTTTTTTTTTTTTTTATTAATTTTTTTCTGGTACCCAATTTTCAAAACCTTTAACATTCTTATCATTAAAACTTATCCACATTCAGGATCTCGTCAAACCACAAGAAACCACCACACACAGGTAGATGTATTCAGGAATTGGAATGTGGCACAGGGTTGAGAAGGTGACACAAAACGCTAACAGAGAATGGCTCGACTGAGACAAAAAAGCGAATTGTGTCCCCGCAGGGGAAGCGAGGACAGGGCAGGGCAAAACCGCGGCGGGCGGCGCGCCCAAGGCTCAATGTCACCTTCGCCAGGACGCTGCGGGCCGGCGGGGCCACTCACGGTCAGGTGGCTCCACGGTAAGCGAGGGACGCGGGCACAGCCCAGGGACCCCCGGGGAGCGCTGCGCCCGGTCCCCGGAGACCGCAGCAGGTCCACACGACAGGTCGCGGTACCGGCACCAGGAAGTGACGGAGAGGGAGGCCTAGGAGCGCTTGTCCGAGTCCCCCACAGCTCCAGAGGGCAGCGAGGGCGGACTGCGGTCTCCGGGCTCCGCTGCCTGCCCGCGGGGCACAGGATAGGCCGCCAAGACAGCCTGCCCTCGAGTGGCGGCGGGGTCCCAGGTCACCGCAAGGACACGCGGGCGCGGGCTGCGGCGGGCACCAGGCTTACCGGCGGCGGAGCTGGGGGCCGAGGCCGGGTGGAGGAAGCCTCGGGGGACGCCTCGGGCGGCAGCCGCAGCGGTGCAGCGACGGAGGGCAGCGGCCAGCATGACGGCGAGCGCAACGCGCTGGCTGAGGCTGAGCAGAAGCCGGTATGAGCTCGCGGGCGCCTCACGAGCTCATGTGGGCGGGACCCACGCAGCGACGTACTCTGGGCGGAGCGCGACGGTCTCGCCCACGGCTGCGCTCGCGCCTCTGGAAGGAGACTAGGCACAGCGCAGCCCAGAGCCGGCTATGGTGGCGCGCTGAGGACAAATCACTCAGGTGCCGCACCCCAGCACTGCCTGGATGACTTGGGCAGCCATAGTTGAGCGATTGAAGCCAAAGGTGAGCAATGGCAGTGTCGGTGTTTGGATCCGCCCACGGAGGAGACTTTATCACAAAACGAGAACTGTGGTGAGAATAACAACAAATTAATAATAAAAACAACTGCCGGGCGTGGTGGCGCACGCCTTTAATCCTAGCACTTGGGAGGCAGAGGTAGGTGGATCTTTGTGAGTTCAAGGCCAGCCTGGTCTACAGAGTGTGTTCCAGGAGAGCTGGTGCTACAGGGAGACCCTGTCTCGAAAAGACCAAAAAAAAACAGGATTAAGAAAAATATTGAAATGCAATGCAATTCCATGCCATTTTGTGTTGTGTTTTCTTCTTATCAGATTCTCTTTTGAAATGCAATTGGCAAAACAAATTTATGGCATATATTCAAAGTACCCAATAAGATTATTTTAAACATACATTCACCTTGTGATAACAAAAAACCATCAGGTAATTAAAGCATGCTTCACCTCACATAATTGCCTTTTCCTGAATTGCCTTGTTCCCAATAACCATCTTTCTACCCTTCATTCCATGTGTTGATATTTAGATTCCACCCATGTTATCATACAGTATTTATCTTTGTGGATCTTGTTGGTTTCATTTAACACAATATTCTCCAGGATTAATCTAAGTTATCACGAATGGCAGGTTTTATTACCTTATTTTGGTTTAATAATATTCAAATACATGCATAGACCACATTACCTTTATACTTTGACATATAAAAACATATTTATCAAAATGGTAGCTAAAACCCCATGAAAAACCTCAAATTTTTAATTAAGGATTCTGATAATCTTTTCCTGGTTATTTGTTCTTTTTGATTTTTTTTACTTTCTTTGTTTTGTTTTATTTTGTTTGTTTTTTCAAAGCCAATTTTTATTGAAGCTTTGTGCATTTCATACAAAATTTCCAATCAAATCTAGACCCATTTCCCTTCCTTGCCCCCCACCACCTCACCAGAGCTCATGCTTTCTCTCAAACATGTTTTTCATCTTTTTCTCAGTCTCTTAAAATTTTTCATGCAGAAGTTTACTGTTTCAGGCAGAAGTTCACCAATTCAGTCAGTTCTTTGTGTTGATTTTTTTTTGTTCCTTCCAATTTGCATCACTCTAAAATATGCATGTATGCATGCCACACACACACACACACTATATATATATATATATATACACATATATATCTCAAAATTATGACATCATAGGTTTTAGCATCTTCAACTTATGATTTCTTTTTTATTATTATTGTTTTTCTCTTTATTAGGCTGAAAGATGTCATGTTTTCCGTAAGGAATTGTTTGAAGACTCCTCCTTGGCAAGCTCAAACAACCAACACTTCTGCCCTTGTGGTCCACACTGGGGTCTTCCCTTCCCATGGTCACCAAATGAGGTCCTGTCTTGATTTTCCTGTATTGGTCTCCATGATAGAATCTGTGTAGTAGAGCAATGGCAGTCTATACTCTGAAGAGGCCGAAACGTTCAGTCCACAAGCTAGATGTCTCAGCAGTCCCCATCTGGCACTGAAGGCTTGGAGGATTCTTGGAGAAACAGGAGTCTGTGCTTCAGGTGGTCCAGCAAAATTCTCTGATATAAACTCTGTGCACTCCTTTCACTTTTTAAATTAAAAAAAAAATCAAGATATATTTATTAAATTTTTGTGCATTTCATACAGTACTTCCTAAACATATTTAGGCCCCTCCCTTATCTACAGTCCCCCATAGCATACCTACAGGATTTCATACATTCTGTCATTTATGTTAAGCTCTAGCAAGTCAAATTTGTGTGCCAAGCTGTCTATATGTGTGATTCCAACCTCTGGAGTCTCTGGAGCCTACTAAATATCACCTCCTTAAGGGGGTGTGGCGGGGGTACATGACCATAAGGAAACAGAATCCTCCATTTTCTAGGTATGACAGTAGGCCACAAGACCCGTGCAAATTCAATCAGATAAAAACCACACTAGTACTGTAGAACTGCGGAAATCAGCAGGAGACCACATAGCAGTCATCAGCTGCTAATAGTTCTTTAGCAAATGTTGTGGTCTGATGGAATTTGCACGGGTCTTGTGGCCTACCGTCATACCTAGAAAATGGAGGACTCTGTTTCCTTATGGTCATGTACCCCCCTACACCCCGCCCGGCTCTTACAATCTTTCTTTCCACTGATAGAATTAGTTTTGTGTCATTGTTGCGTTTACTAGGCTTTAAAGCTGGAGTTGGACCGTTTAATGATTTTCTCCCACAGCAGCTCGCACAGTATGCTCTAAAACTATGAGAGCCTGTCTTCAGGGAGGAAGGAGGCTTCCAGGTCAATTCCAGCTCCACTGAACCAAGTCCTGTTTTCAAAATTTGTCCTGTCTTCATTCCTTGGGTCTTACCTTCAAGAGTTATGGCCTACACGATTTTGTGTATGTATGTGTGTGTGTGTGTGTGTGTGTGTGTGTGTGTGTGTGTTAGATTATCACGAACAACCCAAAGGATGATTTCTCCTATCTGATATCATGTTTCTTGTTATGTAGCATTCAACTATATACATGCACAGATATTATATATACATTTTTGGTAGGCTTCTGAACTAACAGATTTCCTTCTGCTTTTTCACACCACCGAAGCATTATTTATCTCTCATTTTTTGCTATGTCTAACATTACCTCAACCTTTCCCAGTTAAAATAAATTGTTTTGATTTTAATTGTTTTGTTTAAAGTTTTTCTGACACATTGAAACGTGTCTGACTGTGCTGCTGAACCTGGCCTCCGGACACTACCTCAGTAGACCAAGTGCTAGGATCATAGGCATGTGTCATCACAACCACACAAAAAGATATAGTTCAATTTATTTATTTATTGAATTTCTTAGGTGTTTCCTAGATAATATTTAAATCAGTCTTAATCACCTTTATATCTGCTTCTCTCTAGGAACAGAGAGCCCCCTCCCCAGTTCACATAGTCTGTCATTTGTACTAGGGTCCATTGTGCCAAACTATTTTCCTCACCCACTCCTCAACACCAGTTCATCCCCTGAGCTGTAGTCAGCCTGTCCGGTATCCCTTTCCTAAAAATGGCCAGGTCTTTCTCTAGACTGCCATCAGCTGACAATATTTCTTCAGCCAAATTTGGGCTCTATTCCCCATTTCTGCACTTCTGTGCTGGGGTTTTGTCCAGCTGAGCTTGCATGGGTCTCACCACCAATGCTGTAGGTTCATATATGAAGGGATTCCCTGGAGCATGTAGGATTCATTTCCACTTGGTCTTGCACTACCGCCCTGGCTCTACCTCCCTGTCTCTTACAATCTTTCTGGCCCCTTTTCTACAATGCTCCCTGCAGCCTGAGTGGGTGAAGCTGAATATAGGTGACCTGTTCATGGAACCACACTATGCAGACTCTTAATCTCCATGGTTTGGCCATTCAGGACTTTTGAGCTCCTGGTCTCCTGTTGCATTGAGGAGCTCCCTTACTAAGAGTTAAGAGGTAGTTAATGTCTTCTTGGCTCCTTGTTCTGTGATGCTTGGGGCTAATGTGTAGAGGCTGCATTATAAATGTGTTCCCTAGGCATGAGCAATTCACAGACCATATCTGTGTATTTCCAGTTATGGGACTCTCTACTGTTCTCATCTGGAACAAAACAAGCTTCTTTCCTGAGTGGTGTCTGGGACATTTGTCTGTAAATATAAGGATACCTCTTTTGTAGTTAGTAAAATGTTAACTTAACCTAGGGATGTGCCAACCTCGGGGATTTCTTTAAGATCTATCATCCTTCCAGTTGTGTGCATCTGCCTATATTTGCAATACCACACATGAGGTTCCTCCCACTGAGTGTTTAGGTTCAAATGGTTAGCCATAGATTTTCCCCAAGACAAAAGTCCATTTTAAAATTAGCCATGGACTATGGAGATGTCTCAGCAAGTAAAAATTTTTGCCATGTAAACCTGTTGATCTGAGTTCAATCTTCAAAACACACAGTGGAAGGAGAAAACCCATTTTTAAATGAGGTCCCTCTGACCACCAGACAGGAATTGTGCCATGCATGTACTCACAGTCATACTAATATAAACATAATAATGTATTTTTTAGAATATTATATATATATATATATGTGTGTGTGTGTGTGTGTGTGTGTGAGTGTGTGTGTGTGTACTGCCTGCATGTATATAACTACAACCATTTCATGCAATGTTCATGGAGAGCTGAAGATGTTAGCAGATGCCCTGGGTACTGAGAATTCAATCTGGGGCCACTACAAGAATATAGTTCACATTAAGCACTGATCCACCTATCCACCCACAAGATCTATTTTTAAAAGTTAAAATTAGGTTATAGATACATTTGTTTCTTGTGAAACAAATAAGGTTCCATCAACATCATTATAAATACACTTTCTGTCTTATGTCAAGGAACAGAATTTCTCAAATCTTCCTTGTGTCATATTTAAACAATGTCATACAAACATGTTCAACAAACATCTTGTCACTGCTTTGTTTTGTTTTAGTAATAGCTTGTCTGTTGTTCACATATTCCTCATTCTGCAANCAGGGAGCCCAAGGCAGGAACTCAGGGCAGGAACCTGGAAGCAGAAGCTGAAGCACAAGCCATGGAGGAATGCTGTTCACTGGCTTGCTCCCCTGGCTCATGCCCAGCCTGCCTTCTTATACTGTACACAACAACCTGCCCAGGGTGGCACTACTCATTGTGGGCTGGGCCCTCCCACACTGTCTGACAATCAAGACAATACTCCACAGACGTAGCCACAGGCCAATCCAATAGAGCCAATTCCCGAATTGAGGCTTCCTCAACCCAGGTGTGTCAAGTTCACACTAAGGCTATCCAGTGCAATAATATAATAAATGGCTGGGAGTGGTGGCACACATCTTTCATCCCAGCACTTGGGAGGCAGAGGCAGGTGGATATCTGTGAGTTCAAGGCCAGCCTGGTCTACATAGTGATTTCCAAGACACCTGGGGCTATAGGAAAATCCTGTCTCAAAAAGACATAAAATAAAATATAAAAATAATTGAATAAATAAAAGTTTTAAAATGTAATTGGATAAAAAGAGTATATGGCTAGCTGGGTGTGGTGGCGCATGCCTTTAATCCTAGCACTTGGGAGGCAGAGGCAGGCAGATCTTTGTGAGTTCAAGTCCAGCCTGGTCTACAGAGTGAGTTACAGGACAGCTGGGGCTACACGAGACCCTGTCTCGAAAAAAAACAAAACAAAACAAAAAACAACAAAAAAAGAATATGGCCTATGCTAGGCCTATTTAGATTCTTTTTGATTTTCTGTGCCAAGTATGGGGTATGTGTTAACTTTCCCTTGCTGTGACAAAATTCCCAATAGAAATAAAGGAGAAAAAAATTGATTTGGGGTGATGGTTTCAGAGGGCTCAGTCCAGTCAGGACAGAGAATGCATGATGAAGCAGATCAATTTATTACATCTGGCAGGAAGCTGAACAGGAAGTGGTCAGGGCTAATACACCCCCAAGAATACACCTACTTCCTGCAGCTAAGGCTCATCTCCCAAAGTTCCAGCAACTCCCAAAACAGGACCACCAGCAGGTGTCAGTTATTAAAAACATGAGCTTCTGAGTGGTATTTCAGATTCAAACTGTAACAGTGCAGCGCCTCTTTTGAAATTAGGACACTATAATCCAACATCAGACAACCTAAATCAGAAAACTCTATGGCTGACCCCAAGAAAATTCAGAGGAAGATTAGAGTATGTTTTTAGTTTCTGTGACTTGCCAGGAACAGAGAAATTCTCATTTTTATCACCTACCTTAGACAGCAAAAGGAGCCAATGTCTAAAGCTTGTGTCTGCCCTAACATTATAACAAAAGACTATTTTTTTCCTTTATTATTCTGAAATTTTTCTGAAGCTGCTTTGGGAACCAAGGATAAATACTTGGGTAAGATGCACTTACTATTTTAGTCATGTAGCAAATAACAAGGAAGTTAGGAACCAGAAAATGTAGACAAAACTCAGTATGTTCACATGGTATCAGATGAATTCAAAGTTTACTAGTTAGAAGCCTGATCTCAGGAGCAGTGGCTCAGCGAATCCAGAGCTTCTGTCCCTGCTTAGGAGGGAATAATGAAAGGACGTGAACATCACCAGGCATAATTTGGAGGGCCATCTTTGAGCTCAGCTTCTGAGGAAGAGGTCCTTAGATGTATCTCTCAGGTCTCAGGCCATTCTGTTGTTTCCAGTCAGAACGCCTTCTCTGGTAGACTCACAGCAGACGTCTTGGTTCTCACCCAATGCCACCAGGATTCTTAGTCTCTACAAACTCTTGCGTTGAAATCTCCTGATTCTGGAGAGCTGGATGCTTCAGAAGCATCCTCCTCCCCAGTGGATCATCTTCTCACTACTTTCTGCTGTACCCCAGAGCCATTATCCTGGAAGAACTGTGAAGAGCACATTTTTCTTCTAATATGCCCAGAAGGGAAGCTTGACTTTCCTGAGGGGCCTCCAGGGACTAAGACACTGTCCCCCATGTGACTTTCTCTTTCTTCATTTTTATTTATTTATGTATGTGCGTTGGCACATGTGTCCTGATGACATGTGGAGATCGGAGGACAATTTGTGGGAGTCAGTCCTTTCCTTCCTTCCACAGTGGGTGTGCTCCTCAGGCTTGTCAGGAAGCACCTTTAATCTACTGAACCATCTTTTTTTTTTTTTTGCTCTTTTCGAGACAGAGTTTCCCTGCAGCCCCACAACTTGCTTTGTAGACCAGGTTTGTCTTGAATTTACAGAGATCCTCCTGCCTCTGCCTCCCAAGTGCTGGGATCCCAAGAGTTGGGATTAAAAAAGGTATCTGCCACCATGCCCGGTTCCACTGGAACATCTTTATTTATTTTATTTAGTTTTTTATGTGTATGAATATACTGTCTGCATCAGGTCTGGGCACCCGTGTCATGCAATGTGCTGGAGGTCAGAAGAGAGTGTCTGATTTCCCTGGAACTGGAGTTAAAGACCGTTCTTAGCCGACATGTGCGTGCTGGGAATCAAACCCGGGTCCTCTGCAAGAGCAGTTGGCGCTCTTAACTGCTAGGCCATCTCTCCAGCCCCCACTGGAACATCTTGACAGGCCTCTTCCTTCCCTCTTTTCTCCCTCTTTCCCTCCCCCCTTTTCTTCCCCCTCACTCATCCCTCCCTTCTTCCTTCTCTTCCTCTCTCTTTTTTTGGAGACAAGGTCTCCTGTAATCCACACTAGCCTCGTATTCACTATGTAGCCGAGAATGACCTGGAAGGCCTCATCCTTCTGCCTCAGCCTCTCAAAGACTGGTATTGCAGACCTGAGACAGTACTCTCAGCTCACCATGTCAATTTCTATCACGTTCACAGGAAAGAAAGGGAAAAAAACTCTTGTCATCTCTGGTGGGAATTAAATATTAGTTGGTTGGGAAAAAAGAAGAAAGGGATCCTGCTATAAAGGCTGGAAATGAGGAAATGAGCCCACCCCAGGGATGGTAGTTTGATCCGACACGTCCTTTCCCTGTAGGGCTCCTCCAGTGCTGTGGGCCTCACTACTAACCCTGAGCAAGGAGGACCAAACGACACACTCTGCTGTGAACTCGCCTTACGCCCCTGGCCAAGTTACTCCAGCTTGTTGACCACATCTTTGTCATATATTCTGTGCGAGTGAAAATAATGGGACTGATTTTACAGATTAATAATGTGCTGTTGGGAAGACTGCCTGAGAAAATGCATATAGTATCTTGGCTGACACCCAGTAAGGGCTGGAGACACAGGAGCTGTTTTAGGAATCCCTGTGTATCTCATCGCTCAGGAGGATGAAGCAGGAAGTTGGCGGCTAGTCTGGCCTACCTACTGAGTTCCAGGACAGTCCGATATAAAACTAGCAAGTTTTTCCTCCAGAGTCAGGTAGGCTGTGAGATGGAATGTGGACTGGTCTGTTTTACATTGCTGCAGCTCAGCGCCTGAGGCTGCCTGATACAGTTTGGATCTGAACTATGAGGGCATGTGTTGAACCAGGTTTGGTGGCATAGCCCTTTAATTCTAGCACCCAGGAGGCAGCGGCAAGTGGATCTCTGTGAGACTGAGGACAGCTTGGCCTAGATAATGAGTTCCAGGTCAACTGGGGTTACAGGGAGAACCTGTCTTCAAAAGGACTTTAAAACAAAGTCCATGTTAAACATGTGGTTGGTTGCTAGACTGTGGTCCTATTGAGAGATAGTAAAAGGAAGTTAGGTCACTGGGAGCGTGCTCCTGAGGAGGTGTTGGGACCCTGCTCCTGAGATGTGGGGACCCTGATGCTAGGTCACTGGGAGCGTGCTCCTGAGGAGGTGTTGGGACCTTGGCCTGATGTGTGGGGATCCTGATGTGGTCACTGGGAGTGTGCTCCTGAGGAGGTGTTGGGACCTTGGCCTGAGATGTCGGGACCCTGATGCTAGGTCACTGGGAGCGTGCTCCTGAGGAGGTGTTGGGACCTTGGCCTGAGATGTCGGGACCCTGATGCTAGGTCACTGGGAGCGTGCTCCTGAGGAGGTGTTGGGACCTTGGCCTGAGATGTCGGGACCCTGATGTTAGGTCACTGGGAGCGTGCTCCTGAGGAGGTGTTGGGACCCTGCTCCTGAGATGTCGGGACCCTGATGTAGGTCACTGGGAGGGTGCTCCTGAGGAGGTGTTGAGACCTTGGCCTGAGATGTCGGGACCCTGATGTTAGGTCACTGGGAGCGTGCTCCTGAGGAGGTGTTGGGACCCTGCTCCTGAGATGTCGGGACCCTGATGTAGGTCACTGGGAGGGTGCTCCTGAGGAGGTGTTGAGACCTTGGCCTGAGATGTCGGGACCCTGATGTTAGGTCACTGGGAGCGTGCTCCTGAGGAGGTGTTGGGACCCTGCTCCTGAGATGTCGGGACCCTGATGTAGGTCACTGGGAGGGTGCTCCTGAGGAGGTGTTGAGACCTTGGCCTGAGATGTCGGGACCCTGATGTTAGGTCACTGGGAGCGTGCTCCTGAGGAGGTGTTGGGACCCTGCTCCTGAGATGTCGGGACCCTGATGTAGGTCACTGGGAGGGTGCTCCTGAGGAGGTGTTGAGACCTTGGCCTGAGATGTCGGGACCCTGATGTTAGGTCACTGGGAGCGTGCTCCTGAGGAGGTGTTGGGACCCTGCTCCTGAGATGTCGGGACCCTGATGTAGGTCACTGGGAGGGTGCTCCTGAGGAGGTGTTGAGACCTTGGCCTGAGATGTCGGGACCCTGATGTTAGGTCACTGGGAGCGTGCTCCTGAGGAGGTGTTGGGACCCTGCTCCTGAGATGTCGGGACCCTGATGTAGGTCACTGGGAGGGTGCTCCTGAGGAGGTGTTGAGACCTTGGCCTGAGATGTCGGGACCCTGATGTTAGGTCACTGGGAGCGTGCTCCTGAGGAGGTGTTGGGACCCTGCTCCTGAGATGTCGGGACCCTGATGTAGGTCACTGGGAGGGTGCTCCTGAGGAGGTGTTGAGACCTTGGCCTGAGATGTCGGGACCCTGATGTTAGGTCACTGGGAGCGTGCTCCTGAGGAGGTGTTGGGACCCTGCTCCTGAGATGTCGGGACCCTGATGTAGGTCACTGGGAGGGTGCTCCTGAGGAGGTGTTGAGACCTTGGCCTGAGATGTCGGGACCCTGATGTTAGGTCACTGGGAGCGTGCTCCTGAGGAGGTGTTGGGACCCTGCTCCTGAGATGTCGGGACCCTGATGTAGGTCACTGGGAGGGTGCTCCTGAGGAGGTGTTGAGACCTTGGCCTGAGATGTCGGGACCCTGATGTTAGGTCACTGGGAGCGTGCTCCTGAGGAGGTGTTGGGACCCTGCTCCTGAGATGTCGGGACCCTGATGTAGGTCACTGGGAGGGTGCTCCTGAGGAGGTGTTGAGACCTTGGCCTGAGATGTCGGGACCCTGATGTTAGGTCACTGGGAGCGTGCTCCTGAGGAGGTGTTGGGACCCTGCTCCTGAGATGTCGGGACCCTGATGTAGGTCACTGGGAGGGTGCTCCTGAGGAGGTGTTGAGACCTTGGCCTGAGATGTCGGGACCCTGATGTTAGGTCACTGGGAGCGTGCTCCTGAGGAGGTGTTGGGACCCTGCTCCTGAGATGTCGGGACCCTGATGTAGGTCACTGGGAGGGTGCTCCTGAGGAGGTGTTGAGACCTTGGCCTGAGATGTCGGGACCCTGATGTTAGGTCACTGGGAGCGTGCTCCTGAGGAGGTGTTGGGACCCTGCTCCTGAGATGTCGGGACCCTGATGTAGGTCACTGGGAGGGTGCTCCTGAGGAGGTGTTGAGACCTTGGCCTGAGATGTCGGGACCCTGATGTTAGGTCACTGGGAGCGTGCTCCTGAGGAGGTGTTGGGACCTTGGCCTGAGATGTTGGGACCCTGATGTAAGGTCACTGGGAGTGTGCTCCTGAGGAGGTGTTGGACCCTGCTCCTGAGATGTCGGGACCCTGATGCTAGGTAACTGGGAGCGTGCTCCTGAGGAGGTGTTGGGACCCTGCTCCTGAGATGTTGGGACCCTGATGCTAGGTCACTGGGAGCGTGCTCCTGAGGAGGTGTTGGGACCCTGCTCCTGAGATGTCGGGACCCTGATGCTAGGTCACTGGGAGCGTGCTCCTGAGGAGGTGTTGGGACTCTGCTCCTGAGATGTTGGGACCCTGATGCTAGGTCACTGGGAGCGTGCTCCTGAGGCCGTGTTGGGACCCTGCTCCTTTTCTGTTTCTCTCTGATTCGTGGATGCCATGATCACAACAGGCCCCACATACTCCTACCATGTTTGTATTATCTTTTTTTTTTTCGTTTATATGTTTTTATTTTTTTTATTTTTTATTTTTTATTTTTTTTGTGTTTTCGAGACAGGGTCTCCCTGTAGTCCCAGCTGTCTTGGAACTCACTGTGTATACCACGCTGGCCTTGAACTCACCAAGATCTGCCTGCCTTTGCCTCCCATGTGCTAGTATTAAAGGCGTGTGCCACCACACCCAGCTTAGTATTGTATTTTAATAGCAAACTTACAGGAACAGTACAGAAACAGACCCCATCAAAAAGACATACTTTCAGCCTTGCATGGTTAACCCCATGGAAAAAAATATCTAACATTCAGAACTACTGATAAGAGGAATAAGAGGAAAAAATATTAGAATGAAATGTTTCCCCTCATAGTGGATTCTTTTATTTTTATTTTTATTTTATTTATTTTTTATGTGTATGAATGTACTGTCTGCATGCAGGTCTGTGCACCCGTGTCATGCAATGCCGCGGAGGTCAGAAGAGGGTTTCGGATTCCCCTGGAACTGGAGTTCTCCTGGAATTGGAGTTTCAGATGGTTTTCGGCCACCATGTGGGTGCTGGGGATCGAACCTGGGTCCTCTGTGAGATCGGTGAGCGCTCTTAACTGCTAGGCCATCTCTCCAGCCCTCATAGTGGATTCTTAAGCACGTTCTCCGCATATGCGGTGTGCTTGCTGGGTATCTTTTGGCATAATTGTTACACGTTTGGCATGGCTAGCACGCAGGTTGGTATCTTCCAAAAGGCCAACCAGATAGGCCTCACTTGCCTCCTGCAAAGCACCAATAGCTGCACTCTGGAAGCGCAGATCTGTTTTGAAGTCCTGAGCAATTTCTCGCAGCAGATGCTGGAAGGGAAATCTGCGGATCAGAAGTTTGGTGGACTTCTGATAGCGTCTAATTTCACGGAGTGCCATGGTAACAGGCCTGTAAGGATGAGGTTTCTTCACCCCTCCAGGGCGCACGCTTGCAAGGGACTTTTGTAGCCAGTTGTTTCCTGGGTGCTTTATCACTGGTAGATTTACGGGCAGTCTCCTTTGTACAAGCCATGGTATTATAGACAGCTTACTTACCCCCCCTTCTCCTTTGGCTGGAACTCGGCGAGCGAGAGGTGGCGCGGCGGTGACTGCAAACACAATCTGTATTATCTTTTTATATTTTATTATTTTTATTTTATGTGTATGAGTATATTGGCTGCATGTAGGAAACGGTACCTGTGTTGTGCAGTGCTGGGGGAGGTCAGAGGAGGTTGTGGGATCCCCTGGAACTGGAGTTACGATGGTTGTTACCTTCATGTAGGTGCTAAGAGTTGAACCCGGGTCATGACTATAGACTGCCATGCTTCAAACTGAGAGCCCAAATAGAAGGAGCCTTTTTATTAAGTTGTTTGTCTTGTTACAATAATGGAAAGGTGATTAACGTACTGGGTGAATATAAACAAGGGGAATGTTTTGCCTAAAGGTTCTGGATGCTGGTGCTTTTATCTGGCAGGGGCATTCGATATGTGTCATAAGATGGCAGAAAGTGTCACACAGCAAAATGATAAAGTGACGGTAAGAGACAGCAATAAAGTGGCAAACCCACTTGGCTGATGCCATTAATTCACTCATGACAGTGGATCCCTCATGATTACATACCTCTGAAAGGTCCTACTCTCCTTACGAGACCCATTAAATTTCAACATAAGGCCTAGAGAGGTGGCTCAGCAGGTAAGTAAGCCTCCACCCAGTTTGACAATCTGAGTTTGATTTCCAGAACCCACTGGGTGAAAGGAGACAGTTGTCTCCTGCCGGTTTCCACTGCTCTCCACGTGTGTGCTGTGGCACGTGCATATTCCCCCCATATAAAATAAATAAATACAATGTAGCTGGGGCGTGGTGGTGCACGCCTTTAATCCTAGCACTTGGGAGGCAGAGGCAGGCGGATCTTTGTGAGTTCAAGGCCAGCTTAGTCTACAGAGTGAGTTCCAGGACAGCTGGAGCTACAGGGAGACCCTGTCTTGAAAAGACAAAAAAAAAAAAATAAATAAATAAATAAAAATAAATAAATAAATACAATGTAATAAAAAAATTCATGTTTGCTTTAGCAGCACATGTACTGAAATTGAAGCAATACAGAGAAGATTAGCACGGTCTGTGCACATGGCTGATACACACCTTTATTCCATATTAAAAAAAAATCCTATCCTGGCATGGTGGCACTTGCCTTTAATCCCTGCACTCAGGAGGCAGAAGCAGGCAGATCTCTGTGAGTTCAAGGCCAGCCTGGTCTACATAGTGAGTTCCAGGCCAGCTGGAGCTACAGGGAGACCCTGTCTCAAAAAGACAAAAAAAAAAAAAAAAATCCTCAACATGAATTTGGAAGGGATAATCGTAGCAGAGACCAAGACTCCAAGAGGAGTGAACAACACATCACCTGGAAAAAGGGAGCACTGGAAGAGCCTTCAGGGGTGACGCTATGGAGCTGGGCATGCTGGGACATGCCTGTAATCCCAACTACTTGGGAAGTTGAGGCAAAAGGATTATAAATCCCAGGCTATCCTGAGCAATTCAGAAAGAACCTGATTCAAAATTAAGAATTTAAGGGCTATGGGGCTAGAGAGAGGGCTCAGTGCTGTTCTTGCAGGAGACTTGAGTTTGTTTCCAATACCCACATGATGGCTAGCAACTGTTAGTAACTCTAGTTCCAGGGGGATCCAATGTTCTCTTCTGGTCTCCATGGGCATTGTACACATGGGGGCACTTACTTACATTTGGGGAAAACATTCGTACACATAAACATAAATAAGTAAATAGGGCTGGAGAGATGGCCTAGCGGTTAAGAGCGCCGACCGCTCTTACAGAGGACCTGGGTTCGATCCCCAGCACCCACATGGTGGCCGAGAGCCGTCTGAAACTCCAATTCCAGGAGAACTCCAGTTCCAGGGGAGACCAACACCCTCTTCTGACCTCCGCGGCATTGCACGACACGGGTGCACAGACTTGCATGCAGACAGTACATTCATACACATTAAAATAAATAAATAAATAAATAAATAAATAAGTAAATAAGTAAAAAGAATGTAAGGGCTAGAGCTGTAGTTTGAGTTGATTGAGTGCTTGCCTAGCATGAACATAACTCTGAACTTAATCCCCAGCATCCCACGAAACCAGGCTTGTGGCTCATACCTGTAATCCCAGCACTGGGGCACTAGAGGCAGGAGGATGACTTTTAAGGTTATCCTCACTTACACAGTAAATTTGGGGCCAGCTTGGAATACCTTGTCTCTAATTTTTTTCTTCTTTTTAGAAAGAGCTGGGATGTGGCTCCAGATAAAGCACTTCTCTAGCATGATATAACTCATATACTATATAAAGCTTACCCCCACTTTTTTTTTTTTTGTATTTTTGAGACAGGGTCTCCCTGTACCCCCAGCTGGCCTGAAACTCACTAGGTAGACCAGGCTTCCCTTGAACTCAGGGATCTGCCTGCCTCTGCCCCCTCTCCCCCCAGTGCTGGGATTAAAGGCGCACGCCACCATGCCCAGCAGTTTACCCCTTTAAAGTCACTCAGTGTAGCCGGGTGTGGTGGTGCACGCCTTTAATCCTAGCACTTGGGAGGCAGAGGCGGGCGGATCTTTGTGAGTTCAAGGCCAGCCTGGTCTACAGAGTGAGTTCCAGGACAGCTGGGACTACAGGGAGACCCTGTCTCGAAAAGACAAAACAAAAAAAGTCACTCAGTGATAGAGCACTTGCCTAGTGTGATATAACTCATATACTGTATAAAACTTCCTTTTAAAGTAGAGAATCACTCAGCAACAGTGATACATAAAAAAAAATAAAGTAGAGAATCACTTGGTGTTTAGTGTATTTATTGCACCATCTAATCATAATTGTCTAATTCCAAATCTTTTTCATTGCCCTGGAAAGAAAAGCAGCAGTCTAAGAAGGATGCTCCTCTTCTCCCCTACCAGCCGGGAGCAACTTCTAATCTTTCTGCCTTTATAGCTTGCATTCTTTTATTTTTCCTTTTTAAAAATTTTCTGGGGGCTGGAGAGATGGCCTAGCAGTTAAGAGCACCGACTGCTCTTGCAGAGGACCCGGGTTCAATTCCCAGCACCTACATGGCGGCTGAGAACCATCTTTGACTCCAGTCCCAGGGGAATCTGACACCCTCTTCTGACCTCCCAGGCATTGCACAACACGGATGCACAGACCTGCATGCATATAGTACATTCATATACATAAAAGAAAGAAAAAAAATTTAAAAAAAAATTTCTGGCTGGGCATGGTGGTGCACGGCAGGCAGATCTCTGTGAGTTCAAGGCCAGCCTGGTCTACATAGTGAGTTCCAGACCAGCCGGGGCTACAGGGAGACCCTGTCTCAAAAAGATAAAAATGATAATAAACTTCTAGTTTGGGGGTTTGAAACCAGTCCCTCTCGCATGCTAGGCAAGTGTTCCCATTCCACCATTGAGCCATATATATCTCCAGCCTCCTTAAATGTTTGTGTTTTCTTATTGTTTTATTTTGATTTATTTTTATTTTATGTGTATGAATATTTGCCTACATGTATGTATATATACCATATGTGTGCTTGGTGCCTTCAGAGGCCAGAAGAGTGTCAGGTATATTGGAACTGGAGTTACAGATGGTTGAGCTGCTGTGTGGGTGTTGGGACTAAAGGCATGCTCCACTACATCCAGCCCCGAGACATGGTCATACTAAGTTGCCCAGTCTGGCCTTGAACTTACTCTGTAGCCCTGGCAATCTTCATACTTTTCATCCCCCGCCTCAGCTTCACAAGTAGCTGAGATTACAGGCCTGTGCTACCAGGTCTAGGAATGGCCTGCCTTCTATGGACATTTAAATGAAGGAAATCGGCTGGAGAGATGGCCTAGTGATTAAGAGCACTGACTGCTCTTGCAGAGGACCCAAAGTTCGATCCCAGCACCCACATGGCAGCTGAGAACTGTCTTTAACTCCAGTTCCAGGGGAATCTGACATCCTCTTCTGACTTCTGCGGCATTGCACAACATGGGTGCGCAGACCTACATGCAGACAGTACATTCATACACATACAAAATAAATAAAATTTTAGGGGGCTGGAGAGATAGCCTAGCAGATAAGAGCTCCAACTGCTCTTGCAGAGGACCTGGGTTCAATCCCCAGCACCTACATGGCGGCCGAGAGCTGTCTTTAACTCCAGTTCCAGGGGAATCTGACACCCTCTTCTGACCTCCGCGGCATTGCACGACACGGGTGCACAGACCTATGTGCAGACAGTACATTGATACACATAAAAAAATAATATAAAGGGACTGGAGAGATGGCCTAGCGGTTTAGAGCGCCGACGCTCTTGCAGAGGACCCGGGTTCAATCCCCAGCACCCACATGGCAGCTGAGAACCGTCTGTGACTCCAATTCCAGGAGAACTCTGAACTCCAGTTCCAGGGGAATCTGAGACCCTCTTCTGACCTCCGCGGCATTGCACGACACGGGTGCACAGACCTGCATGCAGACAGTACATTCATACACATACAAAGATAAATAATAATAAAATAAAATAAAATTTTAAAAAATGAAGGAAATCAAACTGTGTTCTTGCAATTATTTATTTATTTAGATCAGTGTCCTCTCCTTTGATTCAGGGTCTTACTCATAATTCGGGATGACCTCCGACTGTGCTCCTCCTCACTCTGTCTCCAGATAGCTGGAATTTCAGGCATGCATAACTGCACCCAGCCTTAACTACCACTTTAAAGACCTGCTTCTAAACAAAGGTACATTCTAAAGTACTGGGGGTTAGGATTTCTACACAGGAATCTTGTTGGTACACAGTTTATCACATAACATAACATTAGTCTGTACTCATCTTTCTGGGAGATTTATATTCGTTTGCATCACTTGCATCAACATATTAGATTTAATCGTTAACATTTTGTATTTACTTATATGTATGAGTGTTTTGTCTGCATGTATTCAAGAGTACCCATGTGTATAATGCCCATGGAAGCCAGAAGAGAGCATTGGATCCCATGGAACCAGATTACTGATGGTTGTTAGCTGCCATGTGGGTGTTGGGAACCAAATCCAGGTCCTCTGGAAGAGCAGCCAGTGCTCTGAACTGTGAAGCTATCTTTCTAGCCCATAATTTTTTTTTTTTTTGGTCTTTTTGAGACAGGGTCTCCCTGTAGCCCCAGCTGTCCTGGAACTAACTCTGTAGACCAGGCTGGCCTTGAACTCACAGAGATCTGCCTGCCTCTGCCTCCCGAGTGCTAGGATTAAAGGGGTGCGCCACCATGCCCCGCAGCCCATAACTTTTTTAAAAATTACATTTATTGGCTGGGCATGATGGTGCATACCTTTAATCCCAGTGCTTGGGAGGCAGAGGCAGGCAGATCTCTGTGAGTTCCAGGCCAACCTGGTCTACATAGTGAGCTCTAGGCCAGTTGGGGCTAAAGGGAGACTCTGTCTCAAAAAGACCAAAAAAAGAAGTTGGCTCTCTCCTTTTTTTCCATATTGGTGTTGGGGATCAAATTTAGGTTGTCAGACTTGGCAATACGCACCTTTTCCATTGAGTCATCTTGCCAGGCCAATATACCAGCTTTTTTTTTTTTTTTTAAGACAGGGTCTCCCTTTTGCTCTGGCTGTCCTGGAACTCACTCTGTAGACCAGGCTGGCCTTGAACTCACAGAGATCCACCTGCCTCTGCCTCCCAAGTGCTAGGATTAAAGGCGTGTGCCACCATGCCTGGTCTATGCTAGCTTTTAAGCATTCATCATCTGATGGATTTTTTTTAATTATTATTTTTTTATGTGTATGAATGTACTGTCTGCATGTAGGTTTGTGCACCCATGTCGTGCAATGCTGCAGAGGTCAGAGAGGGCGTTGGATTCCCCTGGAACTTGAGTTAAAGACGGTTCTTAGCCACCATGTGAATGCTGGGAATCGAACCTGGGTCCTCTGCAAGAGCAGTTGGCACACTCTTAACCGGTGATCCAGCTCTCCAGCCTGTAGTATAGCCAGTATGCTGAGAAGTACGCATGCCCAGAGCTTGTCCCTCATCAGCCTAACCTGCCCTAGGCAGGTGAGACCATACAAGCAGCGTTGCAGAGCTGGGCCAATCACAAGCGGGAATTTGAACAGTACATAACCCCTAACCCTGCCCCCAATAAATTAGTCTGCGACAGCTCGCCCTCTGTCTGTGTTCACTGGACTCCCAGGGTCTGTGTCTTGGCTCTGCGCCTCTCACCCCCATTCCTTCAGTGGACCCTGAAATTCCCCAGCAGGCCTGGAGGATTGTCTACACCAGCCCATCTGATGGATTTTTTATTTCCACTTTACAGCGTATTATAAATAGACTTCTATGAATATTCATGCACATGTTCTTAATATGACCGTATTTATTTCAAATATGTATGTCAGCATAATTTTCCTGCTTTATAAATCCCATCAGCTTTAGAACTTGAAAGCCAGAAGTGAGACAAGAGCACTTTACTGCTATCATTTAACATTGTTCAGCTATTTCCTCCAGCACAATTGGAAGCTGTCATATTCATGTTCTTTGTCTGGGCATATGTTTTCAGTTCTTTGGGGCATATATCTAAACACGTCATGTAAGCCACATAGTAACCCTATTTAACTTTCTTAGGAATTGTTTACCAAAGCAGCTCCTAGTATGGAGGTCCCAATATTTTCATAACCATATAAGTATGCAGAGACACACATTTACATGAAAGACAGGCCTCTCTGTAGTGATGTACTGTTTGGACTAGGTCCTACTCCATCAATTTCCAATCAGAAACAGGACTCAGAGCATAGTAGCTTTGAGCTTGGAGTTCCTTAGTTTCTCCTTCCCTCATGAGCCTGTCCTTCTCAGAATAACCGCAAGGGGGCAGCTCAAAGCAGTTCTGCAACAGTGAGATTATTTCCAGAAATGAGTATCAGATCAAATCACCTCTGAGGGTTGGTGGTTAGTTCAGTAACAGGGCTGCTTGCCTAGCATGTGTGAGGCCCTAAATTCAATCCCAGGATAGCAAACAAAACCAAATTCCCAACCTCCCACCACTACAATCAAAAAAACTGAAAAAAACAAAACAAAACAGTTAAAAAAAAAATTGAAAGTGAGGGGCAGGAGAGGGGATTTTTATTTTGTAAATATCATAATTTTGTGGGATTTAAAAATTACATTTATTTAATTATTCCTCCCCCGTTTTGGCATGCACATACCATGACTGGTGTGTGTGGGTCAAAGGTAACTTGCAAGAATTAGTTCTTTTCTTCTACCAAGTGGATTGAACTGAAGGTTGTCAGTATGGTGGAAAGCACCTTTAGCTGCTGAATCATTTTGCTAGCCCAATTTTTTTTTAATTTTTTAATTAATTTTATTTATTTCTGTATGTGTATGAATGTACTGTCTGCATGCAAGTCTGTGCACCTGTGTCGTGCAACGCCGCAGAGGTCAGAAGAGGGTCTCGGATTCCCCTGGAACTGGACTTCTCCTGGAATTGGAGCTTCAGACGGTTCTCAGCCGCCATGTGGGTGCTGGGGATCGAACCCGGGTCCTCTGTAAGAGCGGTCGGCGCTCTTAACCGCTAGGCCATCTCTCCAGCCCCTGCTAGCCCAATTTTTTTTTTAAGACAGGGTATTGCTATATAGCCTAAGCTGGCTTCAAATTCCCAATCCTCCTGCCTCAGTGCTAGGATGCACTAGGAAGCTTGGTAAAGGAAGCAATTTAGGGCTGCCTTTAGTCCCAGCACTCAGGAGGCAGAGGCAGGCAGATCTCTGTGAGTTCAAGGCCAGCCTGGTCTACATAGTGAGCTCTAGTCCAGCTGGAACTAAAGGGAGACC
>VZQC01003469.1:78368-93094 GCA_009823505.1 Rhizomys pruinosus | reverse complement strand
AAAAAAAAAAAAAAAAAAAAAAGCAATTTATTCAGAGACTTGTTTATTTTTTAATTTTTTAAACTTGAGGACAATTTTTTTTTTTTTTTGGTCTTTTTGAGACAGGGTCTCCCTGTAGCCCCAGCTGTCCTGGAATTCGCTCTGTAGACCAGGCTGGCTTTGAACTCACAAAAATCCCCCTGTCTCTGCCTCCTAAGTGCTAGGACTAAAGGCGTGTGTCACCACAACCGGCTTGAGGACAATTTTATTACAGCTTAAAAGAAAACACTTGGGATTGAAGAGATCGCTCAGCAGTTAAGTTCAAGGCCAGCCTAGTCTACAGAATGAGTTCCAGGACAGCTAGGGATACAGGGAGATCCTGTCTCAAAAATAACGACAAAAAAAAAAGAGCATCTGTTGCTTCGGCAGAGAATTTGAGTTGGGTTCCCACTACCTGTAACTCCAGCTACAGGCAACCCGAGGAACTTCATGGTTTTTGTGGGCACCTGTGCACACATGCACACACATACATATGCATAAAAACTTTTTAGCTGGGCGTGGTGGCGCACGCCTTTAATCCTAGCACTCAGGAGGCAGAGGCAGGCGGATCTTTGTGAGTTCAAGGCCAGCCTGGTCTACAGAGTGAGTTCCAGGACAGCTGGGGCTACAGGGAGACCCTGTCTTGAAAAGACCAAAAAGAAAAAACAAAAAACAACTTATTTTTAAACCAGGCGTGGTGGCTCACGCCTTTAATCCCAGCACTTGGGAAGCAGAAGCAGACAGGTCTCTGTGAGTTCAAAGCCAACCTGGACTATGTATCCAGTTCCAGGCCAGCTGGGGCTACAGGGAGACCTTGTTTCTGTCTCCAAAAGAACAATAACAACAACAACAAAGAAAAACCCCAACTTATTTTTAATCTTTAAAAATCCAGGGAAGGCAAGCTGTAAATCTCAGCAGTGCCTGGAGGAAGAAGTTGCAGAGAGGGAGCGGACCATCCATCTGTAAGCAGCCTTCAGAGACAGAGTAGGAAAATCAGAGTGTCTGTGAAAGTATGCCCAGGCCGTGGACTCAGAAAAGGGAGCAGACCTTAGCAGAGCATCCTGGCTGCAGCTCTGTAATAGATTGTCTTGTTTATTTTCTGTGTATGAGTGTGTTGCCTGCTTGTATGTAAGTGTAATGCCCATAGGTCAGAAGAGGGTGTTGAATTCCCCTGGAACTGGAGTTGGCCACCATGTGGGTGCTGGGAACTGAATCCAAGTCCTCTGTAAGAGCAGCCAGTGTCTTAACCTCTGAGCCATGTCTCCATCCCTTATTTCTTTATTTTAATTTCTTTTTAATTATGTTTATGTATATGAGTGTTTTGCCCTGCATGTAAATACACTATGTGCATGCAATGCCACTGGAGCCCAGAAGAGGGCATTGGATTCCCCCAGAACTGTAGTAATTGTGGTTCCTCACCTGTGGTAACTGCTGAGTCATCTCTCCAACTTCTACCGTGCAGAGGACCTAGGTTGGTTCCCAGCACCCATGCAGCAGCTAACAACCATTTTAAACTCCAGTTCCAGGGGATCTGACATCTCTGGTGGCGCCCATTGCAGGTAAAATACTCATACACAGAAATAAAAATAAAGATAAATCATTCAAGGCCAGCTTGGTCTACAGAGTGAGTTCCAGGACAGCTGGGGCTACAGGGAGACCCTGTCTTGAAAAGACAGAAAAAAAAGGGGGGGAAAGAAAAAAGGAAGGAAGGAAGGAAGGAAGGAAGGAAGGAAGGAAGGAAGGATTATGACTTGATTATGAGAGAATGTGGGAGCTCTGAGAAGGAGCACTTAAATCACCAAAAAGACTGAAGGCTCTGGTTACCCAAGGATCTGGAGGGAGACAGCTAGAACTGAAATCTCAGCAGAGCACAAGAGATACTACTGCCTGTGGTGTTGGGGCCGCTTCATGTCTGAAGGGTAGAGTGTGGCTGGCAGGGTAGTAGGCAGGCAGGTGGGACTGGAGTAGCAGCTGAGACCCAGATCACCGAGAAGTCGAAGGGCAGGGGAGGGGGTAGAAGGCAGGGCAGTAGAGGCCAGAGACTGCTCTGATTGCTATTTGGGAAGATCTTGATGCCTGTGTAGGTAGGACATGGATTAGAAGGAGCAGCTGGAACCCGGAGGCCACAGTGGAACGAGCAGAGCCTGTGCTCACAGATAGAGATGGGATACATTTGAGACACGGAGAATAGGCAGCATCTCACCCCCATTCTAGCCAGGAAAAGGAGGAGTCTCTGGGTCTGCGCAGGACTTGGCCATTCTGTCATTCCAGGAGACATCCTGGAGGACACAGGACTGACTCTCAGAGCATAGTTTGCAACTCGTAATTGTGGTCTTTTGGCTAGCCTGGCAGTCACCCTGTTAAGAATGTAGGCCCAGGGCTGGAGAGATGGCCTAGCGGTTGAGGGTACCGACTGCTTTCGCAGAGGACAGTCTATATAGTGAGTTTTCCAGGGCCAGCTGGGCGACAGGGAAACCCCTTCTTCCAAAAGACCAAAATAAATAATAAATGAGAAAAGGAAGATAGAAACAGAAGAATTGGGGGCTTAAGGCCAGCCTGAGTTTACATTAGAACCCTGGCTCAAAAAGAAAAAAAAGCCAGGCACTGTAGCACACACCTTTAATACAAACACTCAGGAGGCAGAGACAGTGGGATCCTTGTGAGTTCAAGGGCCAGCCTGATCTACATAGTGAGTTCCCAGAGACAGCTGGTGCTAGAGGGAGACCCTGTCTCAAAAAGACCAAAGAAAACAAACGAAAACAAACACAGAAAAAAAACCCCACATCTCTAAATAAAAAAGTAATTTGTTTTGTTTTGTTTTTCAGACAAGGTCTATGTATGTAGCTCTGGCTGGCCTGGAACTATGTAGACCCGGTTAGCCTCAAACTCACAGTGATGTGCCTGCCTCTGCCTCCCAAGTGCTGGGATTAAAGTCATCTGCCAATATACCCAGCTTCAAATAAGTAACATGCCAACATACCCAGCTTCAAATAAGTAACATTTGTTTGTTAATTTTAATTTTATTTTTAGTGTATAAGAAGGTCACTGTCTGCATGTAGGCAGTAGCACACACGGTTGTTGTACAATTCCGCAGAGGTCAGAAGACGGGCGTCGGATTCCCCTGGAACTGAGTTAAAAATGGTTCTAGCCTCGTAATGTGGGTGCTTGGGGATCGAACCCATCAGGCCCTCTGGCAAGAGCAGGTCGGGGCTCTTGACCACAGGTCGTCTCTCCAGCCCCCATAAGTAACATTTTTTATTGATTTAACTTTTTTTTTTTTTTTTTTTTTTTTTTTTTTTTTTGTTTTTTTTGTCTTTTCAAGACAGGGTCTCCCGTAGCCCCAGCTGTCCTGGAACTCACGCTGTAGACAAGCTGGCGTGACTGATTTATCTTATGTTTTCGTTTCTGTTGTATGAGTATTTTACCTGCAATGGGCGCCACCAGATAATGTCCAGATCCCCTGGAACTGGAGTTGAAATGGTTGTTAGCATGCGGCATGGTGCTAGGGAACCCACCCGAGGGTCCTCTGCACGGTTAGAAGTGAAGAGATTGACGTCAGCAGTGTCCACAGGTTAGGAACCACAATTACGACAGTTTCTGGGGGAATCCAATGCCCTCTTCTGGGGCTACAGATGGCTTGCTGCCATAGTGTATTATACATGGGGGCAAAACACTCATATACATAACCAATAAATTCAAAAGAAATTAAAATACAAGAAAGAAAAGGGCTGGCGACATGGCTCAGAGGTTAAGAGCACTGGTTGTTCTTGCTGAGGACTTGGGTTCATTTTCTAGCACCTGAATTGTGGCTATCAACCATCTGTAGTTTCATTTTCAGGGGAATTCAACACCCTCTACTGACCTCTATGGGCATTGTGCAACACAGGTGTACTTACTTATGTGCAGGCAAAACAACACTCATACACAGAAAATAAACAAGACAATCTATTACAGAGCTTGGCAGCCAGGAGCTCTGCTAGGTCTGCTTCCCTTTTCTGAGTTCCAACGCCTGGGCATAAGTTTCACAGAACCTCTGAGTTTCCTACTCAGTCCCTCTGGAGGCTTGCTTACAAGATGGGAGGGTCCGCTCCCGGGGGGGGGGAGTCCTCTGCAACTTCTATCCGCAGGCACTGCGGAATTTACAAGCTTCCCTTCGCCTGAGATTTTTAAAGATTAAAATAAGTTGTGGGTTTTCTTTTGTTGTTTGTTGTTTTTGTTGTCTTTTGGAGACAGAAACAAGGTTCCCTGTAGCCCCAGCTGGCCCTGGAACTGGATAATAGTCCCAGGTTTGGCTGTGAACTCAAAGCATACTTCTGCTTCTGTTCCCAAGTGCTGGGATTTAAAGGCGTGAGCCACCACGCCTGGTTTAAAAAATAAGTTGTTTGTTTTTTTTTTTTTCTTTTTTGGGTCTTTTCAAGACAGGTCTCCGCCTGTAGCCCCAGCTGTCGACTGGAAACTCACTCTGGTTAGACCAGGCTGGCGCTTGAACTCGCACAAAGATCCACCTGCGCTCTGTTCTCCTCCAAGGGTGCTAGAATTTAAAGCATTGCACCACCACGCCCGAGAGCTGCCAGATATTTTTAATAATCATCTGATTAAAATACGTGACACATAAATAATTTAAAAGGAGAAATATTTTTTGGACTTTGAGAGAGGGTCTCCCTGTAGCTGGAGTTACAGGTAGTGGGAACCCAACTCAAATTCTCTGCCGAAGCAACAGATGCTCTTTTTTNTGCAAGTATGTAGGTGCACCCGTGTCATGCTTATTAACCAATCGGAGATCAGAAAGGGTGTTGGATGACCCTCGGAACTGAGAGTTACAGTGGTTGTTAGCTGCCACCATCGGGGTGCTGGGAATCAAAAACTGGTTTCCTCTGCAAGAGCAAGCCCGAGTTGCTCTTAACGAGCTCAGCCATCTCTCCAGCTTCCTTGTATTATATTATTTTTTTTTACATTTTGAGTGTAACTGTCTGTTGTAGGTTGGTTGCAACCCGTGTCATGCAATGCCCGTAGATGACAGAAGAGAGGTGGCGGATTTCCTGGAACTGGAGTCCTTGGGTTTCACTGCTTCTAGGCTGCCATAGTGGGTGCTGGGAATTGAACCCAGGTCCTCGTGCCGAGCAGTTCGGTGCTCTTAAACTGCTTGACCATCTCCGCCGCCTCCCTGTATTTTTTTTATTATTTATTTTATTATTTATTTATTTACTTTGATTTTGTTGCATTTTATTTATTTATTTTATTTCATTATTTATTATTTATTTATTTATTTTCTGTGTATGAATGTACTGTCTGCATGTCGAGTTTCTGCACCCTGTATGCCATGAAGCCCGGAGGTCAGAAGATTTGGTCTCGATTCCCGGAACTGGGTTTTCCGGAATTGGAGTTACAGACGGTTTCGGTTCCAGCCGATGTGCGCGTGCTTGGGATTGAACCGGGTTTCCTCTGCAAGAGCGGGTAGAGGCCCTCCCCTTGTATTTTTTAATAATGTGGTATCTGTCTCTGTTGTCTCATGCTCGGGTATAGCACCCAAATGCAGGTGTCCTAGAAGGCCAGAGGTGTCAGCTTCCCATGAAGCCAGAGGTCTAGGCACTTGTGAACTGAACTTCGGTTCAGTAAGGCCCTGGGACAACATTTTATGTTAAGGACCCCATCCTATCTTAGCATGACTTCATTTTTATTTGTTCTCATTTTGTGTTGTGGGTAGAACCCAAGGTCTGGTACATTCTAGGTAAGACTTCTACTACTGAGCTAGTCAAGTTACTCTCTTATTTTATGTTTTTTTTTTCTATTGAGACTGGGTCACTAATATGATAGTCATTCTGCAAATGGAGTTCAATATGGTGAATTTGTAGTAGGGTTACTCACTATGCTTGCCAGGAGCTCACTGTGTGAATTGTAGTAGGGTTCTCACTACGCTGGCATGGAGCTCACTGTGTGAATGTAGTAGGGTCTCACTACGCTGCCACGGAGCTCACTGTGTGAATGTAGTAGGGTCTCACTACGCTGCCACGGAGCTCACTGTGTGAATGTAGTAGGGTCTCACTACGCTGCCACGGAGCTCACTGTGTGATGTAGTAGGGTCTCACTACGTTGCCACGGAGCTCACTGTGTGAACGCAGTAGGGTCTCACTACGTGCCACGGAGCTCACTTGTGATGTAGTAGGGTCTCACTACGCTGCCACGGAGCTCACTGTGTGATGTAGTAGGGTCTCACTACGTGCCACGGAGCTCACTGTGTGAGTAGTAGGGTCTCACTACGTTGCCACGGAGCTCACTGTGTGAGCTAGTAGGGTCTCACTACGCTGCCACGGAGCTCACTATGTGATGTAGTAGGGTCTCACTACCTGGCACGGAGCTCACTGTGTGAACGCAGTAGGGCCACTACGCTGCCACGGAGCTCACTGTGTGATCGCAGTAGGGTCTCACTACGTCTGCCACGGAGCTCACTGTGTGATGTAGTAGGGTCTCACTACGCTGCCACGGGCTCACTGTGTGAACGCTAGTAGGGTCTCACTACGCTGCCACGGAGCTCACGTTGTGCATGTGAACGTAGTAGGGTCTCACTCGCTGCCACGGAGCTCACTGTGTGAGTAGTAGGGTCTCACTACGCTGCCACGGAGCTCACTGTGTGAACGTAGTAGGGTCTCACTACGCTGCCACGGAGCTCACTGTGTGAACGTAGTAGGGTCTCACTACGCTGCCACGGAGCTCACTGTGTGAACGTAGTAGGGTCTCACTACGCTGCCACGGAGCTCACTGTGTGAACGTAGTAGTTACTTTTCTGCTCCTGTGTTAAAGCACCAAGACCAAGGGAACTTCTGAAAGAACAGCTTATTATTCAGAGGACTAGCGTCCATAATGGTGGGGAGGCATAGCCACAGAGGTGGCTGGAGTAGAAAGCCAAGCAATCACATCTTCAAGCAGGCACAGGAAGCAGAGAGCTACTGGAAATCTGGCAAGGCCTAAGAACTTTCCAAGCCTGCCTACCTTTTTTCTTATCTCTAGCAAGGCTACACCTTCTAAAGGTTCCATGAGCCTCCACAAACAGCGCCACAAACCGGGGACCAAGTGTTCAAATACTTGGAGCCTGTGAGGACATGCTCATTCAAACCACCACAGTAGACCAGACTGGACTTGAAGACTAAGAGCTCTGCCTGCCTCTGCCACCAAGTGCTCCTCTCTCTTTTTTTTCAGTGCTGGGGATTAAACTTATATAGGTCAGTGTTCTACTACTGAGCTGTATCTTCCACTATCTTTTTGTTCATTTGCAGACAAAGTCTAAGTTGCCCAGGCTAACCTAGAATTCATTCTAGCCCAGGCTGGTCTTAATAGGAATTGTGATTCCCTGCCTCAATTTCCAGTGTTTGCTGGGATTCTGGGCCTGTACCCTAGTCCTAGCTCGAGTTACAGTTTCTTTCTTTCTTTCTTCTTTTTTTTTGGTCTTTAAAAAAACATTTTTTTTATTAAATTTTTATTTATTTCTTGATGCTGTATGATGTACTTGTCTGCACTGCAAGTTCTGCGCACCGTGTCGCTGCAACGCCGCGGAGGTTCAGAAGAGGGGTCTCGATTCCCCTGGAACCGGAGTTTTCTCCTGGAATTGAGTTTCAGACGGTTCTTCCAGCCGCCATGTGGGGTCTGGGATTGAACCCGACGGGTCCTCTGCTAGAGAGCGGTCAGCGCTCTTTAACCTAGGCCATCTCTACAGCCACCCTCCTTTTTTGGTCTTTTGAGCCAGGGTCACTCTGTTTAGTCCCAGCTGGCGTGTAGCTTGCTATGCTATGTAGACCAGGCTGGCCTTGAAACTCACGAGATCTGCCTGCCTCTGACCTGCCTCTGTCTGCCCCAAGTCTGTTTAAAGGCCTGCACCCCCAGGCGCAGCTATCAGTTATAATTTCTAATTTCATATTCTTTTTTTTTTTTAAATTAATTTTATGTATTTCTGTATGTGTAGAATGTTACTGTCTGCATGCAAGCTGTGCACCCGTGTCGTGCAACGCCGCGCGAGTTCAGAAGAGGGTCTCGGATTTCCCCTGCGAAACTGGAGTTCTCCTGGAATTGGAGCTTTCAGACCGGGTCTCAGCCGCCATGTGGGTAGCTGGGGATCGAACCCGGGTCCTCTGTAAGAGCGGTCGGCCTCTTAACCACTAGGCCATTCTTCCAGCCCCAATTCATATTTTATTTTAAGTGCACCCCTGTCATGCAGTGGCTTGATGAGGACAGAAGAGGGCACTGGATCCCCTGGAACTGGAATTATGGACAGTTGTTAGCAGCCATGTGGGTGCAGGCATTCAAACCCAGGTCTTCTGCAAGAACAGCCAGTGCTCTAAAACCCTAAGCCATCTCTCTAGCCAAAAATAAATAAATAAAAAAAAATTTTTTATTACATTTATTTATTCTAGGGCGTGGAGGGCATGAGGTGTCAAGAGGATGGCTTGTAGGTGTTGGTTTTCTTCCACCATGAGAATCTCAGGAATCAGCCTCAGGTAGTCGGCCTTGGCAGCAAGTGCCTTTACCAGATGAGCCAGCTTGCAAGCTGAATTTCTTTCTCTTTCTTCTTTCTTTCTTTCTTTCTTTCTTTCTTTCTTTCTTTCTCTTTCTTCTTTTCTTTCTTTCTTTCTTTCTTTCTTTCCTTCTTTCATCTCTCTTCTCTCTCTCTCTCTCTTTCTTTCCTTCCTCCCTCCCTCCCTCCCTCCCTCCCTTCCTCCCCCCTCCTTTCCTCCCTCCTTCCCTTCCCTTCCCTACCCTTCCTTCCTTCCTTCCCTTCCTTCCTCCATTCCTTCCTCCTTCCTCCTTCCTCCTTTTTTTTCTTTTTGAGACAGGGTCTCCCTGAGTCCCAGCTGTCCTGGAGCTCACTTGTAGACCAGCTGGCCTTGAACTCACAGAGATGCTGCCTCTGGAGTGCTTAGATTAAAGTCATGTGCCACCATGTCTGGCTTTATTTTTATTTATTTATTTCTTTTTGGTCAGGCTGAATTTCTAGATTATGTCACACTCACAGGCATCATGGGTAAGGCATTCAACATGTCTTTTGGAGGGATACAGGTCTAACCACACACCTGTAATAATCAAGTGTCAGAAACAACCCTGGAATCTCAAGTTGGATATACACACTCAATGCCATGGTGACCCTACTTGGGCAGGAGACCCGAGGGTCTGGATGGGACAAGGAGCTGTGGTAGGGCTAGGGGAAGCTTTGGCCACTGTGTATGGGACTGGACAGTTGTGGACTCTGATGGGACAGAACAATTGAGAAACAGGCTCAGCAAGTCTGTATCCATTGAGTCAACAACTCTCATGGTTTCTTATGTGCCAGGAGCCAGACAGGGTGCAAAGCAGATGGGATTCATTTAACCATGCGGCTACATTCTTTTTTTTTTTTTTTTTTTTTTTTTTTGTCTTTTTGAGACAGGCGGTCTCCCTGTAGCCCCAAGGCTGTCCTTGGAACTCACTCTGTAGACCAGGCTTGGCCTTGAACTCACAAAGATCCGCCTGCCGTCTGCCTCCCCAGTGCTACGATTAAAAGGCAGCGCCAAACCCACGCCCGGCTGGGCCTTACATTCTTTTTCTTTTTTAATTTATTATTTTGTATGTGTATGAAATGTACTGTCTGCATAGGTACTGTGTGCACCTGTGGTCGTGCAATGCTGTGGAGGCAGAAGAGGGCCCGGATTCCCCTGGAACTGGAGTTCTCCTTGGAATTGGAGTTTACAGATGTTCTCAGCCGCCATGTGGAGTGCTGGGGATCGAATCCTCGCACTAGGCTGGCCTTGAACTCATAGAGATCCACCTGCCTCTGCCTCCCGAGTGCTGGGATTATAGGCATGCGCCACCATGACTGGCAAATTTATTTATTTATTTTTAATATTTCTTTTTTCTTTTTTTTTCCCTCTTTTGTTTATTTTTTTAAGGGATTCTATAATATAATAGCACAGTTGTTTTTAGATAACATTGATGTTACTCAGTTTGCTGTACAATTAGGTAATTGGTGTATTTTTTTGGAGTGAGCCAAATTATTAAGCTTAAGCAATGAATGTAAGTAACATTCATGTAAAACCAATTTGCAAGTATCTATGTCTAAATTTTGAACAACCCAAGGTTCCCATAGTCCAGTTGGAGAAGCTTGTATGCACAAGCATGTTGATCAAATAGGAGTCCAGTCTATATTGCTGTAGTCTCATGATTCACCCCAATCTCTCTGCAGCCCTTACATTCTACCACGCCTACTCTTCCGCAAGTTGTTCCCTAGGCTTTGGGAAATTTATTTTTATTTTAAAATATAATGCCGGGTGTGGTGGTGTATGCCTTTAAACCCAGCACTTGGGAGGCAGAGGCAGGCAGATCTCTGTGAGTTCAAGGCCAGCCTGGTCTACATAGTGAGCTCCAGTCCAGCTGGGATTAAAGGGAGACCTTGTCTCAAAAAGCCCCTCCCCCCCAAATTGTATTTATTATTTTTTATATGTCCCTTTTGGGAGATTATTCTAGTGTTTGTTTTTGTACTAGCAGGGAATCACCCAGGACCACACATCTTGGCAAATACTCTACCACCAAGCTATGTACCCTTTGCCCTTCTGGGAGATACTGACCTGTTGGCTTGGAGTTCAGCCCAGGCCACTTTTTGTTGTTGTTTTTATTGTTGTTGTTTCATTTTGTTCTTTTGCTTTGAGACAAGGTCTCACTATGTACCCTAGCTGAAACTCACTATGTAACACAACACCAGACTTACTTGTCACCACATCCCAGAGTATAAACCCTCTCTCTATACAGAGCTAGAAACTTTGGTAATAGACCCTGACAAATACCTCAAGTCCCTTCTCCCTATTTTGGCCAGAGGCAGTAATAAGGCTTATTGTGTTAGTTGCTTGTGGCTTCTCTAAAGTCAAAGTAAAAAGTTATTCTCAGTTCTGGAGGCAATGACTGAAATCACTGCTGGGTAGGACTGTGTCTCCAGGGACGGGTCTGCCCCATGCCCTTCTCTCTGTGCCTGTTCTTTGCTGGCAGTCCTCTGAATTCCTTGGCTTGGAGATGCTAACTCACTCCAAACAGGTTCCCTCCTCCTTTGTTTGATTTTCTTCTTCCCTCTGAGTATCTGTTTATATATCTCACCTTTTATAGGACCACATTATAAAGGTTTATTATTATTATTATTATTTATTGCATGCATGTATGTAGGTGCACCCGTGTCATGCAGTACCCATGGAGATCAGAAAAGGGTGTTGGATACCCTGGAACTGGAGTTACAGATGGTTGTTAGCCACCATGTGGGTGCTGGGAATAAAATCTGGTTCCTCTGCAAGAGCAGCCAGTGCTCTTAACTGCTCAGCCATCTCTCCAGCTTCCTTGTATTATTATTATTATTTTTTTACATGTATGAGTGTACTGTCTGTGTGTAGGTTGGTGCAACCCTGTCATGCAATGCCTCGGAGGTGCAGAGGTCAGGAGGGGCGTCAGATTCACCTGGAACTGGAGTTACTGTTCTTAGCTGCCATATGGGTGCTGGGAATTGAACCCAGGTCCTCTGCAAGACCAGTCGGTGCTCTTAACTGCTGAGCCATCTCTCCAGCCCCCCTTGTATTTTTATTTATTTATTTATTTATTTATTTATTTATTTTGATTGCATTTTATTTATTTATTTATTTATTTATTTATTTATTTATTTATTTATTTATTTTATGTGTATGAATGTACTGTCTGCATGTAGGTTTGTGCACCCGTGTCGTGCAATGCCGTGGAGGTCAGAAGAGGGTCTCGGATTCCCCTGGAACTGGAGTTCTCCTGGAATTGGAGTTACAGATGGTTCTTAGCCGCCATGTGGGTGCTGGGGATCGAACCCGGGTCCTCTGCAAGAGCAGTCGGTGCTCTTAACCGCTAGGCTATCTCTCCAGCCCTATGAATATACTATTTGTATCTAGGTTGGTGCACCCAGGTCATGAGATGCCTCGGAAGTCAGAAGAGGGCATTGGATTCTCCTGGAACTGGAGTTAAAGATGGTTCTTAGCCACCATGGCCATGTGGGTCCTGGGAATCAAACCCCAGTCCTCTGCAAGAGCAGTCGGTGCTCTTAACCACTGAGCCATCTCTCCAGTCAAGGCTCTTTTCCTTTTTTAAAAAATGTTTTATGTATTTTCATTTCTTATGTGTTTGAGTGTATTTCCTGTGTGTGTGTAAGTCCACCTGTGTTGTGCAATGCCTGTGGAAGTCAAAAGATATCATTGGATTCCCCCTGGAACTGGCAGTATGGACAGTTGTTAGCTGCTATGTGGGTGCTGGGAATTAAATCTGGGTCCTCTGCAAGAGCAGTCAGTGTCCTTAACCACTGAACCATTTCTCCAGCCAACTGTCTCTTTCCTTGATAGCCTTCTGACTGCTGTGAAATGACTTCTCCAAGTACTTTCATTTCCATCTCCTCATGGCTAAGGATGATGAACACTTTAAAAAAATATGCACTGGGCTCGTTTCTTGTCAGGAACTCATTGAAGTGGATGAGGAATGCCAACCTCGTACTTTCTATGAGAAGCACATGGCTGCCGATGATCTGGGCAAAGAGTTGAAGGTTGTGGGGTCTAAATTAGAGGTTAAAATGACAGTTTTCACATGAAGCCAGGTTTCTTGATCCACTGTGGTATACCTGCTACTGAATAAGGGGCATTCTTGCTATAGACCAAGGAGGAACAGAGAAAGAAAGCACCGAGGCTATTTGGGACTATGTTGTTGATGCCAGTCTGAGTGTTCTCCACTTGGTTACTATATGAAAAAGAAGAGAAGCATATTCTTAGACTGATAGTCACATAGTGTACTTTGTGGGTTGGGACTCAAAAGAGATGGAGGAATCAGAAGCCTTTCAATCTCTCTAGAGATGATGATTTTTCCAATATGTTGCTAGAAAGCACTTAAACATTTAGCTGGGCATGGTGGTACACACCTGTAATCCCAGCACTCGGGAGGCAGAGGCAGGCAGATCTCTGTGAGGTCAAGGCCACCCTGGTCTACATAGGGAGTTCCAAGACAGTTGAGGCTACAACAAGACTCTGTCTCAAAAAGACCAAGAAAAAAAAATCCCTTAAACAGAGAAGGCAAGAAGCCCAAGATCAAAGCACCTAAGTCAGCATCTTTTTACTCCATGTGTCTGTTTGGAACAAATATGGTGACATATTGCTCTGAAGAAACAACACATTAAGAAAAGTAAGGAGGAGGCTGCAGACTATGCTAAACTTTTGGCCAAAAGAATGAAGGAAATCAAAAGACTTCCAGGAACAGATTACCAAGAGATTCAGGTCGTCCTCACTGAGAGTTTGTTCTAAATTTGAGTCCAGTCCAAAATAAGAATCTTGCTGGGCGTGGTGGCTCATGCCTTTAATCCTAGCACTTGGGAAACAGAGGCAGGCATATCTTTGTGAATTCAAGGCCAGCCTGGTCTACAGAGTGAGTTCCAGGCCAGCTGCAGCTACAGGGAGACAAATTAAAAAAAAAGGGGGGGGGCTGGAGAGATGGCCTAGTGGTTAAGAGCTCCAACTGCTCTTGCAGAGGACCTGGGTTTGATTCCCAGCACCCACATGGCAGCTGAGAACCTGTCTTTAACTCCAGTTCCAGGGGAATATGACATCCTCTTCTGACCTCTGCAGCATTGCACGACACGGGTGCACCAACCTACATGCAGACAGTACACAGTACACTCATACACATAAAAAAAAAACTGTTTAAGTCCAAGATTTAAAAGAAAATTAAAATTAAAAAAAGAATCTTGGGTCTGGAGAGATGGCACCATGGTTAAGACCCCTGGCTGCTCTACAGAGGGTCTGGTTTCAGTTCCTAGTACATACATAGTGGCTACCAACACCTGTAACTCCAGGGGTCTGACACCCTCTCCTGGCCTCCATGGGTATTCCACACATGCGGTGTACTAGCAAACATGCAAGCAAAACACTCATACACATAAAACGAAAACAAATAAAAACTAAGGATCTTTAAGAGTAACAAATTACTGAACCTTGAAAAAACCCCTCAGTGTCATTTGTGTCCTTCCTTTGGGTACTGTCCGCTCATACCACTAGCCCATTTGTTGATTGTACAGACTGATTGCTTTGTGTTTAATTTTTTTAGTTCTGAGTACTGTATATATTCTAGATATTCACTCACTATTTGAAGGATGGCTGGCAAAGATTTTTTCCCATATTCTATAGACTGGTCATCTAAAGCACATGATTTCAAATAATAAAATTTCATGTGGTTTGGGAGCCTTTGCAAATAAGTGCTTTCACTTATTGGAACAGATAATTCCATATATTTCAATGCTAAGTTTTAAAAAAATTTTTAACAAGGTACAGATTTTATTTTTTTTGTGTATGTGTATGTATGTTATTCCTATATGTGTGAAGACAGAAGAGGGCCTCAGATCCCCCTGAAATTGGAGTTATGGACAGTTGTCAGCTGCCATGTGTGGAGGAAGGTGAGGAGAAGGTGATTAGTGGCCTTTCTGCTTCAGCTGTTTGTGCAAATGAAATGATCACACACCAGACCTCTAGGCAGCACTTACTGAACCCCTTCAGGCCTGTCTCTTCTCTTGGCCAAAATGCTTTTTTCAATCAGCTTTGCAGTCAATGACCCTGCAGCGTTCACTTTGCATTCCTTTTATTATTGGTGTGGTTTATTTTCTTGTTGTTTTTGGGACAGGGTCTCATGTAGCCCAGGCTGGCCATGAACTTGCTATG
>VZQC01003469.1:64312-78053 GCA_009823505.1 Rhizomys pruinosus | reverse complement strand
TCTCTCTCTCTCTCTCTCTCTCTCTCTCTCTCTCTCTCTCTCTCTCTCTTTCTCTCTCTCTTTCTTTCTTGTCCAGTCTTGACCCGCCTGGAACTCACTATGCAGATCAGGTTGGCCTTGAACTCAAATATCCACCTGCCTCTGTCTCCTGAGTACTCGGATTAAAGGTATGAGGCACTATGCCTGGCTATTTTTGCATTTGTTTAAGAATTTTAAGGGTATTTATTATTTAATGTGGATGCCTGGTGTCCTCAGAGATCAGAGGAAGGCATCGGGATCCCCTGGAGTTAGAGTTACAGATGGTTGTGACCAGCCATGTGGGTGCTGGGAACTGAACCCGGATCCTCTAAAAGAACAGCAAGTGCTCCTAACCTCTGAGCCTTCTCTCTAGCTCTACTTTTTCATTTTAAAAAACATTTTAAGGGTTGGGCATGGTGGATTTAATCCCAGCACACAGGCAGCAGACAGGTGAACCTCTGTGAGATTAAGGCCAGCCTAGTCTCCATATGGAGTTCCAGCCCAGCTGAACAGTTCCAGCCAAAAGCAAGCAAATAAAACATTTTAAGGGCTGGAAAGATGGTTCAGTGGTTAAGAGGACTTACTGCTCTTCCAGAAGACCTGGGTTCAGTTCCCAGCACCTACATGGTAGCTAACACCCCTCCTTAACTCAGCTCCAGAGGATCTGATACCCTCTTTTGGCATCCATGGGTATCAGACATGTATGTGGTTTACTTACATACATGTAACACTCATTCACATAAAATAAAAATATTTTAACTTTTAGCTACTTTACATTATCGGGTTTCACTGTGACATGTTGATACATATGCATCCTATTTGGTTTCTATTCCCCCCCCATCCGAGAGGGTTCTGTTATGTAGTTCATGCTGGCCTCATTCTGCGTAGCTCAGGCTAGCCTTGCATACTCCTGCCTTTGTTTCTGGAGAGCTGGCATTATAGGCATGTATAACCAAGATTAGTGGTAACTTTCTCTCCACTAGACTGACAAGGGGTGAGGATGGTTGAAGTAATGTCTGATTATTCTGTGATTCTAGCCTCTAGCTCCACCCTGTGCCTAGACTGGAAGCTGACACAAGATAATGTGTTGAGTGAATGAAAGCTTAGCTAGAAGTCCATCACCATCTGACCACAAATTATATAATTTTATGTTCTCAAATGGATTAAAAAATTTTTTTGGTCTTTTTGAGACAGGGTCTCCCTTTAGTCCCAGGTAGCTTGGAGCTCGCTATGTAGACCAGGCAGGCCTCAATCTCACAGAGATGGAGTCCCAAATGGATTTTGATCTTGTGACCTAAGTATCACAGGGAATTAGAGCCAAGCACCAGGCTGCTTGGACCCAGGACGCTCCCAGATGGGACTGTTGTGTTGAGGGTCTTTAGTGAGATGCTGCTTATTTTTTAATTTTTAAAGTTTATTTTACTTATATTTATGTGTGTAAGTGTATTGCCTACATACACATACATAAGTGCACTTGTGTTGTGCAAAATCTGCAGAGGTCAGAAGGCACTGGATTCTCCTGAACTGTAGTTATGGATAGTTGTTAGCTGCCATGTGAGTGCTAGGAAATGAACCTGAGTCTTCAGCAAAAGCAGCTAGTACTCTTAACCATCTTAACCACAGAACCATCTCTCCACCCACCTGTTTTTGAGAAAAGGTCTTACTTTGTAAGTCTAGCTGGCCTGGAACTTACTACGTAGATCAGGCTGGCCTCACACTCATTCAGTATGTCTGCTCCTGCTTCCTGATGAAAGGCATGTGCCACCATGGCTGGCTCACGTCTACTTCTGGTGAGATGGTAATGGCTGTTATGTTCAGAGGACATCGTTTCACAACAGCCTCCATCCAGGTGATTCTCCTGTTGTATCTCCTGTGTTCTTGTATTACAGCATATGCTACCATGTCTAGTTTATGTGGTGCAAGCGATGGAACCCAGGACTTTATGCTAGCCAAGCACCCTACCAACTGAGCTACATTCTCCAGTCCAGTTTACATTCTTTTCCGTGCTTCTCTAGGACTGACAAACATACCCAAATCCCTTGGCCTTCAAGGCCCAGAAATCAAGCTAGACTTGGTACACACCTGTAACCCTGAGGTAGGAGGATCAGTTCCTAGCCAGCCTGGGCTACATATCAAGTCCTCACCTTAAAAACAAACAAACAACCAGGGAGGTAATTCAGGGAGAAGGAGGGCAACCAATAGCAGTCTGGATGACAGGGCTCACTGAACCAAAGCACAAGCAGAGATACTGGAGGGAGAGAAGAGACCTCTCCAAGGTGCCCCTCCTTTAGCTGCAGGATTTATTTCAAGGTTCTGCAAGCAAAGTGGCTTACAAATATCTTTCCCCATCTCCCTTCCAGGGTGCTGAGTAGCAGGGTGAGGGGTCTGCTTTGAAGATCCTGAGCTATATGCTGCATGCCCCCTCCCCTCTTCTAGTACACAGCGTGCCCCAGCCCCCACCCCCAGCTGACTTGGGCAGAGAGGCATCTGAGGCCGTTATCTCTCAACACACAGCTGTGCAGGGCTGGAGGCAGCAGCTTATCAGGGAGCCTGCAGTGATTCACAGCCCAAGTCCCAGCTTCTCTGCTGAATAGCAATTTTCAGCAGTGGATTTGTGCTGCCTCTCTCCTCCCCCTCTCCCAAGGGTGTGCTGTCCTTTTGCAGAGAGGGCAGTGAAGGGAATATCCTACTCCTGGGGCTCTGTGCCTGCCTGCTGGGGAAGGCTGTCCATTGGAGGAGACTGCAGGGTTAGGAACCTTAGCAGGGTCTGTCAGCCTTGGCAGGCTGCCTGCCTCCAGCTCCTCAGGGCTCTGCTTCCTTTCCCTCTCAGAAAAGCAACAGCGCTGCTTCCTTTCCCTTTGTGGAGATGCAACAGGGACACAGACCCTCCCCTCCCCACCACGAGTCCCTTAGCGCAGAGCCTCACCCCAAGAAAGGTAGAGGAAGAGCAGAGAAGGAAGAGTGGGCAGCATTCCCCTTGCTTGCACCGTTCTGAAGCTGCCCAGTTTGTGTCTGACCTTGAAGGCTCCAAAGGCTGGAGGCTGGCAGGCCAAAGTGGTCTCTGCAGAGGCGGGTGGGTTAAGGTTCAAAAAACAAAACAAAACAAAACAAAAAAACCGAAGCAAAACTGGCGATAGAGCCATTTTTGTGTTTGTTTTATTGGAAGCAAGACTCCATCAGCAGGGCTCACGGGAGGAGGCATGGAAAGTTCTGCTCTGGGTCTCTCCCTTAAAAGGGGCGCTATTAAAAGGAGGAGGGAATGTTAAAGAGAAACTCCCTAGGATGAGGGGCAGAACGGGGTTCCAGTGTTTCTGATTCCCCCTACCCTCACGCAATCAATTCCAGGGTTCCGGCCCTCAGTCAACAGCAAGGGTGATTCCAGTAGTCCCGGTGGGTCCCCAAGAAGGCTCAAGTCCCTCTCTGTAAAAGATCCCAGTATAGCCCAGAAAAGCCAAGGGCGAAGTTCTGCTTCAGGCAACATCCCATGAAGTTTCCTTGAACTCTACAGGCTCTTCTGCCATTCCTGTCGCCTCGGAGGTCTGTGCCTCCAGCTCATCTCAAGGGCTGTGTCCAAGGATGTCGGCTCCTGAAGACCCAGGCACAAAAGGGGCGTGTGAACCTGGTGGCGCTGGGGATATATAAGATCCGGCCGGTCTAGGTGGCTCAGAGCCCGGAGTTCTCAGGCAGTCCGGTCCTCATTCCCAGCCCCTGGCTCGGGTTGAGACCGCTTGGCAGTGCCTTCTCCACCTGCGGATTCCCCTAGGCTCCTCTTGGACGTCGACACCGCAGGCGGGGTCGAAAGGCCGGGACTGAGGTTCGGAGGCTGGTAGCCAAGTTGCTGCGGGTCCAGCGCGTCCTTTGAAAGTAGGATGGCGAGGCTCGGTACGTTCTTCAGTACGCTGAGACTGGCAGCCGGCTCGTCAGGCGTCTGCCCCCGCGAGGGCCCGGGCGGGAGGCTCTGCCACACCTCGCGCACACTCCGGTAGCGCAGCCGCGTGACCTGGTGCAAGCCCGCCAGGCGGCGCTTGAGGATCTCGGCGCACGTGACGGCCTTGGTGGTAGCCCGGCCGCAGCCGCTGAACACGATGGCGCGCGTGGCTGGCTGCGCCATGCTGGCGGTGGCGAAGGCCAGCAGGTTGCGGATCTTGCTGCCCTCCTTGACCCGCATGTGGACAGCATCCGGCGCTAGATCCGCGAAGGGGCCGGAGCCCGGGCTGCCCCCCTCGGCACCGCCCCCGGCCGGCGCCTCCTCCGAGCGCACCTTACGGAAGTTCTCCATGCGCCGTCGTCCTGGGACCACTGGCTTTGTCATGGGGCCGCCTCAACCCTGGGGCTGCATGGCTGCGGGGCGCGCCCTTGGGGCCGGCAGGGGTAAGGGAACCGGAGCTGCGTGGAAGCTGGAGGGAGGGCTGGGAACGCGCAACCCTCGGCCAGGCTGGTGCCGAGCTGGTCCGACTGCGCTCTGCCCTAGGCGCCTTGTGCTCCGCGCCTTTAGCCGAAGCGCCGCCCGGGAGCCGGAGGCCCCGCCCCTCCCAGGCCCCGCCCCTCCCAGGCCCCGCCCAACTCTGCGTGGCCAGCCCGCGTCCCACCTCCGCTAGCCTTTAGGACCAAGTGCCTGCTCCGCGGCGGGGCGGGGGCGGTGCCTGGGTGATGCGGGAGGTGAAGTTCCTGAAGTCACCTCAGTCGCCGCTGACCCTGCCCTTCTGCAGGGCCGAGCTGAATTAAAGCTGTGCTTACGGTGAAGCGCCTTTTCATGACTTGTGCCAGGAACCCTACCGGGTTCCCGCCGAAGGGCTTCCCTAGCCCCCTCCTAGGGAAGATTCCCGAGCGTCCTGCTGGGACCTCGTTCGGAGTCGGCCGGTACCCTTCCCTTCCTCGTCTAGGTATTGCCGCCTCAAGGACAGCCAGTGCACAGTCAGCAGCGTGCGGGAGCGCAGGCTGTGGGTCCCTGCGCTCGGACGGCTCGGCCGCGGCGTGGTCCCCGCCTGGCTGCGGCGCCTGACCGGACCTCGAGGCTCCGGGCCCCCACGCACCCCTGAGACGCGCTGTGCCAGGCTACAGTGATTCTGGAAGAGAGCAAGGAAACCCTGACTCCATCCAAGCCTGAAAGTCCCTTGTTTGAATTGCACGCCTTCTCCCTCGCCTACTGGTGTGGATCCTCGCTGCCCCTAGGTGGAATTCCTTGCCAGTCAGCGATGGCCCTTAGAGGCCCCGGGGTCCCTTTTATAAAAGGAGACTGGGTGAAGGCAGGCAGGGTGGAGTTGAAGCCTTGGGCGGTATTCTGGAACTACTCTACCGTCTAGAACCTCAGCGGGACCCAAGGAGAGAAGAGCTGTAGGGAGAGACGAGGCTGGAGCTGCAGGACTGATGGGGGCGGTGTGATAAGCAGCGATCCTCTCCAAACCTGCCCTGGCCCTGCCTTTCAGACTTAACTCGGCTTTCACCAAACGCGGGTGTAGACAGGCAGAAGCACTGGGGCTGGAGCTGGTGACCCGAAAGCCCCGCGAGTGCGGGCGCCTGCTTCAGGCTCCTCGCCCTCCTCCCTCTCCCCAGCTCTGACAGTTCTCGGCCCCGCTGCTCTGAACCCTGGGTTTATCTCTTCACCCTTGGAAGGTGGCCTCGGCACCTGCTCTGTACCTCACGCCAGTCTCCTCGCATGGGTACCCTGGGGGTGTCTAGGTCTCTGGCGGGGATCCGCGTCCTGAAGCCTCCACTGGGAGGAGCCGGGACCCCGACGGCCAGCGCGGTGGTGGGACTGAAAAGACAGCCGCTTCTGATAGGCCTGAAAAAAAAAAAAAAAAGTCTCGGAAAGACTAGAAGCTAGGTTGGAATGGGCTGGTTGGAAAAGTAGCGGGTCCCTGGGTGTGCAAGCCTGGGCCGAAGCGATGTAGGCCGAGGGCTGTCCTTTGGAGGACCTGGGAGCGGCCGGCTTTGTGCCGAGGGTGGGGTAGTTGTCCGTTCATCCAAGCTGGCCTCAAGGACGCCCTCGCCCTCCTCCGGTGCATTGCCCTCTGCCATAGACGTCTCCCCATTTCCCTTCACTCTGGAGCCGTGGATGGGGGAACGAGAAAAGGCCCTCTTCCCCGCCCGCGTCCCTTCCCTTCCTGCTCCCTCTGCAGCACTTAAAATGTAAATGCACATCGTGATTAGCCGCGGGGTCGCTAATTACAGCTGAAGCCATTCATTACTCTTGTCAGCTCGCGTCGTGGCCCGCCGGCTGTGCGCTCCCTCCCGGCCGGGGAGGGGTGGCCGTGGTGGCTGGCGGTGGAAGGGTGCGGGGACTGCGAGTTCCCGGGAATCCGAAGGCTGAGGGCGGGCAGAAGGGCAGCGACCTCGAGAAACCGGTTGGACTGCTGAGAATCTGAGGTCTCAGAGAGAAGGGAGAACCGAGGCTGGAGGAACGATCGGAAGGACGTGAGGATACCGAGGGAGGGGTGGTGTGAGAGGGGAAACCAGGATGGGAAGAGAGCCAGTGAAGAAAGCACGCGAAATGGGAGGGAGCCTTCTGGAAAGGGACTGATACCAGAGGGAGGGAAAAAGGACTCAACTTAGGGAAAGTGGGCAAATAAATATGCCTCCCTATGCTGCCCAGGACGCAAAGGTTAGAAACATGGAACAGCGGTCAGGCTGGTATGCTAGAAAAGCTGGGTGCCCGCCAAACCCAGCGTATGTTTGCATATGTAAATGTATTTTAAATACTTGTAAGAAAACTGCACACTGACATATGTTACCTCTCTGCAGCCACATCCAGTTTTTATTGCCCTTTTTAAGAAAAAGATTATGGGGGCTGGAGGGATGGCTCAGCAGTTAAGAGCACCAACTGCTCTTGCAGAGGACCCGGGTTTGATTCCCAGCACCCACATATCGGCTAAGAACCGTCTTTAACTCCAGTTCCAGGGGAATCCGACGCCCTCTTCTGACCTCCGAGGCATTGCACGACGTGGGTGCACCACCCTACAAGCAGAGAGTATACTCATACACAAAAAATAAATAAATAAATAAATTAATTAATTAAAAAAAGAAAAAGATTATAAGGGCTGGAGAGATGGCTCAGCTCACTGACTGCTTTTGCATTCAAATGGCGGCTAACAACTGTCTATTAACTCCAGTTCTGGGGTCCGACACTCTCTTCTGACATCTGTGACCATTGCACCCTGGGTGCACTTACATAATGCAGGCAAAACACTCATACACATAAAATATAAATAATTTAAATCGTTTTCGAAAGATTACAAAATATGAATAGGAAAATTAATGGCGGTACAGTCTTGGAAGAGCCTGCATAATTGCAGTACTGACCCTGGAAACCACTTCATTAGTTTCTTTCTGCCCCTTTATGACCTTGGACACTTGACTTAACCCCTGTGCCTCTGTTTATTGCCTGCACAATGAGGCTAACTATAGTAATCTGCTTGCTGTGAGATGGATAAGTCTTAGAACTGTGCTGCTAAGTTCTTGGGACATGTTGGTTGTTATTTTTCCTAAGTTGTGATTAAAATGAAAATATAAAATTGTAAAAGGGCTCAGAGTGAACGTGGTGGTGCGCACCTTTAATCTCAGCACTTGAGAGGCAGAGGCAAGTGGATCTCTGTGAGTTCAAGACCAGTCTGGTCTACATAGTGAGCACCAAGCCAACTGGAGCTATAGGAAGCCTGTCTCAAAAAGACAAAAAAAAAAGGGGGGGGCGTCTTGGGAAGGAAGTAATTCAATAGATTCCTTAGCACTACAAAAACTGGGCATGTTGGCAGGTGACTAACCCCACCACTCCGGAATTGGAGGCAGGAGGATCAGAAGTTCAAGGTCACCCTTAGGTACTTAGAGTTTGCACCATCCTGGGGTACAGAAGACTCCATCTTTAAAATAAATTGTAAAAGAAAGGTGAGGGGACACAAAACTGGTGAAGACAAAAAGAATAGAAGTGGGGAGAGCCTTGGAAAGAGCTGTTTACCTAACGTGAAGACAGGCACAGGAGCCTCGTCACCCTTTTTTCTGCAAAGCCTGTATCAGCGCATCCACCCCTAGTCGAAGCTGTTACATGAAATGGAGATGAGATCCCTGGAAGGGCTTCTCCTTCCAGCTTCTGGGTCAGGGGCTTAGAATCATACTAGTGGAGCCAGGAATTGGGCCGTTAAGGAACCAGAGGGAAGTCAGACTTGGAAAGCACCCACCATTGGGGCACATGTTCTTTTATTTATTTATTTTTCTGAGGCAGGGTCTGGTCTTAAACTCACGGAGATGCACCTGCTCTGCCTCCAGAGTGTTGGGACTTAAAGATGTTGAGCCACCATACTTGGCTTGGGCCAGATATTCTTTTTTTTTTTTTTTTTTTTTCTTTGGTCTCTTTGAGACAGGGTCTCCCTGTAGCCCCAGCTGTCCTGGAACTCACTCTGTAGACCAGGCTGGCCTTGAACTCACAAAGATCCACCTGCCTCTGTCTCCCAAGTGCTAGGATTAAAGGCATGCACCACCACGCCCGGCTGGGCCAGATATTCTTACAAATCCATTCCCTGACTTAAAGTTGAGCCCAGGACAACATAAATAACCTGTTAAATTGAATGTGTACCTCAGCAAAAAAGGAGCAACCACAGATATTTGAACCCACGTGCTCTGGCTCATTTTACTACCTCAGATGAGTATATGAGAAAAATAAATTTATTTATTTTCAGAAGGGGTCTCACTCCAGGTTGACCTCAAACTCAAAATCCTCCTCTCTTAGCCTTCCAGTTGCTGGTATTACAGGAATATTCTCCCAAGCCCGCTAAAACTTTTTCCCCCTAATTTTTACATCTGTTTGTTTATGTGTGTATGTATGGGCATGTTTGTTCCATGGCACACACATGGAGGTCAGAGGACAACTGGTAGGAGTCGACTCCCTCCTTCTACCATGTGGGTTCTGGGGACTCAAACTCAGATCATCAGGCTTGATGGCAAATGGCTTTACTCACTGAGCCACTTCATTGAGCTCTAAAATTTAAGTGGCTTGCGTTCTTGAGCTCCAGTAAAGGTATGGGTTGAGGATAGATGTGGTAGCTCTTGACTGTGATTCTACCACTCAGGAAGTGGATGCACGCGGATCTCTTCTGAGACTATAGTTAGTGTTGGCTAGGCTGGAGGATCCACTTCCAAACTTGTGCCATGTCTGTGGTTTAGAGGGTCCCAGTTCCTCAACTATCTCCCTTATAATGTAATGAGGAGTAGAGATAGAGGCTTCAGTGCCTATTTTTTTAATTTATTTTTGTATGTGTATAAATGTATTGTCTGCATGTAGGTCTGTGCACCCGTGTTGTGCAATGCCGTGGAGGTCAGAAGAGGGTCTCGGATTCCCCTGGAACTGGAGTTCTCCTGGAATTGGAGTCACAGGTGGCTCTCAGCCGCAATTTGGGTGCTGGGGATCAAACCTGGGTCCTCTGCAAGAGCAGTCGGCGCTCTCAACCGCTAGGCTATCTCTCCAGCCCCCTCAGTGCCAATTTTTTAAAAGTTATTTTATTTTTTACTTTTTAAAATTTTATTTATTTATTTATTTTAATGTGTATGAGTGTACTATCTGCATGTAGGTTGGTGCACCCATCTCAAGCAATGCCGCAGAGGTCAGAAGAGGGCGTCAGATTCCCCTGGAACTGGAGTTAAAGATGGTTCTTAGCTGCCACGTGGGTGCTGGGAATTGAACCTGGGTCCTCTGCAAGAGCAGTTGGAGCTCTTAACCGCTGAGCCATCTCTCCAGCCCCTATTTTTTACTTCTTATGTGTATGAGTGTACTGCTTGCATGTAGGTAGGTGTACCCATGTCATGAAATGCTGCGGAGGTCAGAAGAGGGTGTCAGATTCCCCTGGAACTGGAGTTAAAGATGCTTCTTAGCTGATATGTGGGTGCTGGGAATCAAACCCGGGTCCTCTGCAAGAGCAGTCGGTGCTCTTAACTGCTGGGCCATCTCTCCAGCCCCAAGAGTTATTTTAATTTTACATGTATAAAAGTGTTTTGTCTGTATATACATATGTGCATCATATGTGTGTTTCCATAGAGACCAGAGGAGGGCATTGGATTTAGATCCTCATGAACTGGAATTTCAGACTGCTTTGAGTTGTCATGTGGGTGCTGGGAACCAAACCCAGTCCTCTGCAAGAGTAGCAAGTGCTCCTAACTGCTGAGCCATCTCTCTAGCCCTGCAGAGCCTATTGATTCAATTAGTTAGGAGGGGCCCCAACCCACATTTAAGGGGAATTAGTTCCTACTTCTGGAAGGAAAGGCACAAAGAATTTGTGGATATTTCAAAATCGCATTGGCTCAGGAAAGTTTGGGAAGCCAATTTAGGAGGAGAGGGAAGCAGGGATCAGAACACAGAAGCAAAGTGTGGAAGGAGCATGGACTGGAATCTGGAGATGAGTTTACTTCCTGACATACAGAAATTATTTTCATGGACAAAAAAAGCAGTCATTGGGCTGGAGAGATGGCCTAGTGGTTAAGAGTGCTGACTGCTCTTGCAGAGGACCTGGGTTCGATCCCCAGCACCCACATGGTGGCTGAGAACTGTCTGAAACTCCAATTCCAGGAGAACTCCAGTTCCAGGGGAATCCGAGACCCTCTTCTGACCTCCGTGGCATTGCACAACACGGGTGCACAAACCTACATGCAGACAGTACATTCATACACATAGAAAATAAATAAATAAAATTTAAAAAAAAGCAGTCATGGTTTTGCAGGGTTCTTCTGAGGCATCAGTAGGACTCCAGGTATCAGAGCTCTATCTGTTGATGCCTGGAGGCAGAAGTGGCCTGGGAGAGGGCAGAAGGCTCTGTCCCACTGGAGCTATTACCCAGCCAAGTGTTTCTTTGGCCAGACTGAGTCTTGAGCTCAGAGACAGTGCTTCCATTTCAGCTCCCTGTTCCATCCTCTGGCTTACCTTGTCTTACCTCTGAGCTTTGCTTTTTCCCTTGAGCCATCCAGGACAGGATCTCAGGGTCCCATCACCAGCCAAGACTCACCTTCAGACTCTTCTTCACCTGCTGTCTCTGGTTGAGGTATGAGAGTTTACCCTGCAGACCTGGTGAGTGGTGCCATTTGGAGAAAGGAGCCATTAATCTTGCATGAATTCAATGGTTTCCTAGCACAGAAACCAAGTCACTTAAGTTCTGAAAGGCAAAGAATGAGAGGGAATAGATATGGGGCTTAAAATGAATGAATGATGCCGAATGTGGTGGTGCATGCTTTAATCCTAGCACTTGGGAGGCAGAGGCAGGTGGATCTTTGTGAGTTCAAGGCCAGCCTGGTCTACAGAGCGAATTCCAGAACAGCTGGGGCTACAGGGAGACCCTGTCTCAAAAAGACAAAAAAAAAAAAAAAAATGGATGGTGTGTGTGTGTGTGTGTGTAAAAGCAATTGTAGCCATGTGACCTCTTTCAAGACTCCAGAGGCGGGTGCTGTAAAGATCCATTCACCTGAGCAAAGAGTTCACAGGAAGTTGGGCATGGTAGTACACACCTTTAATTTTTTTTACTTTTTTTTTTTTTTTTTGGTCTTTTGAGACAGGGTCTCCCGTAGCCCCAGCTGTCCTGTAACTCACTCTGTAGACCGGGCTGGAACCTTGAACTCAGACCAGGCTTGTGCACCTGTGTCGTTGCAATGCTGCGCAGCGGTCAGAAGAAGGTTCAGATTCCCCTGGAACTGGAGTTCTCCTGGAATTGGGTTACAGACAGTTCTCCGGCCATGGGTGTGGGGATCGAACCCGGGTCCTCTGCAAGAGCAGTTGGTGCTCTTAACCGCTAGGCTATCTCTCCAGCCCCACATTTTATTTTATTTATTTATGTGTATGAATGTATTGTCTGTGTGTAGGTTTATGCACCCGTGTCGTGCAATGCCTCAGAGATCAGAAGAGGGCATCAGATTCCCCTGGAACTGGAATTCTCCTGGAATTGGAGTTACAGACGGTTCTCAGCCGCCATGTGGGTGCTGGGGATCGAACCTGGGTCCTCTGTAAGAGCGGTCGGCGCTCTTAACCGCTAGGCCATCTCTCCAGCCCCAGTACACACCTTTAAAACCCAGCTCTATGCCAGGCGTTGTGGCACATGCCTTTAATCCTAGCACTTGGGAGGCAGAGGCAGGTGGATCTTTGTGAGTTCAAGGTCAGCCTGGTCTACAGAGCAAGTTCCAGGACAGCTGGGGCTACAGGGAGACCCTGTCTCAAAAAGACAAAAAACAAAAACAAAACCAAAAAAAAAAAAACAAAACCAAAAAAAAAAAGCACTCTTCTTCATACCCAAAGGTTCTCAAACATCCTGATTTTTTGGTTTTCAGTTCCCACCTTGAAGTTGGGAGAATGATTTTCTTCAGAGGGCTAGGAAGCAAGCCTGGTATGGTGGCACATGCTTTCAATACCACCACTCAGGAGGAAGAGACAGGATGATAACTGGAAGGTGGAGGCCAACATGGTCTACATAGTGAATTCCAGACCAGCCAGGGTTATAACAAACAGGGCTGGGGATATAGCTCAGTTGGTAGAGTGCTTGCTTAGCATGCACAAAGCCCAAGTTAGATCACCAGCACCCACTGGTTCACTCCTGTAATCTGAGCACTCAGGAGGTAGAAGCAGGAGAATCAGAAGTCTAGGGTCATCCTCAGCTATCTTTCTGTTACTGTGATAAAACATCCTGACAAACAGCTGGAGAGATTGGTCAGTAGTTAAGAGACTGTGCTGCCCTTCTAGAGTACCAGAGGTGGGTTCCCAACACCCATATGGAGCAGCCTACAACCACCAGCTCTAACTCCAATTCCAGGAGATCTGATACCCTCTTCTTGCCTTTGCAGACACTCATACACATGGTAGAAAAACCACATAGAGGGGCTGGAGAGATAGCCTAGCGGTTAAGAGCACCAACTGCTCTTGCAGAGGACCTGGGTTCGATCCCCAGCACCTGCATGGCATCCGAGAACCGTCTGTAACTCCAATTTCAGGAGAACTCCAGTTCCAGGGGAATCTGACACCCTCTTCTGACCTCCGAGGCATTGCACAACATGGGTGCACAAACCTACATGTAGACAGTACACTCATACACATACAAAAATAAATAAAAAAAGAAAAACCACATAGAAAAATATACATAAATTTAAAAAATTTAAATGAAAGAAAAATCCCTCAAAGACATGCCCTCAGGCCAACCTGGTGTACACAGTCCCTCATTGAAACTCTTTTCCCAAGTGATTTTAGGTTATGTCAAGTTGACAATTTACACTAAACATCACAGTGAGAGAATTTAGTTACCAATTCTATCTGGCATTTAAATAGCACCCACTGGGGCTGGAGAGATGGCCTAACAGTTAAGAGCACCTACTGTTCTTGCAGAGGACCCGGGTTCAATCCCCAGCACCCACATGGCGGCTAAGAACCATCTGTAACTCCAATTCCAGGAGAACTCCAGTTCCAGGGGAATCTGACACCCTCTTCTGACCTCCACGGCATTGCACGACATGGGTGCACAAAGCTACATGCAGACAGTAAATTCATACACATAAAAAATAGCACCTACTACATGTGAAGGAAGCCCTTTCTTTTTTTTTTTCTTTTTTTTTAAATTTCTGTATGTGTATGAATGTACTGTCTGCATGCAAGTCTGTGCACCCGTGTCGTGCAATGCTGCGGAGTTCAGAAGAGGGTCTCGGATTCCCCTGGAGCTGGAGTTCTCCTGGAATTGGAGTTTCAGATGGCTCTCGGCCACCATGTGGGTGCTGGGGA
>VZQC01003469.1:13260-63111 GCA_009823505.1 Rhizomys pruinosus | reverse complement strand
CCTCCTTCCTTCCTTCCTTCCTTCCTTCCTTCCTTCCTTCCTTCCTTCCTTCCTGTGGGTATGTGCACATGAGCTAACTATGAATCAGTAAAACCTGCAAGGATGGGTTTGAAAAAAGTGGGAGGGGATGGGAGAGATGGCTCAGAGGTTAAGAAGCTGCTTTTGCAGAGGACCCAGGTTTGGTTCCCATTACTCACATGGTGACTAACAACCATCCACAACTCCAGTTTCATGGGATCAGATGCTCTTTTCTGGCCTCCTTAGCCATTGCATGCATGCAGTGCATGTGCGTACATACAGGCAAAACACATGAATTAAGAATAACCTCTTGGGGCTGGATAGATGGCCTAGCGGTTTAAAAGCACCAACTGCTCTTGCAGAGGACCCGGGTTCGATCCCTAGCACCCACATGGCGGCTGAGAACCATCTGTAACTCCAATTCCAGGAGAACTCCAGTTCCAGGGGAATCTGACATCCTCTTCTGACCTCCACGGCATTGCACGACGCAGGTGCACAAACCTACATGCAGACAGTACATTTATATACATAAAAAATAAAAAAAAAATAAAAAAAAATTAAAAAATAACCTCTTAAGCTGGGCGTGGTGCTGCACACCTTTAGTCCCAGTTCTCAGGAGGCAGAGGCAGGCAGATCTCTGTGAGTTCAAGGCCAGCCTGGTCTGCATAGTGAGTTCCAGGACAGCTGGAGCTACAGGGAGACCCTGTCTCAAAAAGACAAAAAAACAAAAACAAAAACAACAAACAAAAACCCCCCCACTCTTTAAAAAAAAAGGGAGAATGTGGCAAAGCAGGGTATCTGCCTCCACTAGGCAGCCAGAGCCATTGGGCCCAGCTGTTGTTGACAGGCTGGAATGTAAGCCCAGTGCTTTTTATTTTGATTGCATGATTGAACATTTTCTGCTTCATTTCAGTGGGGAGTGGTTGCATCAGCGTTTCTGAATGCTTCATGCATAGAGCATTCTTTCTTTGCATCCTGTGGTGACAGGCTCACAATAAACAATGAAATGTCATTTCTGTATAGACTCAAGAGTCTGATGTGCTGGGCAGACACCTGGAAACAGGTTGCTTTTGGGGGGTCCCTTTTCTTCCTGGCAGTTGCCCCTGCCTCATCTATTGGGTGCTGAAACAGCTCTTTCACGACCATCCCTGGCACCTCTATCTCCAGCCTACCATCCCAGAACAGAGCTCCAAATCAAGCTGGATGAAGCTGGGTTCCTCTGAATTCAGGGAGATACTTGATCAGACTCCCTTTATGGCTTCGAATGGCCCCAGTCACCAGCAGGTAATTAATTGTCTTTCCTTGAGTGAAATATGAAGCTAATCAAGTCTCTTGTTTTGAAGTAAATCATCTAGCACCATGAACATATTCTGGCAGAAGACATTTATATATTTCAACATGGGAAAGAAAATATTTTGTTTGCAAAATTCCTGGGAGAATTCTCTGTCCCAAATTTATGCATACTCGCTGGTTAATGATCAGTTAAGTGACTCTATCTCAGGAGAGATATAGAGGGGTTTGTTCATTTTTTTTTTTTTTTGGTCTTTTTGAAACAGGGTCTCCCTGTAGCCCTAGCTGACCTAGAACACCCTATTTAGACCAGGCTGGCCTTGAACACACAGAGATTCACTTGCCTCTGCCTTCTGAGTGCTGGGATTAAAGGCTTGTATCACCACACCCGGCGAGTGTTTCATTGTTTAAAAAAATTAATTTGCCAGGCGTGGTGGTGCACGCCTTTAATCCTAGCACTTGGGAGGCAGAGGCAGGCAAATATTTGTGAGTTCAAGGCCAGCCTGGTCTACAGAGTGAGTTCCAGGACAGCTGGGGCTACAGGGAGACCCTGTCTCGAAAAGACCAAAAAAAATTTAATTTATTGTTATCATGTATATGATATGGTGTATGTCAGAGGTGGGGGTGTGCGTGTTCTACTGTATGTGTATGGAGGGTCAGAGGATAATTTGTGGAGTCTGTTCTCCTTCCACCTTTATGTTGCCAACTCAGGTTGTCAGGTTTGCACAGCGAGTGCCATTTACCTGTGCAACCATCCTGAGCTATAAGCCCTGTTATTCTTTTCTTCCTCCCCAAATTTCCTTCCTCCCTCCCTCCCTTTCTCTCTCCCTCCCTCCCTCCCTCCCTCCTTCCCTCCCTCCTTCCTTTCTGTGTTTTTATGCGTATGTTGGTGTGCATGGCCCACTGTGGCCGTTGGAGGATTAGAGGACAACCCATAAGAGTTCCAGAGATTACGCTCAGGTCATCAGGCATGGCAGCAAGTGCCTTTACTCACCAAGCCATTTAACCAGCCTACCTCTGTCTCCAGAATATTAGAGTTAAAGGAGTCCACACCTGGTCCTTTATTTCTTGAGAAAGAGTAACATGCATCCAAGGCTGGCCTCAGACTCTGTGTGGCTGAAGATGACTTTGAACTTCCAGTCATCCTGCCTCTACTTTCTGGGATCACAGGAGTGCATCACCATGCTTGGTTTTATTTGGTGCTGGGGATCAACACCAGGGTTTGCTTGTTCCTATAGTCCCAGCACTAGGCAAGTGGAAGCAGAAGGACCAGGAGATTCAAGGTCATCCTCGGTTACATAGCAAGTTCCAGGGCGGCTAGGTGAGCCCTTGTTTCCAAGCATACCCACATAGAAAATTAAAAGAGACCTTGGGCTAGGTGAGACCCTGTTTCAAATCATAAATGCACACAAAAAATTAAAAACTAACTGGGCGGGAAAGATTGTTCAGTGGTTAAAAGCACTGGATGATCTTGCAGAGCACCTAGGTTTGGTTTCCAACACTAACATGGCAGCTAACAACTATCCTTTACTCTAATTCCAGAGATCAGACTCCTTCTGGCCTCCATGGGCATTGCAGGACACAGGTGCCCTTACATACATGCAGGCACTATAAAATAAAAATAATGAAAATAAGATCAAGATCAATAGAGGAAGACACTTGATGTTGATCTCTGGCCTCCACATGTACACACACATATTGCTTACAATACACACACACACACACACACACACACACACACACACCCCAAAATAAAAAATACTAATGCACATTAGCTTTTTGTCTAAACTAAAGCCAAACAGGAAAGAATGCCATGGTGGTTCTTGCCTGTAATCCAAGCACTTGGGAGGCAGAAGGAGGTCAGGAGTCCAAGGTCATCTGTGGCCACTGTTCTGCTTCCATTTTTTTTTTTCCAAAAATATTTTGTTTTTATTTTATGTGTATGAGTATATTGCCTGCATGTGTGTAAGCGCGCTTGTGTCATGCAATGCCATCAGAGGACAGAAGAGGGTCTCAGATCCCCTGGAAACCTGGAGTAACAGATGTTTTTTAGCTACCTTGTGGGTGCTGGGATTTTTTTTCATTAAAAAAAAATATATGCTGGGCGTGGTGGTGCACGCCTTTAATCCTAGCACTTGGGAGGCAGAGGCAGGCGGATCTTTGTGAGTTCAAGGCCAGCCTGGCCTGCGGAGTGAGTTCCAGGACAGCTGGAGCTACAGGAAGACCCTGTCTCAAAAAGATAAAAAAAAATATATATATTACAAGATTATGTTACAAATCAAATCTAGACCCGCCCCCCCCCCCCACTGGAGCTCATGCATTCTGCTATGTTTTGCTTTTTTTTCTGAGTCTTTCTCAAAATTATCGATGCAGAAGTTGACTGTTTTGAGAAGTTCTTTTCTGTTGTTACTGTTGTTGTTGTTGTTGTTCTTTCCAATATGCATCACTTCCAACTACTTGGACAAGGGTGCTGGGATTTAAACCCAGGTCTTCTGCAATAACGGCCAATGCTCATAATCGCTGAGCCATCTCTCCAGCCCCCATTTTCTTTCTGTGGCAAAACACTGTGACTGAAAGCAACTTAGGGGAATAAAGGATCTATTTGGCTTATACTTCCAGGTCATAGTCAATGACTGAAGGAAGTCAGTAGGGACACAAGCAAGAACTTAAGGCAGAGACCGTGGAGGACACTGCTTCTTCTCTCACAGGTTCATACTTTTCCTTCCTTCCTTCCTTCCTTCCTTCCTTCCTTCCTTCCTTCCTNCTTGCTTCCTCTCTTCTTTGCACCTCTTTCCTGTCGCTTTCTTAGGCACACATATCCCACCACAGTACGTATTTGTTCTGTGCAAACAAAAAGGCAATTAGATCTATCAGAAGAGATCTGACATCTGTTCAGTGGCTGTGAAGAGTTACAGTCTCTGAGAAGAGAGTAGAAAAAAAATGTCCTTTTTCAAATGCTCAAATTTTCTTCCTCGGGGGGGTGAGAATGAACACAGGGTAATGTTATATAAATCTGGATTCATTTCACACATATACATGTTTACAAAGTGGTTGTTTGGTTTTTGTTATAAAATAAAAATAGAAGCTTTCCTAATCATTTCTTATAAAGTCTTCCATCTTTATTTTAAGCACTTGGTTCTTCTCTGGGGCCCTTTCAGTTTCTCTTCAATATCTCTGTAAGTAGAGATAAAAATCTGCCACAGACAAAAATTAGATCCAGCAAGTGTTGAAAAATAAATAAATTGAAGGATTAGAAAAATGGCTCAGGGGTTAATATCACTGGCTGCCCTTACAGAGAACTCATGTTTGGTTCCCAGCACCCACACAGCTGCTAACAACTACCTATAACTTCAGTTTCAGGGGATTCAATATCCTTTTCTAGCCTCTAAGGGCATTGCATGCGTGCAGGTAAAACACTCATAAATAAATAAATAAATATTCTTCTTTTCACTAATAATAGAATCAGGTTTATTTTGTTTTCTTTGCACTGGTAGGGATTGAATCTGAGACCCCATGAAAGGGAGGCACAGACTGAACCACTCAACTCCATCGCTAGCCCATTTTCATTCACTTTGTACTTTTTTTTTAATTTTTTTTTTATAAATTTTATTTATTTCTGTATGTGTATGAATGTACTGTCTGCATGCAAGTCTGTGCACCCGTGTCGTGCAACGCCGCGGAGTTCAGAAGAGGGTCTCAGATTCCCCTGGAACTGGAGTTCTCCTGGAATTGGAGCTTCAGACAGTTCTCAGCCGCCATGTGGGTGCTGGGGATCGAACCCGGGTCCTCTGTAAGAGCGGTCGGCGCTCTTAACCGCTAGGCCATCTCTCCAGCCCCCAAGATATGTATATTTTAAAATGCATTTAAAGGCCTAAAATTTGGATACTGTAGACATCTCTAAATGGTGCATGCCTTTAATCCTAGCACTCAGGAGGCAGAGACAGGCGGATCTTTGTGAATTCAAGGCCAGCCTGGTCTACAGAGTGAGTTCCAGGACAGCTGGGCTACAGAGAAACCCTGTCTCGAAAATACCAAAAAAAAAAAAAATTTTTTTTAAACACTTCACAACAGGTAGTAATTGTTTATAGGAGTCAGCCTCTGAGTTGACTGTTTAAAGATCCTATTTTTCTAGCTGACTGTTTGGTTTGTGTTTGCTTCAAAAGGATTGTGTGAGGTAACTTGCTTGCTTTGGAAGTATTTTGCTCTGAATGTTCAGTCTACTTTTTTTTTTTGAGACCTCTGAGGGCCAGATTCTCTGGGTGGATGTATCCCTGATTTAACATAATAACTAGCCTTAGGGACTGGGAATGAATTCTTGGACTGGCTTTCGTTCTGGGTGGGACTGGGTGTGGTGGTACATACTTTTAATCCCAGTGCTTGGGAGGCAGAGGCAGGCAGCTCTTTATGAGCCCAAGGTCTGCCCATTCGGCTGCTTTGGTGAGTTTCCACCCAGCTGCTATAAGGAGACTCTATCTCAAAGGACCAGAGATAAACTTCCTTTTGCTAGCTAAGTAAAATTTTCATCAGCAGTTAGTCAGGGATCCTGGTCTGGCTTGGGAGGAGGTCTTTAGAGCTTGGGGAATTCCTGAGCTCTCTGGAGTGCCCACGTGGCAACCTTTCGGTCTCTGCTAAAGACCCATTTTTGGGGTCTGGCACCTGGATCAGTCAGGGTGTCCCATGGCTCTGGGGGTGCATTATAGGAGCTGATCTCCAGGAAGGTCTGTGTCTGGGAGGCAAAGGGACTTCCCTGGGTCTGCACCCTCCTTGATGATCTGGCAGGTAGTCCCTCCTGTGTTCTGTGTGTTTGTGTTTGTGGAAGAGTTGGTCTCAGAGAACTGAGTGAATCAAACTCACGAAAACTGTACTTCGCTCCATGCTTTTAGTCTCCATTTGGATAAAGGCATTATATAAAATTATTGTGATCACTTTAAGATGTTAGAGCAGCCCTCTCACCCCAGGCTTCTGATGTTTTGGATGTGTGTTTGAGTCTTTCTAAAACTGTGGAACCTCATTTCAGCTCATGGGTAGGAACCTATTTGGAGGGTATAGGTGCCTTAAGCCCTCATATCCAGTGAGGTTCAGTTCCTATAGGCCTGCAGAAGGTCTGGGACTGCACTTGGGCCACCTTGTCCATCTCAGTGACTTGGGCCTGAGACATGAGTCCTGCTTCTGCACACAGAAACCCCATGACAGGTACATATTGGCCTGCTTTCTTATGCAGCAAGGAAAGAGGCAGGATAGAATGCATTCTCTGGGCCTAACTCCCAGTGCTCAGTTCAGGGCTCACTTCAGGCACAGCCTTAACAGCCTGTCCCCTATACCTGTAGTACTATAGACCTTCTGCTTTAAGCCCACCATCTGTGAATTTCTGTACAGGTAGGGAGAGGGACCCCCCGCCAGGGTCTTTCTCTTGGAGTAGATGTGGCCACATAGCTGATTTTTGAGAATCTCCATGCAGAACTTTCTAGAGAGAGAGCAGTCCACATCACTAACAAATTAAGATTCCCTCACTTTTTAGGGCTGTTAAGAAAGCATGTTTGTGAGTGTTGGTAATTCCCACATGCATGGAAATTACACATGCATATGTGACTGTTGGTAATTTTCCACCTGAAGTAAATAACATGGTGTTAGAGAAAATAAATACCAGGTAGCTGTCTCCATTGAAATAGTTCTTGGCATTGGCATATCTTTTATTTTTTTATTTTTTTTGTCTCCATTGTAATAGTTCTTGGCATATCTTTTATTTTTTTATTTTTTTGGGGCCATTTCTCACCTCTTACCACTTGCACTTGCTCCAGACTCAAGTCACATTTGAACAGCACCCTGATTGTTCTGGTGGCCACAGCTCTGAGGTGTGTCAAACGGTGTCATATCCACTTAGAGACTCAGAGTGCAGCCCAGCTTCAGTTGTAACTAGAGTAATTGTTAAGATGAGAATGGATACCTGGGCATGGTGGCACACACCTTTAATACAGCACTGGGGAGGCAGAGGCAGGTGGATCTTTGTGAGTTCAAGGCCAGCCTGGTCTACAGAGTGAGTTCCAGGACAGCTGGGGCTACAGGAAGACCCTGTCTTGAAAAGACAAAAAAAAAAAAAAAAGAGAAGGTGAGGAATGGATCCTAAACCCACAGAAACACAGAGATACCCTGTGAGGCTGGAGCTAGGCAGTGCAGTGACACAGCTACAAGCTGAGTAGACCAGGCACTGCCAACAAAGATCTGGATTCTCCCACACGCTCACCAGAACCAGCACTGCCCAAAACTCAATTTTAGATTTCTGATGAATGTTTGTACTTTGAAGCTACTAGTTGATCATTGATTTACTTAGAAAGGAGAGAGACAATGCAAGCCACAGCTAGTTTTGGGTTTAGAAGACAACTTCCAGAAGACACACATCTATCCCCAGATTTCTAGATGATTTTCCTAATGCTTTTTGTTCAATACAGAACTATCTGTCAAGCGTAGCAAATCAGAGACCAATGGCTGTGACAGGCTACAGCAGGGGCTCAAAAGCCCCACACTAGACTCTGGGTCAGACTCCAGCAGGCTTATCTGGGAAAGGTTGACCTCCTTTGTCTCTAATGACCCAGTAGGGTGCCTGTCAGTAGCTGTGAGAACGCAGGCCACTTCACTGAGCGCAACTTGGTTAGAAACATGTGTTTACAAAAATCTACCAGATGGTTTTAAAAACATAAAGATCATTACTGTAGAATTTCTGAGTCAGAAACAAATAACTGACCAAAGAAATCCAATTAAACCTAAATTAATTAATTAGGAAATTTACTCTCATCACTAGCTAGCATAACCTCAGTACTGTATAAACTGTGAAGTAAATGATTATTTCACCAGCGTGGTAGCACATGCCTTTAGTCCTAGCACCGGGAGGCAGAGGCAGGTGAATCTTTGTGAGTTCAAGCCAAGCCTGGTTCTTACAGTAGTGAGTTCCAGGACAGCTGGGGCTACAGGGAGACCCTGTCTCGAAAGACCAAAAAAAAAAAGGTTTATTTTTAAAAAAAAAATATCTTGGGGGCTGGAGAGATGGTCTAGCGGTTAAGAGCGCCGACAGTCTTACAGAGGACCTGGGTTGATCCCCAGCACACCACATGGCAGCCGAGAACCGTCTGAAACTCCAATTCCAGGAGAACTCCAGTTCCAGGGCAATCCGAACACCCTCTTCTGACCACTGCCGGCATTGTACAACAGGGGTGCACAAACTTGCTTGCAGTCAGTACATTCATACACATACAGAAATATTAAAAAAAAAAAAAGAGTCATATCTTACTCTGACTTAAGTTTTCACTCCGATTTAGAGTTTTCATCAGGTGTTGAAGTTTTGGGTTAAAATAGTTCAACATGATATTTGTTTTATGGGGCTGTTTAAATGAATAGGTTCGCATATAACGCTAATGATTTACTTGATATCAAGTTGATTCGCAAGTAAACTGTCATGTGAGCTAAAGCTGTTAAATTACTCTGTGGTCCTTGGTCCCTAAAATATAAGTTCATTTTAAGGCTGATCACTTCTGTTCTAGGGTGCAATTTATTTCCACACGTTACACTGTGGGGACATTTCAGGCCTAGGTAAAATACCTCTAAGCACTCAAAGAAAATTGGTCATTCAAAACCTGCTTCCAAGCTGGCATGAACATCGCACATTTTTTTTCTATTAGTTTTTTATTTATTTATTTTTTAAGGGACTCACAATATAAGAGCACAGTGTTTTCAGATCACATTGAACATTGCTTCAGTTTTGCCATCAATTTAGGTATTAGTGTTAGCATCCACAGACGAGGGATACTATTCATCGTTTGTTTTTCTAGAATTGTGTTACTACACATAGCATGATACCTTCTAGATTCATTAATTTACCTGCAAAGCTCATGATGTCATCTTTCTTTACCACTGCATAGAACTCCATTGTGTAGATGTACCACATTTTCCTATCCACCCATCAGTTGAGGGCGTTCCATTGGTTCCAGCCCTTTGCTATTGTGAAAGCGAGCTACAATAAACATGGTTGTTCAAGCATTTCTGCAGTAAGATGGCAGTTCTAATGTGTATATACCAGAAGTGGTATGGCTGGGGTCAGGTGGCAAGTTCATTCCAAGTCTCTTCCAAGGGTTCTCCACACTGCTTTCCATAGTGGCTGTACCAGTTTACATTCCCACAAGGCGATGGATGAGTGTCCCTTTCCCCACACTTCTGCAGCACTTGGTATCATTTGTTTTCTTGATCCTGCCAGTCTATTGTGGTGAGATGATATATCTTAAAAGTGGTTATTAATGCATTTCCTTAAATTAGCGACATTGAACACCTCTTAAATGTTTCTTAGCCATCTCTAATTCCTCACTTGTGAAGTCTCTGTTCAGCTCTTTGCTCCATCTTTTGAGTGAGTCATTTGTTTTCTTTCTTCTTTGTTTGTGAATAGTTTATATACTCTGGAAATCAATGCTTTGTCAGATGTTCATTGCAGTGAAGGTTTCCTCCCACTCTGTAGGTGTTTCACTTCACTTCCTTGATTTTTATTTAGATGTTACAGAAGCTTTCGAATTTTAATGAGGTCCCATTTGTCAATGTCAACTTAATACTGTGCAGCTGCTGTCTGATTTAAGGAAGTCTTTTTCACTATGCCTTGTCTTGTAGGCTGCTGCCCACTTTTCTTCTATTGCCTCAGAGTTTTGGGTTTCACGTTGAGGTCTTTAATCCATTCTGGAGTTGACTTTTGTACAGGGCAAGATGTAGGGGTTTAATTTCATTCTTCTACAAGTGGTAATCCAGTTTTGCTAACACCACTTACTGAAGATGCTGTTTTCACTCCATTGTGTTTTCTTGCCACCTTGTCAAATATTGAGGTGGCTGAAAATTTTATGTGCTCAAGTTTTGGTCTTCATTTTTGTTCCAATTGGTCAAAAGGTCTGGTTTTGTGCCAGTACAAGCTGTTTTTTCGACTACAGCCCTGTAGTATAGTTTGAAGTCTGGTATAGAGATCCCCCTGTATTGCTCTACTTTCAGGGTTGCTTTGGTATTTGGGGTCTTTTGATTCCAAATAAATTTAAGGATTTTTTTTACCAGATATTGTGAGAAACTCTTTGTGATTTTATTGAGATTGCATTAATATCTGAACAAGAATTTGGGTAGAATGACATTTTACATAATTAATTTTCCAATCCATGAGCATGAAGGTTTTTCCATCTTCTGATGTCTTCTTTAATTTCCTTCTTTGGAGGTTTAAATTTTTCTGTAGAGATATTTGGTGTCTTTGGTTACGTTTGCTACTAGGTATTTTTATTGTTTTTGAAGCTATTGTGGTGGAGGGTGTATTAGTCAGGGTTCTCTAAAGAAACAGAAAAGCAACAGTGAATATATAGCTATATACAATTTATTGATTTGCTCACATGAAGAGCTTGAGTAGTCAATCTCACAGTTTTATACTAGTGTATTTGAGATAACTGTCCCATCTTGTTACATGGGAACTAAATATTATTACGTTAGTAAATCTGCACAATTAAGGATCAGTCTGTTTATGAATGTTATGTCTCATGTATTAAAAAGGAATAAAAAGATGGGAAAATGTTAAGGGAAGGTATTTTTTAAAATTAATTTATTTATTTATTTATTTTATTATGTGTATGAGTGTACTGTCTGCATGTAGGTTGGTGCACCCATGTTGTGCAATGCAGTCAGAAAGAAGGTGTCAGATTCCCCTGGAAACTGGAGTTAAAGATGGTTCTTAGCCGCCATGTGGGTGCTGGAAATTCGAACCCGGGTCCTCTGCAAGACATTCAGTGCTTTTAACCCTGAGCCATCTCTCCAGCCCACTGGAAAGGTATTTTTAGTAAGGATTTATGTGATAATGAGAAAGTCTATGCAGTGATAAAATCTGAGGAGGTTTGTTATGGGAGATAAAAGGTGAGACTTTATGAATAAGCTTAATTTTTCTAAGGTTCAGTCAACTAGTTTAAGATCAAAATGTTGGGCTGGAGAGATAGCCTAGCGGTTAAGGAGCGCCGACCGCTCTTACAGAGGACCCAGGTTTGATCCCCAGCACCCACATGGCGGCTGAGAACCTCTGAAACTCCAATTCCAGGAGAAACTCCAGTTCCAGGGAATCCGACACCTCTTCTGACCTCCGCGGGATGCACGACACGGTGCACAACCTGCATGCAGACAGTACATTCAATACACATACAGAAATAAATAAAATTAAAAAAAATTAAAAAAAAAAAAGAATCAAAATTGTGGAGCTGGAGAGATGGCTCAGTGGTTAAAGGTGTCTGACTGCTCTTGCAGAGGACCTGGGTTTGATTCCCACCACCCACATGGTGGCTAAGAACCATCTTTTTTTTTTTTTTTTGAGACAGGGTCTCTCTGTAGCCCTAGCTGTCCTTGCCTCCTGAGTGCTGGGATTACAGGTGTGTGCCAACCATGCCTGGCAAGAAACGTCTTTAACTCCAGTTCCAGGGGATCCAACAGCCTTCTTCTGACATCCACGGCATTGCACACACAGGTTTACCAACCTGCATGCAAACAGTACACTCATACACATAAAAATAATAAATAAATTAAAAAATAAACAAAAGAATCAAAATGTATATCTAGTCAAGTTTTGTTTTAGAGCATTCAGTTTATGGGGGCTGGAGAAATGCCTAGCGGTTAAGAGTGCCAACTGCTCTACAGAGACCTGGGTCAATCCCCCAGCACCCACATGGCGGCCGAGAACCATCTGAAACTCCAATTCCAGGAATCCAGTTCCATGGGACATCAACCCTCTTCTGACCTCCACGGCATTGCACGACACGGGTGCACAAACCTGCATGCTAGACATAACATTCATAGACATACAGAATAAATAAACAAAATAAAATAAAAAAAAAAAGAAGTGTTCAGTTTTTGTCCTAAGCCTTATCTAGACATCACGAGGCACTTCAAGGTTTAGTAAAACGGATAAGATATACAGAATTGTTAATTTTCAGTTTCTCCTGGCTTGCCTGGATCCCTGTTACAGGTTTGGATTAATGGACACAGACAAATAATATGGGTTACCTATGGCTACTGAAAGATGTACTTTATGTTTCTTGCAAGAGTTGCTTTTTGATATTTCCTTTTGCCATAACAAGATAATTTGGCTCAAAAAAACTAGTTCTATCTTTTCCTGAACCAGCGCATGCAGTCCAGAAGGAGACAGTTTGGATAGGTTGGTATCCTTATCAGTTATTTCTTTCTTCTGGTATGTGTACAATTCCTGTCTTTCTGGGAAAAATATAAATAGGATGGATGGGGGTCTGAAAAGAAAGATATTGTTCCCATTTGTAGTGAACAGTTTACATTTAAGATAAGCCTGAAATTGTTTAATTCTCTCTTGTGGGCTATGCTGCTTAACCTATGGTGTTAAATCCCTCCTCCAGTCAGTATTTTACAAGGCTGCTTGAATTTTGTCAAAGTTATCTAAATATTATACATTATTAAAAGTTATATCAGGCTGGTGAACTACCTTCTGGATGGATAATGACCATACTAAATGCCCATACCAATTCAGCCAAGGGCTTAAAGACGAAACTTGTTTCTTGCCCTCTTAGGTCAACTAAGTACCGGGGATATGTCTGGGGCATCTCCTGAAATGTCCCGCAATTGCAAGTCACCAGTCTCCTGTGCACATGAGGTCTTGGAGATCCACTAATGGACTCTAACCAGTGTCCAGCTCTCAAATAGAGAGGAAAGTCTTTTCATGCTTCAAAAAAGGAAGCTGATCCTGCGCAATGACCTGCTTTGTCGCTCCAGTGGATGGAACTGGGTGAAAAAGACGAGAGGAAGCCAGTGACGGCTCTCCCCCCAAAATCTGAGTGGCCCCTGAGGACCAGATCCTCTAACTGACCTTGAGAAAACAAAAGTTGTTAATCTGGGCTAACTGTGTGGACTTAACACAAAAAGGAAGTATAACCAAAGATAAGTAAACATTATATTTCCTTTAAAGTCCTAGAGATCGTGCACTCACAAAACACTAGAATATAACTCATTTTTAAAGTCAATGTGAGATCATTGTCTATACCAAATATAAGCTTCCTCTTTTACTGTTAAGCCAACTACCTACTGGAAAACTCTGTCACTTTGGAATTTCCTGGAAGTCTGACACAGGCCATTGAGCAAAAGCGAGCAAGCCANAGTTCCAGGACAGCTGGGGCTACAGGAAGACCCTGTCTTGAAAAGACAAAAAAAAAAAAAAAATGAGAATGGATCCTAAACCCACAGAAACACAGAGATCTCTGTGAGGCTGGAGCTAGGCAGTGCAGTGACACAGCTACAAGCTGAGTAGACCAGGCACTGCCAACAAAGATCTGGATTCTCCCACACGCTCACCAGAACCAGCACTGCCCAAAACTCAATTTTAGATTTCTGATGAATGTTTGTACTTTGAAGCTAGCTAGTTGATCATTGATTTACTTAGAAGGGAGAGAGACAATGCAAGCCACAAGCTAGTTTTTTGGGTTTAGAGACATCTCTCCAGAAGACACATCTGTCTCCAGATTTCTAGGTGATTTTCCTAATGCTTTTTGTTCAATACAGAACTATCCTGTCAAGCTGTACAAATCAGAGACCAATGGCTGTGACAGGCTGTACAGCAGGGGCTCAAAAGCCCCACACTAGACTCTGGGTCCAGACTCCAGCAGGCTTATCTGGAAAGGTGACCTCCTTTGTCTCTAATGACCCAGTAGGGTGCCTGTCAGTAGCTGTGAGAAGCAGGCCACTTCATGAGCAGCAACTTGGTTAGAACATGTGTTTATAAAAATCTACCCAGATGGTTTTAAAAACATAAAGATCATTACTGTAGAGTTTCTGAGTCAGAAACAAATAACTGACCCAAGAATCCAATTAATCCTAAATTAAAAATAGGAAAATTTACCTCACAGCTAGATGACCTCAGTACTGTATAAACTGTGAAGTTTAAAATGTTATTTTCACCAGGCGTGGTAGCACATGCCTTTAGTCCTAGCACTCGGGAGGCAGAGGCAGGTGAATCTTTGTGAGTTCAAAGCCAGCCTGGTCTACAGAGTGAGTTCCAGGACAGCTGGGGCTACAGGGAGACCCTGTCTCGAAAAGACCAAAAAAAAAAAGTTATTTTGACTGTTATAAACTTAAGAGTCATATCTTGGGGGCTGGAGAGATGGTCTAGCGGTTAAGAGCGCCGACAGCTCTTACAGAGGACCTGGGTTTGATCCCCAGCACCCACATGGCAGCCGAGAACCGTCTGAAACTCCAATTCCAGGAGAACTCCAGTTCCAGGGCAATCCGACACCCTCTTCTGACCACTGCGGCATTGTACAACAGGGGTGCACAAACTTGCTTGCAGTCAGTACATTCATACACATACAGAAATTTAAAAAAAAAAAAGAGTCATATCTTACTCTGACTTAAGTTTTCAGCTCCGATTTAGAGTTTTCATCCAGGTGTTGAAGTTTTGGGTTTGAAACTAGTTCAACATGATATTTGTTTTATGGGGCTGTTTAAATGAATAGGTTCGCATATAACGCTAATGATTTACTTGATATCAAGTTGATTCGCAAGTAAACTGTCATGTGAGCTAAAGCTGTTAAATTACTCTGTGGTCCTTGGTCCCTAAAATATAAGTTCATTTTAAGGGCTGATCACTTCTGTTCTAGGGTGCAATTTATTTCCACACGTTACACGTGGGGACATTTGTCAGGCCTAGGTAAAATACCTCTAAGCACTCAAAGAAAATTGGTCATTCAAAACCTGCTTCCAAGCTGGCATGAACATCGCACATTTTTTTTTCTATTTAGTTTTTATTTATTTATTTTTTAAGGGACTCACAATATAAGAGCACAGTTGTTTTCAGATCACATGAACATTGCTCAGTTTGCCATGCAATTAGGTAATTAGTGTTAGCATCCACAGACGAGGGATACTATTCATCGTTTGTTTTTCTGAGATTGTGTTACTACACATAGCATGATACCTTCTAGATTCATTAATTTACCTGCAAAGCTCATGATGTCATCTTTCTTTACCACTGCATAGAACTCCATTGTGTAGATGTACCACATTTTCGCTATCCACCCATCAGTTGAGGGGCGCTTCCATTGGTTCCAGCCCTTTGCTATTGTGAAGAGAGCTACAATAAACATGGTTGTTCAAGCATTTCTGCAGTAAGATGAGTCTAATGGGTATATACACAGAAGTGGTATGGCTGGGTCAGGTGGCAAGTTCATTCCAAGTCTTCCAAGGGTTCTCCACACTGCTTTCCATAGTGGCTGTACCAGTTTACATTCCCACAAGCAGTGGATGAGTGTTTCCCTTTCCCCACAACTTCTGCAGCACTTGGTATCATTTGTTTTCTTGATCCTAGCCAGTCTTATTGTAGTGAGATGGTATCTTAAAGTGGTTTTAATTTGCATTTCCTTAAATTAGCGACATTGAACACCTCTTAAGATGTTTCTCAGCCATCTCTAATTCCTCACTTGTGAAGTCTCTGTTCAGCTCTTTGCTCCATCTTTTGAGTGAGTCATTTGTTTTCTTTCTTCTTTGTTTTGTGAATAGTTTATATACTCTGGAAATCAATGCTTTGTCAGATGTATCTGCAGTGAAGGTTTCCTCCCACTCTGTAGGTTTTCACTTCACTTCCTTGATTGTTTATTTAGATGTACAGAAGCTTTCGAATTTAATGAGGTCCCATTTGTCAATTGTCAACCTTAATACTTGTGCAGCTGCTGTCTGATTTAGGAAGTTTTTTCATATGCCTATGTCTTGTAGGCTGCTGCCCACTTTTTCTTCTATTGCCCTCAGAGTTTTGGGTTTCACGTTGAGGTCTTTAATCCATCTGGAGTTGACTTTTGTACAGGGCAAGAGGTAGGGGTTTAATTTCATTCTTCTACAAGTGGTAATCCAGTTTTGCTAACACCACTTACTGAAGATGCTGTCTTTCCTCCATTGTGTTTTCTTGGCCACCTTGTCAAATATGAGGTGGCTGAAATTTTATGTGCTCAAGTTTGGATCTTCATTTTTGTTCCATTGGTCAAAAGGTCTGGTTTTGTGCCAGTACCAAGCTGTTTTTCTGACTACAGCCCTGTAGTATAGTTTGAAGTCTGGTATAGAGATCTCCCCTGTATTGCTCTATTTGCTCAGGGTTGCTTTGGGTATTTGGGGTCTTTTGTTATTCCAAATGAAATTAAGGATTTTTTTTCCAAGAATGTGAAGAAACTCTTTGTGATTTTAATTGAGATTGCATTAAATCTGAACAAGAGTTTGGGTAGAATGGACATTTTTACTATATTAATTTTCCCAATCCATGAGCATGAGAGGTTTTTCCATCTTCTGATGTCTTCTTTAATTTCCTTCTTTGGAGGTTTAAATTTTTCTGTAGAGATATTTGGTGTCTTTGGTTACGTTTGCTACTAGGTATTTTTTATTGTTTTTGAAGCTATTGTGAGTGGGAGGGTGTATTAGTCAGGGTTCTCTAAAGAAACAGAAGCAACAGGATGAATATATAGCTATATACAATTTATTGATTTGCTCATGTGACAGAGCTTGAGTAGTCAATCTCACAGTTTATACTAGTGTATTTGAGATAACTGTCCCATCTTGTTACATGGGAACTAAATATTAATTACGTAGTAAATCTGCACAATTAAGGATCAGTCTGTTTATGAATGTTATGTCTCATGGTATTAAAAAGGATATAAAAAGATGGGAAAATGTTAAGAAGGTATTTTTTAAAATAATTTATTTATTTATTTATTTTATTATGTGTATGAGTGTACTGTCTGCATGTAGGTTGGTGCACCCATGTTGTGCAATGCCAGTCAGAAGAAGGTGTCAGATTCCCCTGGAACTGGAGTTAAAGATGGTTCTTAGCCGCCATGTGGGTGCTGGAAATCGAACCCGGGTCCTCTGCAAGAGCATTCAGTGCTCTTAACCTCTGAGCCATCTCTCCAGCCCCTGAAAAGGTATTTTTAGTAAGGATTTATGTGATAATGAGAAAGTCTATGCAAGTGATAAAAGTCTGAGGAGGTTTGTTATGGCAGATAAAAGGTGAGACTTTATGAATAAGCTTAATTTTCTAAGGTTCAGTCAACTAGTTTAAGAATCAAAATGTGGGCTGGAGAGATAGCCTAGCGGTTAAGAGCGCCGACCGCTCTTACAGAGGACCCAGGTTTGATCCCCAGCACCCACATGGCGGCTGAGAGCCGTCTGAAACTCCAATTCCAGGAGAACTCCAGTTCCAGGGGAATCCGACACCCTCTTCTGACCTCCGCGGCATTGCACGACACGGGTGCACAAACCTGCATGCAGACAGTACATTCATACACATACAGAAATAAATAAAATTAAAAAAAAATTAAAAAAAAAAAAAGAATCAAAATGTGGAGCTGGAGAGATGGCTCAGTGGTTAAGGGTGCTGACTGCTCTTGCAGAGGACCTGGGTTTGATTCCCACCACCCACATGGTGGCTAAGAACCATCTTTTTTTTTTTTTTTGAGACAGGGTCTCTCTGTAGCCCTAGCTGTCCTTGCCTCCTGAGTGCTGGGATTACAGGTGTGTGCCACCATGCCTGGCAAGAACCGTCTTTAACTCCAGTTCCAGGGGAATCCAACAGCCTCTTCTGACATCCACGGCATTGCACGACACGGGTGCACAAACCTGCATGCAGACAGTACATTCATAGACATACAGAAATAAATAAAATAAAAATAAAAAAAAAGAATGTTCAGTTTTTGCCTAAGCCTTATCTAGACATCACGAGGCACTTCAAGGTTTAGTAAAACGATAAGATACACAGAATTGTTAATTTTCAGTTTACTCCTGGCTTGCACTGGACTCCCTGTTACAGGTTTGGATTAAATGGACACAGACAAATAGTGGGTTACCTATGGCTACTGAAAGATGTACTTTATGTTTCTTGCAAGAGTTGCTTTTTGATATTTCCTTTGACTGAACCAGATAATTTGGCTCAAAAAACTAGTTCTATCTTCCTGAACCAGCTGCATGCAGTCCAGAAGAAGACAGTCTGGATAGAATTGGTGATCCTTATCAGTTTATTTTCTTTCTTCTGGTATGTGGTACAATTCCTGTCTTTCTGGGAAAAATATAAATGAGGATGGGGGTCTGAAAAAGAAAGAGATTGTTCCTGTTTGTAGTAATTGTAGTGAACAGTTTACATTTAAGATAAGCCTGAAATTGTTTAATTCTCTCTTGTGGGCTATGCCTGCTTAACCTATGGTGTTAAATCCCTCCTCCAGTCAGTATTATATAAGGCTGCTTGAATTGTTGTCCAAGCATTATCTAAAATATTATACAGTAATTAAAAGTATCAGGCTGGTGTAACATCCTTTCTGGATGGATAATGACCATACTTAATGCCCATACCAATTCAGCCAAGGGACTTAAAGACGAACTTTGTTTCTTGCCCTCTGAGGTCAACTAAGTACCAGGGGAGTATGTCTGGGGCCATCTCCTGAAATGTCCCGCAATTGCAAGTCACCAGTCCTCCTAGGCAGTGAGGTCTTGGAGATCCACTAATGGGACTCTAACCAGTGTCCAGTCAATAGAGAGGAAAGTCTTTTCATGCTTCAAAAAGGAAGCCTGATCCTGCATGACCTGCCTTTGTCCTCCAGTGGATGGAACTGGTAAAAGCTGAGAGGAGCCAGAGGCCTCTCCCCCCAAAATCTGAGTGGCCCCTGAGGACCAGATCCTCAACTGACCTTGAGAAAACAAAAGTTGGTTAATCTGGGCTAACTGTGTGGACTTAGACACCCAAAAGGAAAGTATAACCAAAAGATAAGTAATCATTATATTTCCTTTAAAGTCTAAGAGAATGTGCCTCCAAACACTAGAATTTAACTCATTTAAAGTCATGTGAGATCTGTTGTTACCAAATCATTAAGTTCCTCTTTCTATTTAAGCAACTACCTACTGGAAAACTCCCATCGTGACTATGGAAATTTCCTGGAAAGCAGATCCTGACACAATGGCCAATTGAGCAAAAGGAGAAGCCCAATAATGGATGCTTCGGAATCCCTTATTGAGAAATTCTGAAGGACTTTTAAGTTGGACATTTAATTCACCCTGTTCCTCTTCTGGTTCCCTGCATGGAAAATGTACCTGGCTACTCTCGCCTTCACAGGCACCCGTCAAGGATTTTGTTCTCTCTGTAACTATACTTTTGGGGGTCTTTTAGATAGATCCACTGAGCAAGGGTACCCCAGTCACCACCTCCTATGCTCCTTTTCAGCATGAAAGAAGTCAGAGCGGTCGGCACCCCGATTCCCTCTTGGCAATTGGGGTAATCTCAGAGGGTAATGTGATAAAGGTAGGAGCGGAAATTGGCTGGGAAGTTTAAGGTCAAGACCCCCAAAGAGCCAGTGTCTTTCTCAGATGAGAGCTGAAGACATCCTGGATCTGCCAGTAAACTTATCCTTCTGGCTGCTCTGACTTGTGGCCCACGCATCCTTAACTCATTTGTCAGATTTATTAACCAGTGGGTAAATTCCATTAAAATCATGGTACCCAGGACCAGGTATGTCCCTACATATGACTCCCCTGAGGAACAAAAGATGGAGTCCAAGATTAGCCTCCCAGTATACAACTCAAGGGGTGAATGTAAGAGAGGCCCACACTGGCTCCATTTTGACTATAGCCACCATTTTAAGCAGTTACTGGAACCTGCCCAATTTGGGGAAAAGGTCAATTGCTCAAGGCTTATTGGCAACTGACCTTTTTGGGGACGAGGTCAGTTGCTCAAGGCCTCAAGAACAGCTAATAAAACTTAAACTTGTTAAAGATAACTATTCATATGTGAGGGCAGGTGGACTGACTCAACATTTTCTGTTCCAGTCACTGGATTGTGTCTAAAGATAACCTTTGGTATGTGGGGTCAGGTGGGCTGACCTAACCATGAGCTGTAACTCTGCTATTATCCAATAAGGCTAGAAGTTACCCAAACCTCACTAAAATTCCCCTAGACCCTGTATAAAAGGCCTGCTAGCCAAGTTATTGGGGTTGGAGCCTTTTTCTTCCCACCCCAGCATGCTGGTTTACTTTTTCCTGAAATAAAGTCTTGGTTTTCCATCCTTTGGTGGGTCTGGTGTGGATTCTCAGACCCTAACACCAGTATCTTTTCTAGTGAATACCTTTTCTACTTCCATTAGCCAGAGTTGGTCGTCAAGAACTCTGCTTGATGGTGGAATCTTCTGCATGTCCTGGGTATTCATTCACTGTCTTGGGAGTGGCTGAAACTACTGAGGTTTAAATAGGCATTAAATGATGGCTTGAATTGGGCTATGCACAGAGGGATACCAGTTTGAAGCAGTAAATAAAAGAATGAAATAGAAGAAAGTACCAGGGATAGTAGACAAATGACAGATCAAAATCCCAAAGGAAAAAACAAGGTGTGTGTGTGTGTGTGTGTGTGTGTTCCCCAAGGGGATAAAACAGGTAGGAATTAGCACACGTAGGGAACTGGCCTTAGTCTCAGAGGTGCTGGGAGAGACCTTTCTCCTGAGATAGGCAGGAAGAAGGGGTACAGGAGAAGGCTAGTTAATGTATCTCCTGGAGGGAGCTGAGGTTACCCAGTGGAGGTTTATGGCACATGGCATCATCAAGGAAGAAGGACCACAGTGGGTGTCACTAGAAAGGAAAACAGCACGTTTTTGTTATTTGTTTTAAAAATATTTGTTTTTCAAAATATTTTAGCCGGGTGTGGTGGCCCACACTTCTAGTCCTAGCACTTGGGAGTCAGAGGCAGGTGGATCTCTATCACTTCAAGGAAAGCCTGATCTACATAGTGAGTTCCAGGACGGCCAGAGCTACAGGGAGACCCTGTCTCAAAAAGAAAAAAAAATCATTCGTAGTTTGTGTGTGGGTTCCTTCCCCTATAATAATAATCATTAAAATTAGATTTGAAACATGCTTCCACCCAGCTTCTTTCCTCTACTGTCCTTCAGGAGGGTCAGATTTGCTTCAGACTCTGAAGTATCTCCCAGCTCCCTCTCCATTTCTCTAAGAGATGCTTTCGAAAACTAATATTTTGCATATTTATTTAAAATTTTTTCAGTCTTCAAATATCTTCTATTGGAAGTGTATGCATTGCTCTTATGTGTTATATTTCAAATCATTGTACAGTTACTTTTATGTAAACACACTCTGTGCATTTTCTGGCACAAAACAAAGCTAAAAATTGCCTCAGGAAGGTGCTTTACACAGCCAGAGAAACTTCTCTAGTAATGGACTGTAGAAATGATCCTCGAGCCAGGCGTGGTGGTGCACGCCTTTAATCCTAGCACTTGGGAGGCAGAGGCAGGTGGATCTTTGTGAGTTCAAGGCCAGCCTGGTCTACAGAGTGAGTTCCAGGACAGCTGGGGCTACAAGGAGACCCTGCCTCGAAAAGACCCCCCCCCCAAAAAAGAAATGATCCTTGAACACCAGGGTTGGTGGTGTGCACCTTTAATCCCAGCACTCAGGAGGCAGAGGCAGATGGACCTCTGTGAGATTGAGGCAAGCCTGGTCTAGACAGTGACTTCTAGATGGAGTGGGACTAGGGAGACCCTGTCAAAAAAAAATCCTTGAAAGTATTGTTACTATTGCTTGTTTAATCCTGTCTTGGGATCCTACCATGGCTCCTCAGAGAGACTCGACACCCCCACACTGGCCTATTTTTTCCTGCAATTACATAATTTAATGAAACCATAGCTAAAGCACAGAATGAGTAAAAAGGAAATAGGATGTTATTGCCACGACAACCAAGTTGACTGCTTCAGAAAACTCAGGAGCTATCAAGATGGCTCCATGGCTGTCATGGTAGGTTTCAGTTGTCAACTTGACACACCTGGGAAAAGGGAACCTCCGCTGGGGAATTTCCTCTATTGGGTTAGCCTGTGGGCATGTCTGTGAGGCATTTTCTCCTTGGTTGAATGATGTGGGAGGGCCCAGCCCACAGTCAGGTGGTCCTGATTTATATATGAAAGCAGGCTGAGCGCCACCTGGGGAGCAAGCCAGTGAGCAGTGTTTTTCTCTGGTCCTCGTTTCAGTTGGGGCCTCCAGGTTCCTTCCTGCTGGAACTCCTGCCTGACTTCCTTCAAAGATGGACTGTGCCTTGGAAGTATAAGAAAGTAAACCCTTTTCTCCCAAGCTGGTTTGGATCAGTGGGTTTTTATTTTTTATTTTTTATTGTTGTTGGGTTTTTGTGTGTGTGTGTGTGTGTGTGTGTGTGTGTGTGTGTGTATGTGTGTGTGTTGGAGACAGGGCCTCCTTGTACCCACAGGCTAGCCTGGAATTCATTGGATCAGTGTTTTATCACAGGGTAAGTGCACTTGCCACCAAGCTCGATGACCTGAGTTTAACCCCAAGGACCCCCATGGTAGAACTGACTCTCACAAGTTGTCCTTTGATCTATTGAAATAATTATATAAACATGTACCACTTTACCTTGTCATTACCTTATGTCCAGAGCTAAAGGCTTGAGTGTCAAGCTAGCAGCAGGACAAAGGAGGAGGGATGTTCCAGGTCCAGGAAGCTGTTCCAGGGACAAGTGAGTGCTCAGAGGATGTGTTCTTCATGCCCGAGGGATGCATGTGGCATATGGAAAGGGCTGGAAGAAGAGGAGATGGAATTCCAAGTGACAGTATAAGATTAGATTCTTAGGTGAAACAGTTTCTGTGAATAACAAGCCCTACAGTGAGTCCAGGGGAGCAGCTGGGTGGTCAGGGAGCAACTGGGTGGTCAGCGGAGCAGCTGGGTGGTCAGTGGAGCAGCTGGGTGGTCAGGACCAGCTGGGTGGTCAGTGGAGCAGCTCGGTGGTCAGGGAGTGGCTGGGTGGTCAGGGAGCAGCTGGGTGGTCAGGGAGCCATTGGGTGGTCAGTGGAGTGGCTGGGTGGTCAGTGGAGCGGCTGGGTGGTCAGGGAACAGCTGTGTGGTCAGGGAGTGGCTGGGTGGTCAGGGAGCGGCTGGGTGGTCAGTGGAGCAGCTGGGTGGTCAGGGAGGTCAGTAGAGCAGTTGGGTGGTGGTGGGGCAGCTGGGTAGTCAGTGGAGTAGCTGGGTGGTCAGGGAGGTCAGTGGAGCAGTTGGATGACCAGGGAGCGGCTGGGTGGTCAGGGAGCGGTTGGGTCTTCAGTGGAGCAGCTGGGTGGTCAGGGAGCAGCTGGGTGGTCAGGGAGCAGCTGGGTGGTCAGGGAGCGGCTGGGTGGTCAGGGAGCAGCTGGGTGGTCAGGGAGCGGCTGGGTGGTCAGTGGAGCAGCTGGGTGGTCAGGGAGCAGCTGAGTGGTCAGTGGAGCGGCTGGGTGGTCAGTGGAGCAGCTGGATGGTCAGGGGAGCAGCTGGATGGTCAGGGGAGCAGCTGGATGGTCAGGGGAGCTGCTGGGTGACTGGCAGTGAAACAAAGATAACTGGGCTTGAAAGAGGAACCACAAACCCAAAACACTGTGTAGTTATGCAATGACTCAAAGTCTCCTGGGGGCTCAGTTGGTAGAGTGCTTGCCTAGCATGACTGAAGCCCTGGTTCAACTCCCAGTATTGAATAAACTGGGCATGGTGGTGCATACCTGTAATATCCTGGAATCCCAGCCTGTGATTCCAGCACTCAGGAGGTAGAGGCAGGAAGATCAGGAGTTCAAAGTCATCCTTGGCTACATAGCCAGTCTGAGACCTGAGATGCATGAGACTCCATGTCCTGTCCCTCCCCCAACCCCTGCCCCTCAAAGAAAGAATTAACTGAAGGCTAGAGAGATGGGTCAGTGGTTAAGAGCACTGGCTGCTCTTGAAGAGGACCTGGGTTTGATTCCCAGCACCCACATGGCAGCTAAGAACCGCCCGTAACTCCAATTCCAGGAGAACTCCAGTTCCAGGGGAATCCAACACCGTCTTTTGACCTCCGCGGCATTGCACAAACCTACATGCAGACAGTACATTCATATAAATAAATAAATAAATAAATAATAAATAGTTACTTGAACTGGTAGTACAATTGGACTTATAGAAGAACCTGAGGCCTGGGAACAAAGCTGTCGTGTGTTAGCAACAGATTATGCTGGCTCAGGAGAATCAACTGTTAGATGCTTCATTTTATGAGCTGATTGTTAAACATAGCCATTATTTAAAAATTTAATTATATTGACTTATAATTAAAGTATATTAAAACAAACATTAAAACAATATTAAGTGAATATTCAAAATGCATCACTCCAATAATATTTATTTAGTGATTGATTTATTGATTGATTGATTGCCTTTTTGAGACAGGGTCTCCTTATAGCCCCAGCTGTCCTGGAACTCACTATATAGACCAGGCTGGCCTTGAACTCACTGAGATCCCTCTGCCTCTGCTTCCTGAGTGCTGGGATTAAAGGCTTAGGCCACCACGCCCAGCCTCTACTTTTTTTGTTGTTGTTGTTGTTTAGATAGGGTCTCATGTATTCCAGACTGGCCTTGAACTCCATCTTTGGCTAAGGATGACCTTGGACCTTGAACTTCTGATTCTTTTTTTTTTTTTTTTTTGCTGGGGTTGCAGGTATGTGCCCCAGTCTTGGTTTGATTTTGAGCACTCTCTATGCTAGGCAATAACTCCCCAAACTGAGCTACATCCCAGGCCCAAATTTTACTATTATTCATTCTCTTGAAGTTATTTTATGCTTCTTGCATGTGGATGGAGGAAATACAGGGTGGCTATTTCTGCCCGCCGCTGCATCCAAGATACCATGGTGTTAGCTCAAAATCAGCTGGAGCAGAAGTACTTACACTTTGGAAATTAACAAAAATTTTAAAACAAAACTGGATGTGGTGGCACCACACTTAGGAAGTAGAAGCAAGAAGATCAGTTCAGTGGCAGCCTCAGCTACCTGGCAAGTTGGGGGACAGCCTATGCTACTTGAGACCTTGTCTCAACAAAACAAACAAAACAAGAGGGCTGGAGAGATGGCTCAGCAGTAAAGAGTGCTGGCTGTTCTTTCAGAGGACCTGGGTTTGGTTCCTAGTACCCACAAAATGGCTAACAACCATCCCTAACTGCAGTTCTAGGGGATCTGATGCCCTCTTCTGACCTCCGTGGGCACTGCATATATACACATGGTATAACATGCTTCTGAACTCAGTGAAGTCCTACAAGTAACAACATAGCATCAATAGCAAGGAGGGAAGGAGCGAAGACAAGCAAAAGCGTCCAACGTGCAGACGAAGCGGGACTTCTGTGGGCTCTCAAAGGGCTCTCAAAGGAGGAGTAGGCGTCAGCCAGCTAGGAAAACCTGAGCAAAGACCCAGCTGTCATTGGGAAAAATGAGGTGGAGAGGGTGTTGAGGAAGCAGGACAAGGTGTTCCGAGTTCTAACTGGAGGGTAGAGAGGAAGTAGCTCCCACTTGTGAGGGTCTTCACCTTAGTCCTGAAAGAAAAGCAAGACTTGGGCCGGCAAGATGACTGGTGGGTATGGGTGGTTGTGAGAGAATGGAATCTGTCTCCAGCTGGAGACAGGCCTTTGCCTCCACCCTTAAGGGTTAATCCACTAGGGCAAGTCAGGGCCTTGGCTAGGGCACCACCCTAGGAAGATGGGTTCACATTAAGATAATGTGCCTTTCCTTCCCAGTATCCTCTCCTCGCCCGGCGCAGTCTCTACCAGCTGAGCCACCATGAGCTTCCTCAGAAAGGCATAGCTAGTTTTATTCTCTTCTGTCTTTTTCTTTCAGAGGATGCCAGAGCCCATCTGCTTCTAAACTCCTTGACTAATGCCTTGGGTTTCCTTGCTCTTTTTCTGAATCGCCTCCAGCCCGCCGCCTAGTGGCTGCCAGTCCTGCCACCGTATATCCAGCAGCGTGGCCTTGGTTCCTCCTCCTCTGCCTTCTGCTCGTTCCTCTCTTCCACGCTACTGGGAAATTTATAGCTTGCCTGCCCAGAGATTTTCCTTTCAAACTCTAATTAATTGTTCTTGAAGTTCTGTTTGAGTCTGGTCTTTGTCTTCAAGCCCCTGTTGGTGTCCATTCTTCCATTCTTGTATTAATGGGACTCTAAATCCCGGGGGGGGGGGGGAACCTGACTCCCAGGTATCATAATAGCTCTTCTGGGACTGCCCAAGATTTCCAGTAACACTTCTTTCCTGCCTATTTTTTATTATTGTTATTGATTCTTCTCCTCCTCCTCCTCCTCCTCCTCTTCCTCCTCCTTCCTCCTTCCTCCTCCCTCCTCCTCCTCCTCCTCCTCCCTCCTCCTTTCTTCTTCTTCTTCTTCTTCTTCTTTTCATGTGTATGTGGTGAGTGCCCATGTGGAGGTCGAGGACGAGGACATCAGATCCCCTGGAACTGAGTTACAGACAGTTGTTAGCCACCATGCGAGTGCTGGGGAACTGAATTAAGGTCCTCCTGCAAGAGCAGTCAGTGCTCTCAGCTGGGCGTGGTGGTGCATGCCTTTATTCCTAGCACTTGGGAGGCAGAGGCAGGCAGATCTTTGTGAGTTCAAGGCCAGCCTGGTCTACAGAGTGAGTGCCAGGACAGCTGGGGCTACAGGGAGACACTGTCTTGAAAGACCAAAAAAAAAAAAAAATAAGAGCAGTCCAGTGCTGCTTAAGTTGCCCATGCTCTCACACATCCCTTTCCTGGCTTTTAATTCTTTAATTGGCAAAGTGCCTCTGTCTTCCCACAGCCCTAGACAGAATCATGATGACTGATCCCCGGACCTACTTGGTAAAAGGAGAGAGCAGAGTCCTGCCAGTTGTCCCCTACACATGCTGTCTCCCTCCAAAATAAATAAATGCAAAAAAATTTAAATTTAAATGTTTTAAATATACTTATTTTTAAAATTTTGTGGAAGATGTTTTTATCAATTCTGTTTTGAATAAAACACAAGGGAGAAACCTGGCCAATCAACACATGACTTTGAAAGGGACTTATCAAACTTGTCTCAGAACAGACAAATGTTTCTTTTATCATGTCTTCAGTAATTATCTATGATTTTCCATTTAACTGTTAACATGGCTCCATTGTTATCTTTTGTTCCAGTTGCAGTACAATGAGGAGGAGGAAGCAGGCTGGTTAAAACAACCCTTCTGAGCAGGTTTCTCTTGTCCCGTCTTTCCAGACAGAGACTTGTGGATGTGAGGCATCACCCCGCCCCTGGCTATGGTAGCCTTGATAAGTGAATCCAGCTTTCAGCACCACAGGTAGCAAGCTGCAGGTGACATGGAGTGAGAGATCCTTGGAGGCATTACCTGCCACCTCCAGTACCTCAGGAGTGAGGTGCTCCAGAATTGCAGCAGTGCACATGGAAGCAGCGGCACCCCCATCTATGGGTGTAGTGCAAATCAAGTGTCTGTGGATGTGTCCCATGGGAAACTGTAGCCCACTGCTGTGTCACTCTGTGATGCCCACTGTTGCTTGTGCCACTGCCTCTTAATTCATGAGTGTTTTGCTTGCATGTGTGTAACTACATCATGTGAGTGCAATGCCTAAGGAGGCTGGAAGAGGGCATCAGATCCTCCCTGGAACTGGAGTTACAAATGGTTGTTAGCCACCATGTGGGGGCTTGGACCCAAGCTCTGGACCTCTCCAAGAGTACCCAGTGCTCTTAACTGCTGAGCCATCTCTCCAGTCCTGAATTTTTTATTTTTTTTTAAGAAAGACAAGACTTTCTGAGTAGAGGGACAGGGTTAGCAGTCTGCTGAAGACTCTGAGGTAAGTCTTCAGAAGCAGCTGAAGACTTGCAACATTGCCAGGGCACAGAGTGTGTCAGGCTGAGGGCGAAGACAGCAGAGTTGTAAAAGCAAGACTGGCTTTGTGATCCATGCAGTGGTCAGACTTTAGACTGAAATGTATGCTGTGGATTTGGCTGACGGCCAAAGTTATTGCTTATCAGAGCTAGTCTGGGAAGCATGGAGGGCATTGCCTCGCTCTGGGAGGTTTGTGGGAACAGCTTCGGATGGAGAGTGCTAGCTGCTCCACAGTTCTTGTTTTAACAGAATGAGCAAGCAGTGAGCCATGTTCTGGATTCCGTGATCAGAGCTGCTGGCTAGGTTGCAGGAGAAGAAGATGAGTCTGGTTGTGTGTAAGCCTGCAGGCTGCCCAGCACCGTGCACTTCTGGTTACAGAGCAGCCTTACTGGTGGGGAATTAGCTCTGTGTTGATCACTGCAGACATGGGCGCCCCCAAGTGGTCCATGGTGGACACTGCTAGTGGAAGTGAACCAGAGGGGTGGCCATTGAGTAAGTAGGACGTAGGGGTTTGGGACTGCTCTTGTGGTCTAGCCTCTGCTGCTCCAGCACCCACTCTTTCTGATAGCAGTACAACAAAACACACATATTTTTTTTGTTGTGTTTTGAGGCTGGATCTCAAGTAGCCCAAGCTGTCCTTAGACTCCCTACATAGTTGAGGATGACCTTGAATTTCTAATCCTCCTCTGCCTCCACTGCACAAGAGCTGAGGTCAGATTGATAGTGCTGCAAAACAATTAATTTAATTAATAGAACAAATAAACTTTGAGGAAGAGTGAACTACCAACAGGATACATCAACACTTACATTCCCACCAGCAGGACACAGCAACATATAAGCTCTGATTACTCCACTCCCCATCCAAACTATTTTTTTCTTTTCTAATACTTTATAAGAACGACCACAGTGGATGTGCAGCTGTGTTTGCGTTTCTTTCACAAGTAGTTCTGCTGAGTGTGTAGTCACGTGGCTGTTGGCTATCTATATTTTTTTTGGAGACATTTTTATTTGTATTATGGGCCCCCACTCCTTTCTGGGATGTCATTCAAGGCCTTGAACATGCCAGGCAAGTCCTGTGCTAGAGCTACACTAAATATATATATATATTTACTTATGTGTATGAATGTACTGTCTGCATGTAGGTTTGTGCACCGTGTCGTGCAATGCCATGAATGGTCAGAAGAGGGTGTGGGATTCCCCTGGAACTGCAGTTCTCCAGGAATTGGAGTTACAGAGGGTTCTCAGCTGCCATGTGGGTGTTGGGGATCGAACCCAGGTCCTCTGCAAGAGCAGTTGGCACTCTTAACTGCTAGGCCATCTCTCCAGCCCATATATATATAGTTTTAAAGGAGGGTTTAATTTTTTTTTTTTTTGTATTTTTGAGACAGGGTCTCCCTTTAGTCCCAGCTGGCCTGGAGCTCACTCTGTAGAACACGCTGGCCTTGAACTCCCAAGTGCTAGGATTAAAGGCGTGCACCACCACACCTGGCTTTTTTTTTTTTTTTTTAATTGCTGCCTTGCAGAGGACCCAGGTTCCCGATGCCCAGCACCCACATGGTGGCTGTAGAACCGTCTGCAAGTCTCCATTCCAGGAGAATCACACGTATCCAGGGGAATCCGAGCCTCTTCTGAACTCCGCGGCGTTCACGACAGCAGTGCAACAGACTGCATGCAGACAGTAGCATTCATCATCACATACAAACATAAATAAAATAATAATAAAAAAAATTAAAAAAAAAACAAAAAAAAGAAAATGTACCTAACTACTATTGCCTCACTTTCCTTCACAGGCACCAGGTCAAGGATTTGTTCCCTCTATAACTATACTTTTGGGGGTCTTTTGGAATAGACCCACTAGCAGGGGAGTATCTCAGTTGCCATCCCCCTACGCCCCTTTTCGCATGGAAAGAAGTCAGAGGGTCAGGCGCCGCTCGGCAATTGGGTAACCTCCTCAGAGGGTAATGTGATAAAAGTAGGAGCGGAAAATTTGCTAGGCAGTTTAGAGTCAAGACCCCCACAAAGAGCCAGTTTTCTTTCTCAGCTGAGAGCTGAAGACTTCCTGGACTGCCAGTAACACTGTTCTTCTGGTTGCTCCGACTTGTGGCCCATGCACCTAACTCAACTTCGTCAGATTATTAATAACCAGTGGGTAATTCTATTAAAACCATGGTTTCTGGGGCTAGAGAAATGGCTCACAGGTTAAGAGCATAGTGGGCTACGGAATTTGAGATCTCCTGAGCCCACGGCAGGAAGAGGGGGAGAGTAGGAACTGGTTGTCCTTGGCGAGCTGAATGTGATCCCTTGGTCCTGCTTCTTTGTATTCGATTGGCTTTGTGGCTGGGGAGTGGAGTTAATATCCTCCAGCAGCGGGGATTAAAGGTGGGTCTTTGGCTTTATTAGATTCTAAGCGGCTGTGGGGGCGGAGTTTCCTTCACCCAGCCGCGTATTAAAGGCACGCTTGGTTGGACTCTTGAGATTTGAGATCTCCTGGAAGCCCAGCAGCAGGTGGGGCGGGCTGAAGAGCCCGCCAACTGAGGCATTACGAAGAGGATCTGAAGGATGCAAGCAAAACCGCCTTCAAAACCAGTAAAGAGCTAGGCCACTTAGGACATCCACATCGGAATACAGGCTAAGGGGAAGCCCATATGCCAGGCACACAGAAGAGAGAAGACGGTTACTACTGGAAAGGGGCAGGATAATCCACGACAAGTCTTACCAACCCTATGGACGCCCCTGCATTTGGATCCCCCCGAGGATGCCCCAGGACACAGACAACAGAAACACACATTGGAACATACTTAAAGAACTACAATATCATTAAAGAACAAATTAAAGAACTAAAAATAGAGAATGAGGACCGAGAGGAGAGAGAGAATGACACGTGCTCTGGAAGGAGTAGAAACACTGAAAAGATCCATGCGGAAAAAGAAAAAGACAAACCAACCAGCAAACAAAAAAGATAATGTTACAAGACTAGAGATTTAAAAGAAGTAACCAAAAAGAAAAAAATAAAAAGAGAAGAGGAAAGGAAAAAGGAATCAAACACTCATCATTCAAACGAGGAAAGGAAGTGAAAAACAGCCTCGAAGACAGAATGGAGGAGCAGAACAAAGAATAATTAGACCTGAGGATAACACAGAACAACTTAAAAAACTAGACTCAAGGAGTATGAAAAATTTTCAAAAATAGCACTAAAAAACCGGAACAACCATGAGATCTGTGGACACATATGAAAAATCCAAACTCCACTCCTGAAATAGCAGGAAGGAGACGGAATCCCAAGAAAGAAGGTTATTGATTCAGATTTTAACGACATAATATAGATGAAAACTGCCCCAACTGAAAAAAGGACAAACCAATACCAATAAAAAGCACAAGAACTCCAAACAGACAGAATGAGAAAAGAACATCTCCACGCCACAATATTATAGCTTAAAATGCTAAACACCCAAAACAAAGAAAAATTCTTAAAGCTACAAGAGAAACAACAACAAGTACTATAAGGGAAACCATATAGAATTAAAACGGAATCTCACGCAAACCTATGAAGCAAGAAAGAACACGGAGCAAAGCATTCAGTGTTTGAGGGACATGGAGGCAGCCCAGGTACTCGCTATCACCCCAGCCAAAAATGTCCAAACATAGGGATGGAGAGAGGAACAATCTTCCATGACATAAAAAAATTGGAAAGACTCATGGTCCGGAACACCAACACTTCAGAGAATACTTGACCAATCAAAGAACAGAAGAAAGGACGCAACCAACCCCAGGCACCTAGAGAGAAATCACATAAAAGCATTAACTGCAGAAGTAGAAACCTAAACCAAAAGCCGAAGATGGATAATAAGGCAAATAGGTAAGCAACACAAACCTATCAAGTCAATAACCTTAAATATACATGGACTAACATTCCCAGTCAAAAGACAAAGACTGGGAGAACTTGGATTAGGAAACAGAATCATCATATGCTGTCTACAAGAAAACATCTCTACTTCAATACCGGCACCACCTTCCAAAGTGAAGGGATGTGAAAAAATATTCCAAGCAAATGGTACCAAAAAAGAAAGCAGGTTGCTATTTTTAATATCGATAAAGACCAAGTAAAAGAACAGAAAGCAGAAGTTACCAAAGGCATCCTCAGAATGCACAATATGAAAAGTCAAATCGAAATAAAGCAATTCCAGACAGTCAAGACAACCATCTCAGTGGGAGAACAAGAAGTCCTCATTGGATTCTCAAAGGAACAATCATCAAACTAAATCACAATATGAGACATGCTATAGGCCCAAATCGGTGCACCCATGATAACACAATATCGGGGACTCCAGTTAGATTAACCCTCAGACTCCATGAGGCGACTTCACATCCTAATAGGGATGATACACTTCTTGGAATCAAGAAAAACACATCGAGCGACAATCTGCAAACTGAACGGTATACAAAATGAACTCCTAGACCAATACCGAAACAAGATTCTAAATTAAAGTACATATTTCACTACCGGTCCTGCAGACCACAGTCAGAACTTCACATCAACACATCGACCACGACTCCTGGGACACAGGGAGGGGGGAAGGAGAAATCCAGAGATAAGGAAAAGAGTGAAAAAGAGATTTATGACGAGAAAGTTGGATGAGTCAACACACACCAATGCCCTTCTACAAGAACCTGGAGACTAAAGCAACATCACTCTGAATAATAAATAAATGGGTCAAGGAATAGGGATAAAGAAAAGAAAGACAATAAAACAATTCCTGGACACTGAATGACCATGACAATCTACACCAGCAACAGAACCTATGGATCTTAAAGCACGTCTTAAGAGTGAGTTTATAGTCCCTGGTGTGCTACATGTAGAAACAACAGTAAAGAGCACAAGTGAATGATCTAACACTACGCTAAAAAAAAAAAAAAAATAAGAAAAACAAAAACCCAAAAAAAGCGAAAAAAAAAAAAGAAGAAAAACAAAACAAACAAAATCAATGAAATAGAAAACAAAGAAAAACATACAAAAAACAGTCATGACAGCCCAAAGTTGGTTCTTTTGAGAATACTATAACAAGATAGACAGACCCTCTAGCCAGTTAACAAAAGAAAGAAGGAACAACTCCAAATCCAATACAATCTGTGATGAAAAGGGCAATATCACAACAGGACAAGGAAAAAGATCAGACAAATTATATGGGAAATTCAAGAACCTATATTCTAACAAGAGGCTGCAATTTAAATCTAAAGACAAGGGATGAATATCTGAAATACTGGGACAATCACCAAAGCGTGGCCACGAGGAGAGCCAGCGCTTAAAACCAGCCCATGAACATATGAAGAAATAAAGAGGTTGTAGTAAGAAGCCTGCCCAACTAAAAAAAAAAAGCCCAGGAGCCCAGACGGTTTCACGCAAATTCACAAAACATTTTCAAAAAGACCTACAACCATTATTTCTGACAACGTTTTAGAAGTATATACAAATCATGAGGGAATTTCCCAACTTCCTTCTACAATCCAACATCACTCTATTACCAAAAACCAGGTCAAAGATCCAACTAAAAGGAGAATTATAGGATAACACATCACCCTCATAAACACAGATGCCAAAAATTCTAAACATGATACTGGCAAAACGATGTATACATACAGCCCCACCATCAAGAAGATCATCCCATCATGACACAAGTTTGGTTCAACAGAGAATGCAGCGGATGGGTCAACATCAAAGACGTATAAATCACTATAAACTCATCAAAACACATCAATGGAAGCAAAAGGACAAATTAACCACACCCATCTAGCTCAATCTGACCTGAAAAAGCCTCGACAAAATCGCAGGCATCCGTCTTCATGCGTTAAAGGTCCTTGAAGGAAGTTATTGGAGGGCTCATGCCTTCAATGTATAAGCCAATACTAGAGCCATTAAGGAAACACACAGCGCTAATAATCATCCTCAAAGGGGAAATGCAACAGGAATCCTATCCCGCTGTAAAGGTAGGAACGCAGCGGAAGTGGCTGCCCCCTTGCACCACTTACCTCGGTTCCACCAGTGTGTGCAACACTTGCTAGAGCACAATAAGGCGAAAAAGGATATTCACAGTGAGTCACAATTGGAAAGAGGAAGTTCAAAGCCTATTCCTCGTATGCGTGATATGATTGTGTTACTTAAGGGATGCCAAAAAAAACTTGCCCCACGAGAAAACTCGTAGAAAACGATTAACCAGCTTCAGCAAAAGTGGCAGGAATCCAATTAACATAGGAGGCAAATATCAATGGCCTTTTCTTTACAGCCAACACAGCAGTCTAGACTGAAGAGAAAGAATTCTAATGAGAGACCGTCCCATCAAAAAAAACAAGCCCTCAAAACACCATAAACCTGGAACCCAACGTAACCAATAGATACCAACAGACCTCTACAACAAAAATACAAAATTTAACCTTAAAGAAAAGCAATTGACGAGACCTCCGAGAAGCTGGAAAAACCTCCCATGCCGCTGGTTGGAAAATTAACAAATTGTAAACCATTGTTACCATGTTTGAAAAAAAAACCCCCAACAACTCTATATAATTTTAAATGCAAGGTCCCAATCAAATCCCGGCAAGAAGTTTCTTCCCACAGGCTGGGGAAACAAAAGTGTTGATCCTTAAATTGGCTTTGGAAAAACAAAAGACCCCGAATAGAAAAAACAACCCTGAGTGTGGGAAAAGATCTAGGAAACTACACAGGAAGGGAATCCTCTATACCAGATTTTAAACTATACCTCAGGGCTATAGGCATAAAAACAGCCTGGTACTGGCAACAAAACAGACCTGTNGTCGGTGCTCTTAACTGCTAGGCCATCTCTCCAGCCCCGTTAGGTACATTTTCTAGGCAGAGAACCAGGAGATGAACAGGGTGAATTAAATACCCAACTTAAAAGTCCATTAGAATTTCTCAACAAGGGGTTTCAAAGCATCCATTATTGGGCTTCTCCTTTTGTTCAATTGGTGTTCACCATGGTGTCTGGACTCAGGATCTGCTTTCCAAGCATTTTGATAGTCACAGTGTGAGTTTCCTCTTAAGTAGTTGTGCCTTTAAATCTGGAAAAAGGTGGGATCCCTTTCTTCTCCTGTAGCCTGCAGTAGGAGATAGAGGCTCACATGGCTTTGGGTGGGGTGAGTCCCCAGGGGAGTCTCTAAATTTTCCAGGTAGGGGTCAGGTTCGGTGGTAGCTGAGGACCTGTGAGCCAAAAGGGAGGTTGGTTCAAGAGGCCCTGCCAAGGGGCCACTGCCGTTCCAGATCCTACAAAATTCTGAGGCTACAAGGGCTTTACTTTCACTTTTACTTTAGACTCTGGAAAAGGAAAGGGCATTAGATCCAATGGAGTGATGGTAGTTAGGGATGCTCCCTGTCCCATAGTTCCAACAGTAAGAGCCCTTAAGGAAAAGTATGGTCCAGAAAATGAAGGAGATAGAAATAAACAAACAAATCACACACAAAAAAACTGGACAGGTAGGACCATACAGACTCAGACACCAGATGCATGTAGGGATCGAACACACGCACCCACATGCCAGTTAACCAAAAAACCAACCAGGCTGAGAAAGATGTCTCTTTTCATTGCCTGCTCCAAAGGGTTCAGTCCAGGTCTGGCCCCCTGAATGGGGCTTTAACCAGTTTAGAGCTCTATTCCAGAAATGGACCCGTCCAGACGAGTGCACACGCAGAGTGACTAGAGATGGGGAATGTCTCCATAGCTCCTCCTAGCCACACACCGCTGATGAGGGTCTCTGCTGAGTACCCCCCTTGGGGTCACCTCTATATCTTGGAGGGACCTCCAAATGTTGTAAAGTCACAGCAGAGAGACCACTCACTTAACCACATGGAGTTTTAAAGGAGGGTTTAATTTAATTACAAAGCAGGGCAACACTCAACTTGAAAGGAGTGTGGCCTATTTTATATTCTTGAGACAAATCTCAAATAGCTCAGGCTGGCCTAGAACTTGTTATGTAGTGTCAAGGATGACCTTGAACTTCTGATCCTCCTGCCTCTACCTGTCTTTGCCTCTCAAGTGCTAGGATTACAGACATGTGCCACAGGACCCAGGTTTATGCAGTGCTGGGAGTCAAAGCTTTGTGTAAGCACTCTACCAACTGAGCTCCATCACAGATCTCTTATTTTCCCATTTTAATTGCTTAGCTTATTAGGGCACTGGAGATTGAACCCAGGGCCTTGCCTGTGGCAGACAAGTGCTCTTCCATTGAGCTATATCCCACTACTCTTTTTACTTTTATTTTGAGGCAGGGATTTACTAAGTTGTCTAGGCTGGCCTTGAATTCATTCTATTGCCCAGGGTTTAAACTTAATCTTTCGTAGCCTCCTGAGTAGCTGAGATTACAGACCTGCACCATAAATTCTGGCTTGCTCATTTTAAAATGGGTATTTGGGATTGCAGAATGACTCAGTAGTTAAGAACACTGGCTGGTCTTAACTTGGTTCAGTTCTCAGCACCCACGTGGTGGCTAACAACTGTCAGTAACTCCAGTTCCAGGGGATCTGATGTCCTCTCCTGACCTCTGTGGGGACTGGCTCTCATGGGTACCCTTAATATACATGCATGCAAAATACTCATACACATGAACATACATATGTTAATTAATCAAATAAACATTAATCAAATATAAATAAAGTGGGCTGCCGGGCGTGGTGGTGCATGCCTTTAATCCTAGCACTTGGGAGGCAGAGGCAGGCGGATCTTTGTGAGTTCAAGGCCAGCCTGGTCTACAATGTGAGTTCCAGGACAGCTGGGGCTACAGGGAGACCCTGTCTCAAAAAGACCAAAAAAAAAAAAAAAAACCCCCCAAAAAAAAAAAAAAAAAAAAGGACAGAGAACTTTTAAAGCCAAACACAAACTAGAGGAACTTGGTGCATCCTACATTACACAATTGCACGGCTTAGACAACACAATGCAAGCAGTGGGTGACCTTTAAGCTGATTGGTTGTGTTTAGCAGCGTGAGCCTCTTGGAGAGGAATGGGCTTCTTAGGGGGTAGGAAGCACTCCTACAGCGCTGGGAAAGTTCATCCTGAACCCAGGTAGCTGTGGGACTACATAACTCAGGTTAGGACGTTTCTTGTGGTTAAGTAGTCATGGGAACCAGACCTGCTTCACAACTGGAGTCGTTCCTGCTATGGTTTAACCCCTTTCCTTTTGATTAACTCAATTTTTCTGACCTGGTCCTAACACAGGGAGACCCTGTCTCAAAGACCAAAATAAATAAATACATAAATAAAGTGGGCTATTTGCCATTTTGTAATTGAGCTATAAGAATTCTTCATAAATTCTGGATGAGAGTCTCTTATTAGGTAGATGATTTTCAAATACTTTCTCAGGTTCTGTGCATTGTCTTGGCAGGGGGACAGGTTGTCCAGTCTAGTTGGGGACAAAGAACAAATTCAGGGATTCAGGGATGGGGCAGTGTGGAGAGATACTGTCCTAGTTTGGTTTCTATTGTTGTGATAAAATAATCTGACCAAAACCAACTTGGGAAGAAAAGGGTTTATTTCAGTTTACAGTACTGTTTTTCATCAATGGAAGTCAGAGCAGGCGCTCAAGCAGGAACTTGGGACAGCAGCTGAAGAAGAGACCAGGATGACAGATGATGACTGGCTTCTCTCCAGGCAAGTGTCTGCTTTTTTTAACTTTATTTTTAATGTTTTGATTGATTTTTTTACTTTATTTTTTATGTGTCATGAGTGTTACTGCTGCATGCAGGTGTTGGCACCGTGTCATGCAATGCCGTGAGGTCAGAACGATGGGCATCAGTTCCCCTGGAACTGGAGTTCAAGATGGTTCTCAGCCACCATGTGGGTGCTGGGGACTTGAACCCGGGTTCTCTGCAAGAGCAGTCGGCGCTCTTAACCACTGAGTCATCTCTCCAGCCCCCAGTCTGCTTTCATATACAAACTAGGACCACCTGCCTGCCCAGGGATTGCACCACACACAGTGGGCTGGACTCTTCCTTCTGTATGACTCAAGGATCAAGAAAATGCCTCACAGACATTACACAGGCCAGCTCTATGGAGAAAATGCTTCATTTGAAGTTCCATATTCACATGTGTGTCAAATTAATAACTGAAGCTATTCATCACAGAAGACAAGCCTAGGAAGGTCAGGGGTGAGCTCTCTGGTGAGATGACCTGACATCAAGGTTGCTGCAACCTCCTGCAATCATGCCTTACTGGAGGCAAGGAGAAAGACACCAGGTTTCTCTCAAGATCTCCTCCTGATACCAGCCACAGGCCCCCATGCACTATCTCCCCCCCCCACCCCTCCTCGTATGTCTGGGTTTAAAACTGCTGTTTCAGCGCCATTTTAACCCTGGTCATCCTGCTCCCAAGACATGCAGGCCAGCTGTCACTCCCCAATTAAATCCCAAGTCATCTTTATCAGAGTCCTGTACACTTTTTTTTTTGTGTCTTTTGAGACAGGGTTCTCCCTGTGCCCCAGCTGTCCTGGAACTCGCTCTGTAGACCAGGCTTGCCTTGAACTCACAAAGATCCACTTGCCTCTGCGCTCCCAAGTGCTGGGATTAAAGGCATGCGCCACCACCCTGGCCCATAGTCTGTACACTTTTTCAATGGGTCTTTCCTTGATATGAACCTAACAGAGATAGGAATGCAGAAATGGACGGGACCAGGTGGTACGGGCGGGATAGGGAAGGACGGGACGGGCAAGGGGACGGAAGTGGCAGTTAAGGGACGGGAAGGGTTTTACGGTTGGATCTTTTTCCTCTTCTCCTTCTTTCCCTTTTCTCCAGTGACACTTTCCGGGAATGTTCCTGTTGTTTGCTCCCCTCCCCCCCTCTTTGCGTTATTTTTCTTTTTTTTTTTCCCCTCTTTCCTNTTTTTTTTTTGGTCTTTTTGAGACAGGGTCTCCCTGTAGCCCCAGCTGTCCTGGAACTCGCTCTGTAGACCAGGCTGGCCTTGAACTCACAAAGATCCATCTGCCTCTGCCTCCCAAGTGCTAGGATTAAAGGCATGCGCCACCACCCCTGGCCATAGTCCTGTACACTTTTTCAATGGGTCTTTCCTTGATATGAACCTAACAAGAGATAGGAATGCAATGGAAGGAAAGGGACGGGAAGGGAAGGGAAGGGAAGGGAAGGGAAGGGGAAGGAAGGGGAAGGAAGGGAAGGGAAGGGAAGGGGAAGGAAGGGAAGGGGAAGGAAGGAAGGGGAAGGAAGGAAGGGAAAGGAAGGAAGGGAAAGGAAGGAAGGGAGAGGAAAGGAGACTCTAGGGTCTGGATATATAGCTCAGTGGTAGAGCTCTTGCTTTGCATACAAGATGTCCTGGGTTCCATTCCCATTCCCTAACCCCCAGGAGTAAAAGGAGACTCCATACTACAAACATCCACAGGTATGGGTAGTAACTGGTTTAACTGGTTATCATAGAGGCAGCAAAGTGCCCTCTCCAAATCTTGTTTTACTGCAAGTTCCTAGTACTTTCTACCTGAGTGCTCAGAAGTGCCAGGGTTAGGTACTCATCTGGTGGGTGCCTGCTTCAGTACTGTGGGCAGAGTTCCTGTTGCCCAGCATTAGTCATAACCTCATTATTTCTTCTCTAGGATCTTTCTCAAAAAGACCATTTGTGTTGACACCCTTATGCAGAGTTTGACTCTGGAAAAGCCCAGTGCCCGAGTTTCATTTCCTATGGCTATGATGAAATACCATGACAAAGGCAACTTCACAGTCAAGAGCAGAAAGCAATGAATGCATGCGTTGATGATGTTCCTCAGCTGCTCTTCTTTCCCTTATACTGCCTAGGAGCCCTTGGCTAGGGATGGGGCCACTCACAGTGTGAGGGTCCTTCCTACCTCAATTAATGTAAGCAAGAAAATCCCCCAGAGACGTGCTCGCAGACAACCTAATGGAGACAGTTGTTCACTGAGGCTCTCTTCCCAGGTGATTCTACACACTGTCAACCTGACAGTTTACACTAACACCTAGCCTAAAGATAATGAATCTTCCATTTCTTAGATCCATTCATTCTATTTCCTTAGGCAGCTAGCTTTACCCCTTTAATGGTCACTTGCCTGCCTCATCATAAGAGTGTCACAGGCTTCCTTAGGTCTCTCAAAGGCTCAGTAAAAGCTGGTCTTCTCAGTTGTAAGTGGCCTGTAACATAGATGGTTTGAACCAGACTCTCCCACTACTGCCATAGGTCCCTAGTGCCTAGGAACTAAGTAATTTATTGAACACTTATTATATATATATCAGGCACTAACCTGCATGTTACATCTATCTACATGTGATGATTAGTGTTAACTGACACCTGGAAATGGGTCTCTGAGCATGCCTGTGATGGTTTATAATTTTTTAAAGTTTTTTTTTTTTGGTCTTTTTGAGACAGGGTCTCCCTGTAGCCCCAGCTGTCCTGGAACTCACTATATAGACCAGGCTGGCCTTGAACTCACAGAGATTTGCCTGCCTCTGCTTCCCCACTACTGGGATCAAAGGCATGTGCTGCCATGCCTGGCTAAAGATTTATTCTTAGAGGCAGGCAAGTTTCTTTATTTTAAAGAGTTCTTGGGGCTGGAGAGATGCCTCAGCAGTTAAGAGCACTATCTGCTCTTGCAGAGGACCCAGGTTCGATTCCCAGCATCCACATGGAAGCTAAGAACCATCTTTAACTCCAGTTCCAGGGGAATCCGACACCCTTTTCTGACCTCCACAGCATTGCACGACGTGGGTGCACCAATGTACATGCAGACAGTACACTTATACACATAAAAATAATAAATTAAAAAAATTAAAGAGTTCTTAAAGGCTATTATTATTATTACTATTTTGGTCTTTTCGAGACAGGGTCTCCCTGTAGCCCCAGCTGTCCTGGAATTCACTCTGTAGACCAGGCTGGCCTTGAATTCACAAAGATCTGCCTGCCTCTGCCTCGGATTAAAGGCATGTGCCACCACGCCTGGCATATTATTATTATTACAGATTTTTGAAACAGGGTCTCCCTGTAGCCCCAGCTGGCCTGCAACTTGCTATGTAGATCGGGCTGATCAGATCTCACAGAGATCTGCCTGCCTCTGCCTACCAAGTGCTGGGATTAAGGGTATGTGCCCATATGCCAGCTATTCTTATTATTTTTATTTGAGTTTATGTGCTTGTGTGAATGTATACCATGTATGTATGCCCATGGATGCCAGGGCAGGGCATTGGATTCCTGGGACTGGAGTCACAGGTGGTTGTAAGCCACCCAGTGGTGGTTGAATTAGGAGTCCTTTATTAATAGCCAGCAGTTAGAAAGGGGGCTAATACACCAAAGAACTCTTGACCCTGAGGAGAAGCAGGGAAGTGTTTATACAGCTTAAAACCACAATTACATCACACCGGGGGCAAAGCCAATAACCACAGTTACATCAGATCACCATAATTATACCAGACGAGGGGCAGATCACTTAACAAAGAGGTTTTCAGTTAGCATAAAGTTTTGGTAAGGAAAAAACAAATTTCTCAGAATTGTAGAGATGCAGGTATAGCTGGGTTGGAGGACGGGCTACCTGGCTACTTGTAAGTTTCTCAGTATTGTAAAAACAATTTTCTCCCTGAAACTGCCTACATGAGACATTCTACCTGGCTGGCTGCAGTGGGAATGGCTGGGCAAAGACACAGAGTGAAACAAAAGTCAGCTAGAAGAAAATGGAGTTAGTTTGATCATTTCACTGAGAACTGAACTCTGGTTCTCAGGAAGAGCAGTAGTGTTTTGTTGTTGTTGTTGTTGTTGTTGTTGTTGTTTGTTTGTTTGATTAAAGGCATGTGCTACCATGCCTGGCTCAACAAGTGTTCTCAACTGTTAAACCATCTATCTCTCCATCCCCTGGGGGATTATCTTGATTACATTAATTGATGTGGCAATACTGATCTTAATTGTGGGAGGGAACATTCTCTGGGCCAGGGATCCTCTGCTGCATAAATTGGAGAGAATAAGCTGAGCACTAGCACGCTTTCATACCTCCCTGTTTCCTGACTGTGGGTGCAGTGTAACCACAATGAATGTGACCAGCTGCTTCCTGCTCCTGTTGCCATGCCTCCCTCCATGATGGACTGTGCCCTCGAACTGGGAGCCCTTTTGCCCTTCAGTTTGTTTTTTTTTTTTGGTCTTTTTTTTTTGAGACAGGGTCTCCCTATAGTTCCAGCTGTCCTGGAACTCACTCTGTAGACCAGGCTGGCCTTGAACTCACAGAGATCAGCCTGCCTCTACCTCCCGAGTGCTAGGATTAAAGGCATGGGCCACCACACCCAGCTCCTTCAGTTGTTTTTTATCAGAATATTTTTAATATTTATTTATTCATTTCTCTCTCTGTCTCTGTCTCTCTGTGTCTCTGTCTCTCTCTGTGTCTCTGTGTCTCTGTCTCTCTCTGTCTCTCTGTCTCTCTCTGTCTCTCTGTCTCTCTCTGTCTCTCTCTCTCTCTCTGTTTACTGAAGTTCCTGTGGAGGTTGGAGGACAACTTTCAGGATGTGGTTCTCTCCTTCCGCCATGTAGGCTCTGGAGATGGAGGTCAGTTCCTCTGGCCTGGTGGCAAGTATCTTTACCAGCTGGGCTCTGGTTAGACTATTTTTACCACAGCAACAGGAAAAGAAGCTAAGATGTGTTAATTCATTTCATCCTCACAGGCTCAGGTCCTATGTTTTTTATTCTGTTTTACATGTTCAGAAAATTCCAGGTCAATGAGGTTAAGCACCTTGTTCAACTTTACACTGCAAGGAAGGGGCAGTCTGCCTTTTCTGTCAATATTATTTTTAAAAATTATTTATCTTTATTTTATGTGCTTGCATGTATGTAAGAAGTGCACCTGTGCATGCAGTGCCTGTGAATTCCAGAGAAGGGCATAGGATTGCTTGGAATTGGAGTTATAGATGGTTGTTAGCCACCATGTGGGTGCTGAGACCTGAACTTGGATCTTATGGAAGAGCAGCCAGTTAAATCCTAAGCCATCTATTCAGCTTCATCTATCTACACTCTGTTGTTGTTGCTGGGTTTTTCATTTTTTTTTTTTTGTCTTTTTGGGACAGGGCCTCCCTGTAGCCCCCAGCTGTCCTGGAACTCACTATGTAGATCAGGCTGGCCTTGAACCCACAGAGATCTGTCTGCCTCTGCCTCCTGAGTGCTGGGAGTAAAGGTGTGTGCCACTATGCCCAGATTTTTTTTTTTTGAGACAAGGTCTCTCTGTAGTTCCAGCTTGCTTGGAACTTGGTTTGTAGACCAGGCTGGCCTTGAGGTCATAAAGATCCACTTGCCTCTGCCTCCAGAGTAAAACCATACCTGGCTTCTTTTGATTTATTTTATGCGCATGAGTGTTTTGCCTGCATGTATGTATGTATGTGCTTTCATGTCATGCAATGCCTACAGAGGCTAAAAGAGGACTTTGGATCCTCTGGAGCTGAAGTTAAAGACAGTTGTCGGCTGCCATGTGGATGCTGGAAACTGAACCCAGGTCCTTTGCAAGAGCAGCCAGGGTTCCTAACTGTTGTGCCATCTCTCTAGGCCCTTTCTTTAATTTTTAATTGAAGATTGTATCTTTATTTTATGTGTGCATTTTGCCTGCATGTTAGTGCACTGTGTGTGCAATCTAGAAGAGGGCATTGGATCCCCTGAAACTGGAGTTGCAGATGCTTGTGCTATGCCACCATGTGGGTGTTGAGAACTGAGCTCAGGTCCTCTGGAACAACCCTTGCTCTTAATTGCTGAGCCATCTCTTTCAGCCTCCTATCACTTTTTAGTCCTTCTGACTTTGGGCCTAGTCCTATGTCATACCACAACTTTTTTTTTTTAAACAAATAAGAGTCTTGATTGTTATGAGTAGGGAAAATGTATCTGTGGATATCAGATGGAAACCCCAACATTTTTCCTGTACGATCTGGCTTTTGATTTATTTTATCTTATGTGTCTGAGTATTTTGCCTGCATGTATGTATGTATGTATGTATGTATGTATGTATGTGCACTCATGTCATGCAATGCCTGCAGAGGCCAAAAGAGGACATTGGATCCTCTGGAGCTCAAGTTATATAAGCCACAAGTTATCTCTTGCAAATTCCATAGTTGACCTATCTCTCCTGTAGGAGTTGTGCCTTGTAATCTCTGCAGATCCTCTTTTGTCCAAGTGGTCTCTCAAATCTCACAAATTCATTGGCCTTCCATAGCTTGCAAACTAGCCTACTGTGCTTACTGCAGGGATGGGGAACTGTGATATAATATAAAACATATTGGTAAACTGTCATGCTGCTTAAACTTATTGAGAAGCTGGCTCTGGAAGCAGGGTCCACTCCTTTCCTCACATTTTTGACCCAAGCATTTTTATTTCAAAGCATATAGGGACAGGCTGGCTTCTTACCTCTGTGACAAGGAGAAAAGGAAAACAACCCAATAGTCAAAATATTGTCCTCTTAATCCATTTCTAATGGACGTTCTATTGTTTATCCCATGGTATAAACCTGCTTCAGTTGGAACAGATAGCCCGCTCATTGATGGAGAGACCTGAATCTGAGGACTACAGCATGATTTCTCTCAGTCAGTTTCTGCTGAATGGTGTAAGCTCCTGAAGTGACAGTGTGAACTATTTTGCTCTCTCTCAACTAGACCACTCTTGTCATCATTGCTGGATGTTGTGGGTGCCCAGTTTGATGATTGTTCTAGTTTGTTTGCACGTGCTGTGACAAAACACTCTGACCAAAACCAACTTATTCATCTTACATCTCCCCCAGTTCATCACTGTGGGAGCCCAATGTAGGTGCCCAACTCGGGGCAGGAACCCAGAGGCAGGAGCTGAAGCACAGGCCATGGAGGAATGCTGCTTACTGGCTTGCTCCCCTGGCCAAAGCTCATCCTGATTTCTTTTATAGTACAATACAACCTGCCCAGGGGTAGCACTGCCCACAGTGGGCTGGGCCCTCCTATATCACTCAACAATCAAGAAAATGCCCTACGGACATGGGCACAGGCCAGTCCAATGGAGTCAATTCCTAATTGAGGCTCCCTCAACCCGGGTGTGTCAAGTTGATACTAAGCTGTCCAGCACAATGATGTTTTGCTATCTGTCTGCTGCTTCTATTTGTTCTTTTACCTTTGCTTGCTACACGCTTAATTACCTCATTTGAAACTTAAAGTATGGCTATCGGCTATCATAGATTACTCTCTGGACACAGAACAAGTGAACTTGTAGGTGAACTGGGGACAGAAAACCCAGTTGTCCTAACAGAAAACCCTGACTGTAACCCAGGACTCTCCCTTCTCAGCTGGCCTGGTGGCCTGAATTGCTTCCTGCTCACCCCTCAGCCTTCTTCCCTCTGTCTCCCCTAGTTCAGGTCTGCTTTTCTTCACTCCCTCCCCTTTCCATCCCAGCTGTGGGAGTGAGGCCCAGTTCTGGCAGGCTAGAGTCAGACAATGAGCTCTTATTCTGAGCAAAGAATCCCTGCAGTGTCTCCTACCCACTGCGGCCCAGGCTGGTGTGGGTGTGGGGTAGAAAGTGGCAGGGCATTGTGGGGGTGTGGGCAGAAGCAACTGGTTGGCTGGACAGAAAATGGCTTAGCTATGGAGATCCCTCAGGGAGTTTGTTATGTAAACACTACTCACAATAAAGCCCTGTCTTCTACTATTCCCAGCCCCATGCTGCCAAGCCGTGTCTCTCAAGCCTCATACATTTTGAGCTTTAAAGTATTTCCCCTCGTCTCTAATATCTCTTGCCGTTCATTTCTGCGTATTATGACCTCTTTCCTTTTTTTTTCCTGTCTCTTTTCTTGGCCGTTGTCTTCTTTAGTTCTACCATACACTTTTGAGAGGTTTAAGTTCGCCAGCCGGAAGCAGGAAGGCCTCCTGTCTCTTTTCTGAAGATGCTTGCTGTTGGGGCTGGAGAGATGGCTCATCCATTAAGAGCACTGGGTGTTCTTGCAGAGGATCCAGGTTTGATTCCCAGCACCGACGAGTTCTGGGGAATCCAATGCTCTTTTCTGTCCTCCTCAGGCATCTGTCTCTCTATGTTCCGTGTCTATGTCCGTGACTCTGTTCACTTGTCATTCTGTGTTTCGGTGGTCTGTGTGTCCCTTCATCTCTTCCAGCACTGTCCTGTTCTCAAGCTTTAGGTACATCTCCGAGAGCCCTGGGATCGGTATAGGCGGTTCTCAGTTTACGGATTTGGAAACTGAGGCACCGTTGCTGGCACCAGGCTCCCGTTTCTGTCTGGGCCTCGCCCTTTTAGGAACTCCCCATGCTCTGCTCTTGTCCCCAGGTACCATCTGCCCACCTGACCCGAGCAGGACTCGAGGGAACTAGCACCTCGGACAGCTCCTGCAAGGTGCTGGGTGGACAGCCCCTCCCTCTCGCGAGCGCAGGTGAAGCGGTCCGAGTCTCGCGAGAGCTGTGCAGCAGGCAGCGGGGCGCGCGCGCGCGCTCCGGCCTCGGGCACGCGCGCCTCCTCCCCGCCCCCGGTACCGGAGCGGCTGGCGGCCGGCTCCGCGCTGCATCTCTGGGTGCTTCGCCAGTGCATCGCCAGGTACATCGCCGGGCGCAGAGGCGCGGCGCGGAGGTCTCCTCGTAGCTGAGAGGTCGGGGTGGGTGAGTCCTGGGTCTGGAGGCCGTGGGGAGGGTTGTGCGTGGAGCGGGGCGCGGGGGCCAGCTCCAGCCTTCTACCTCCAGAGCGTCACCTTTGCATTCGGGGGACAGGCCGAGCTGCTGGAGAGGTGGGTAGTGGGGGTGACCTTTCTGTTTGGGGTGGGAGAAGAGCGCCCTGGGCACCCTGAAGCCCTCCCCAACCCCTACTCCCCCCATCCTCAGCTTCTTTAGTGGGAACCCGGGATTTGGGTGACGTCAGACCCTTGGATTCTGGAGCCTGAGCCCTGGGCCCTCCATCCCCCAGCTCCACCTGGCATTCCCTAGAAACCAGCTTCCTCGGAATGGTGCACGTGGCGTGTTGGGAGAGACTAGGATTGGATGACGGTGGCTTCGCAAAAGGCACCTGAAGGTGGACCCAAGTTGTATTCACTCCTGGGCCGGCGACCTTTGTACTGCGGGTCTAGCAGCCTGACGTTTCGGAGGGGGATGGGTGCACCAGCCTGGGCCCGGATTCCACCAGGCTTTGGGTAGTGAGAAGGGGTGCTGGACGTAGAGCATTCCAGCGTTGCTCCCAATTGGTCACGAGGAAGGAGGGGAGATGTTTGGGAAGCAACCCCAGTCTTTACCTTGGGGTTCTCCTCATCTGCCTGTTGGGGAAGTCGGGGGAGAGTAGGACTAAGAACTGGCTGTCACAGGACCCTTAAACCTGCGAAGTCCCAGCTTCCCTGTGGGGCAGTCAATGTTCCCAGGAGACAGAGAAGGAGAGGTGAGAGCCATTAGCAGGAGGTTCTCAGGAGGTGAGATGTGGAAGGAAGAGGCAGGAGAGGGCGTCACAGAGCTGTGGTTTGTGCAGGGCCCAGAGATGGGAATGAAGCCCAGTTGCCCCACCCCCAGACCAGGCATATGTCGGCCTGGGGTATGTTTGTGGGGGGAACTAGAGAATTTTGCAATCCATACTCTACCCATTATGTCTGCACCATCAGGGATGTGAAAGAGGGAGATGGTTCTGCCAAGGGCCATGACTGGCAGACAGAGATTTTGCTTGGGGGTGCTAGTTAGGTGCTAGTTGGGAACTTAGGGAGGTAGGGGGCAAACTCTCCATTGCTCAAAGAGGACCATCTGGTGAATGGGCCACAGAGGGTGGGTCTGGCAACCTCCTGGAAGGTTAGTGGGGTTCCGGAAGGGAGCTATGTGTTAGGAGTCCTGGAGTGTTAGTGGGGTTCCGGAAGGGAGCTATGTGTTAGGAGTCCTGGAGTGTTAGTGGGGTTCCGGAAGGGAGCTATGTGTTAGGAGTCCTTGGCTCTCTAGCTGCTTCTTTAGCCCTTTCCAAAGCTGGTCACTGTTGAACTTGAACACATTGATTTCCTTCTCTGGGCATCTTTCTGCTGGCACTTTTCTCTAGGGACAAGGTAAAGGGACTAAGTAGTGAGCTCCCTGGAGGAAGTATCTTGTTCTAGTTTAGAAGAATCCTTATGGGTTCTTCCTTCGACCTCTTCCTCTGCCTGTCTGGCCCTCTCCCCACCAGATTTCCTTTGCATGGTACACTTCCTGCCCTGCTGTCAGCCTGGAGTCTGAAGGTTTCCTGAAAGAAGTGTGTTGTTGACGGAAATGGTGGTTCTAGTCTGTATGGGGGAGGCATCAGTCTTCCCACTTCCGTACCTTGGGAGGATGCCCAGGTCTTTAAAATTTTTTTTTAAATTTTAATTATTTTTTAATGTGTATGAATGTACTGTCTGCATGTAGGTTTGGGCACCCGTGTCATGCAATGCCGCAGAGGTGAGAAGAGGGTGTCGGATTCCCCTGGAACTGGAGTTAAAGACAGTTCTCAGCCGCCATGTGGGTGCTGGGAATCGAACCCGGGTCCTCTGCAAGAGCAGTCGGGGCTCCTAACTGCTAGGCCATCTCTCCAGCCCCAGCCCAGGTCTTAAGTAATATGGGTTGATTGTGCTCTGTGGTGGTTCCTGTGGCAGGTTTGACTCCCTTCTGTATAACATGGGCCTTATGTTCCCTGCTTCAGAACCTGTCTTCCTAACTTAACCCTAAGGAATGAAACAAATTATAGGCTAGGGTTCTCAAACAACATTTAGGTTACACTGAGCCCAGTGTGATGGCACGTGCCTGTAGTTAATTCCAGCAATTGAGAGGCTAAGGCAGGAGGATTGCTGGGAATTCAAGGCCCATCTGGGCTACCTAGCAAGACCCTGTATCAAAACAAAAAGAGAAGCAAGCCACTATTTGTGATGGATGGAAGAAGAGACCAGATGGGAATGCATGAGCTAAACGCCCAGTGATAGATTTATGGCATGTGATGCAGAGCAGGGGTGCCTGGGAAGGCTTCAAAGCAGCAGGGGTGAGAAGGAAAAGGATCTAGAGGAAGTGACAGGGCTGTTGGTTTAGGGGCACTGAGGTGCCCCTAAACACAATGTTCTGGATAAAGTTGGGTGTTTAGAAACCAGTCAGCCTGTGGTAGAGAAACAAGGTGATGGGGAGGAAAGTGCAGCCGTTGACACAAGGTCTTGAGCGCCAGGTGCAGTGTCTGTGGGAGGCTACCGAAGAACCATCGGCAGCCTGGTGACAGTGTGGTCATGGGAGTGCTGTTTTCTGAGGATGATTCACAGTTCCGGGGTTCCAGGGCTGGAGATGGGACTGAGACGGATAAGGGGACCAGAGGTAAACATACCATCATGGCAGAAAGGTTCTGAAGACACAGGAAATGATCATTATTGGGCCACAGATGAGAGGTTCTTGATGGTAAGCTGGGAGCACTTGGAACCAAGTAGCCCCCAGCATCTGGCTGGATCTGAGGCAGGTTCGACTCTTTTCTGAGCATCCAGGACTCTGTTTTGCCCACTTCAGGACCTGTTCCCCTGACTTCATACTAAGGAATGGGACAAATTATGGTCTAGGGTTCTTGAAACCTTTAGGTTATATGGAGCAGGTATGATGGTATATGCCTCTAATCCCTGTGGTTGGGAGGCTGAGGCAGGAGGATTGCTGAGAGTCTACATAGTGCGTATCAGGCCAGCTAGGGCCCATGTTCAAATTACAAAAACAAAAATACAACCAAACAAAATATTTTTGGGTTATATTTGCCATTTTATTTGTTTTATTAAGACTACATTTATTTATTTATTTATTTATTTAAAAAATTTTTAAATTTAATTTTATTTATTTCTGTATGTGTATGAATGTACTGTCTGCATGCAGGTCTGTGCACCCGTGTCGTGCAATGCCGCGGAGGTCAGAAGAGGGTCTCGGATTCCCCTGGAACTGG
>VZQC01003465.1:113824-160547 GCA_009823505.1 Rhizomys pruinosus | reverse complement strand
AAAACAACCAGAATTGACTAGAGACCAAGACAACAGCTCCAGAGAAAGCAGATTGTTTTGCTTCTCATCCACCTGTGCCCCTTTTCTAAGCCTAGGGAACAATCTGCGGAAGAGGGGGCACGGCAGAACGTAAGGGCTGCGATTGGGGTGAATGGTGAAACTACAACAATATAGACTGGACACTCATTTGATCGACTTGAATGAACATACAAGCCCCTCCCCTGCTGGATGGTGGGACCCATGAGTGTATGGGTTTGGGCAAACCGCTTGCGAATTGCTTTTACATGAAGGATGCTTGTACTCACAAATTATCACTTATTTTTAAAAAAATGAAAACAAAACAAAACAAAACAAAACAAAAAACAGAGAGATGCAGAAAAGTTATGGCAGAATGCATGATCTGGGATGGTAGGGGTGGGGTGGCAGGAAGGGAAAGGGATATATGCCTGAACTGAATTTTTAAAATGATGTATGAAATACACAAAGGATCAATAAGAAAAAAGGTAGGAACTCAGCAAGGCTGCAACCTGTCACCACTCCTCTTCAATATAGTGCTTGAAACACTTGCTAGGGCAATAAGGTAAGAAAAGGAAATTAAAGTAGTACTATTTGTAAAAGAGGAAGTCAAGCTATCCCGTTTTGCTGATGATATGATTGTGTACAGAAAGGATGTAAAAAACTCCACCAGAAAACTCCTAGAAATGATTAAGAGCTTAAGTAAAGTGGCAGGATACAAAATTAACCTAGAAAATTCAGTAGTCTTTCTTTACACCACAACAAGTCAGTGAAGAAGGAATACACAGAGGCCTTCCCACTCACAATAGCCTCAAAAACAATAAAATATCTATGAACAAACCTAAACAAAGACACCAAAGATCTCTCAACAAAAATTTTAAACCCCTGAAGAAGGAAATTGAAGAAGACTTCAGAAGATGGAAAACCTCTCATTCTCAAGGATTGGGAAATTAATATAGTAAAAGTTTGCATTCTACCCTAAATCTTTTACAGATTTAATGCAATCCCAATCAAAATCCCCAAGAGTTTCTTCACAGGCTTAAAAAAAGTCTTTAATCTCAAATGGAAAAACAAAAGACCCTGAAGAGACAAAGCAATCCTGAGTGAAAAGAGAAATACGGTAGGGGGTGGGGATCTCTCTAACAAACTTCAAACTATACTACAGGGTTATATTCATAAAAACAGCTTCGTACTGGCACAGAAACAGACCTGTTGACCAATGGAACAAAACTGAAAATCCAAGCTTGAGTAAATACAATTTTATCCACCTAATATTTGACAAGGGGGCCAAGAAGACACAATGGAGGAGACAGCATCTTCAGCAATTGGTGTTGGCAAAACTGGATCACCACTAGTAGAAGATTGAAATTAAACCCCTAGCTCTCGCCCTGAATACAAGTCAACTCCAGATGTATCAAAGACCTCAACGTGAAACTGCAAACACTGAAGGTGATAGAAGAAAAATTTGGCAGCAGACTACCAGACATAGGCTATGAAAAGGCGTCCTAAATCTGACAGCAGCTGCACTAGAATTAAGGTCTACAATTGACGACAATTAAAAATGGGACGTCATTAAACTCAAAAGCTTCTGTAAATCGAAAGTAGCTATCAAGGAAGTTAATAGAAAACCCACACAGCTGGAGGAAATCTTCACTGCAGCTACATCTGGCAAAGCATTGATTTCCAGAATATATAAACTACTCAAAAAACAAAGAAGAAAGAAAACAAATGACCCACTAAAAAGATACAGCAAAGAGCTGAAAAGAGAGAGAGAGAGGAATTAGAGATGGCTGAGAAACTTCTTAAAAAGTGTTCAAAGACACTAATAATTAAGGAAATGTAAATTAAAACCATTCTTATGATATCATCTCTCCCATAAGACTGGCTAGTATCAAGAAAACAAAAGACACCAACTTCTGAAGAGGTTGTAGGGAAAGGGGAACACTCATCTACTGCTGGTGGGAACATGTACTCATACAGCCACTATGGAAAACAGTGTGGAGAACACTTTGAAGACTTGGAATGAACTTGCCACCTGACCCAGCTACACCACTCCTGGGTGTGTACCCACAAGACTCATCTTACCACAGAGATACATGCACAGTCATGTTTATTGCACCTCTTTTCACAATAGCAAGGAGCAGGAAGCAACCAAAGTGCCCCTCAACTGATGAGTGGATTGAGAAAATGTGGTACATCTACTCAATGGAGTTCTATGCAGTGGTAAAGAAAGATGATATCATGAACTTTGCAGGTAAATGGTTGCAGCTAGAGGATGTCATGCTGAGTGAAGTAACACAGTCCCAGAAAAACAAATGACAAATTGTATCCCTCATCTGTGGATTCTAACACCAATTACCTAATTGTATGGCAAACTGAGCAACATTAATGGGCTCTGAGAACAACTGTGCTCTTATATTGTAGAATCCCTTAAAAATTAAATAAAAAACAACAACAAAAAACACCCAGAGAGATGCTGTGTCCCCACAGAGAAGGGCCAGCAGAAAGCTAGGGGAGTGGCCAACCCTAGATTAGCACCATGCTAGATGAAGTGTGCTTGGATAATCACAGTAATACCATCTCCAAGGGGCTAGGGACACATTGCATGAGAAAATGAACAATGAACATCAAATAAAAGCAGAAGACACTTAAAAAAATAGTTCCATTTTGCCCAGTGGTACTAGTGAGAATCTAAATTGGAAAAAAAAAAGAATAGGAGACAACACTTCAGCCAACAATGATATTCAGAAAATTTAGTCCACTAAGAAAACATAAAAGAAATTGGTATAGGTGTTCAGTATGGTCCTTAATCACCCAGAAAGGCTACGTTGCACCAGCCTTTTATATTGCACCTATGTTAAAAATTTGTCATTTGGAAAGAATCTGTATGTTTTTTCATATCATATTTCTTGATTTGCATCTTTCCATTTTAATCCCACATTACTCTAAAAGATACACATATACCCTCTGTCAAGTACAGAAAACCCAAGGTCTGAAAATAAATGTTAGGTCAGCTATAGAACCTGTTTAGGGATACAGAATGCAAGAGCACAGTTGGATTTAGATCATGAGGAATATAACATTAACATTGCTCAGTTTGTCTTACAACTAGGTAGTTGGTACTAGCATCCACAGATGAGGGATACCATTTGTCTTTTCTTTTTCTGGGAATGTGTTACTCCACTTAGCATAAAATCTCTAGTTCCATCTATTTACCTGCAAATTTCACGATGTCATCTTTCTTTACCACTGCATAGAACTCCATTGTGTAGATGTACCACATTTTCCCTAACCACTCCTTGGTGAGGGGCACTTGGGTTGCTATTGTGAACAGAGCTGCAATAAACATGGCTGTATATGTATCTCTGTGGTAGGAAGAGTCTGATGGATATATTTAGAGAAGAGGTATGGCTGGGTCAGGTGGTAGGCTCTTTTTGAATCTGTTAAGGGTTCTCTATATTACTTTCTATAGTGGTTGTACAAATTTGCATTCCCACCAGCAGTAGATGAGTGTTCCCCTTTCCCCACACCCTCTCCAGCATTTAGTATCATTTGTTTTCTTGATCCTTGCCAAGTATATCAGGGTGAGATGATATCTTAAATTCGTTTGAATTTGCATTTCCTTAATTATTAGCCATGTTGAACACATTTAAAGATTTTTCTCAGCCATCAGTATTTCCTCGCTTGTGAAGTCTCTGTTCAGGACTTTATTCCATCTTCTGAGTGAGTCCTTTGCTTCCTTACTTCTTTGTTTCTTGAGTAGTTTATATATTCTGGAAGTTAATTTTCTGTCAGATATATCAGCAGTGAAGGTTTCCTCCCACTGTGTGGTTTTATCTTCACTTCTCTGATTTTATCTTTTGCTGTACAGAAACTTTTGAGTTTGATAAGGTCTCGTTTGTCAATTGTCAGCATTATTTCCTGTGCAGCTGCCATCTGATTTAGAAAGTCTTTTCCTATGCCTATGTCTTGTAAAGGGGTTTAATTTTTGTAGGATTTTTGTAGGGGTTTAATTTTATTCTTCTACAAATAGTGATCCAGTTTTGCCAACACCATTTGCTGAAGATGCCATATTCCTTCCATTGAGTCTTTTGCGCCCCCCCATCAAATATGAGGTGGCTTAAATTGTATGTGCTGAAGATTGTATCTTCAGTTTTGCTCCATTGGTCTATAGGTCTGTTTTTATGCCAGTCGCAGGCTATTTTTATGACTATAGCTGTAGCATTGTTTGATTTGTGGGGTAGAAACCTCCCCTTTACTGCTCTTTTCACTCAGGGTTACTCTGGTTTTCGGGATCTTTTGTTGTTCCACATGAATTTAAGAATTCTTTTTCCAAGCCCGTGAAGACATATTTTAATTGGAATTGCATTGAACTGGTATATTAGTTTGGGCAGAATGGACATTTTTACTATATTAATTTTTCCAATCCATGAGTATGGGAGGTCTTTACATCTTCTAATGTCTTCTTCAATCTCCTTCTTCAGGAGTTTATACTTTGTGTTGTAGAGATCTTTGGGGTTTTTTGGTTAGGATTGTTCCTAGGTATTTTATTGTTTTCTGAGGTTTTTTGATTGGGAAGGTCTCATCGTATTCCTTTTTGAGTTGTTTGTTATTGGTGTAAAGAAAGGCTCCTTGTTTCTCTAGGTTGATTTTGTATCCTGCCACTTCACTGAAACTCTTAATTATTTCTAAGATTTTTTAAGTGGAGTTTTTAGCAGCCCTTAATTAAACAATAATATCTTCTGCAGAAAGGAAAGTTTGACATCTTCTTTTCCAATTAGTATTTCTTTAATTTCCTTTTCTTGCCATATTGCCTTAGCCAGTGTTTCAAGCACTATATTTATGAGGAATGGCAACAAGGGCAGTCTTATCGGGTTCCTACCTTTATGGGGGAATCATTCTAACTTTTGTCCATTTAGAAAGATGCTGGCTGTGGATTTCTTGTATATGGCTTTGGTTATGTTGAGGAATGATTTCTCCAGTCCAATTCCCTCCAGTACATTAATCATGAAAGCATGCTGGATTTTGTCAAAGACTTTTTCTGCGTGTATTGATATGATCATGTCATTTTTCTCCTTCAGTCCATTTATGTGCTTTATGATATTTACTGATTTTCCTATGTTGAACCATTCCTGCATCTCTGGTATGAATCCAATTTGATCATGATGAATGATCTTTTTGATGTGGGTCTGTATATGGTTTGCAAGTATTTTGTTGAGAATTTTTGCATCTGAGTTCATTAAAGAGATGGGTCTGTAGTTCTCATTTTTGGTTGCATCCTTGCCTCCTTTTAGTATTAGAATGATGCTGGCTTCATGGAAGGAACTTAGGAACTTCCCCCCCTTCCCACTTTTATCCTTCTGAACAGTCTGAGTAATAATGGTTGTAAATCCTCCTTAAATGTTTTATAGAATTCTGCTGTGAAATCATCTGGACCTGGGCTTTTATTAGTTGGGAGATCTCTTATTACATTTTCAGTTTCTTCATATATTATGGGTCTGTTAAGCTGTCAATGTTTTCTTCGTTTAGCTTTGCCACTTTCCTGGATTGCGATATTCATCCTTTTCAAATAGCTTTTCAAAGTTAATAGAGTATACATTTTTGCAGTATTCCCATATGATTGTCTGGACCTTTTCTTTTATTTCTATTAAATTTTTCTTATTGATGCTTTGTGTATTTCACACATCATTTTCCAATTCATTCAGGTATATTTCCCTTTCCCTTCCTCCCACCCCACCCAACCCCATCCCAGATCATGCATTCTGCCATAACTGTCCTGCATCTTTCTCTCAGTTTTTTTTCATTCTTTAGCAATAAGTGATAATTTATGAGTACAAGCATCCTTCATGTAAAACCAATTTGCAGGCTGTTCCCACAAGAAGGATCCTACCACAGAGATAAATGCACAGCTATATTTATTGCATCACTCTTCACAATAGCAAAGAGCTGGAACCAACCCAAATCCCCTCAACAGATGAGTGGATAACAAAAATGTGGTACATCTACACAATGGAGTTCTATGCAGCAGTAAAGAAAGATGACATCATGAGCTTTGCTGGTAGTAAATGGATGGAACTAGAAGCAATTATACTAAGTGAAGTAAAACAGTCCCAGGGCTGGGGGGGTGGCGAATGGTTTCCCTCATTTGTGGATGCTAACACCAAATCCCCAGTTGGCAGGCAAACTGTGCAACTTATTATTACATTTCATTGTATCTGAAACAATTGTGCTATTCCAATGAGAACATCTAAATGGGCTTTAGAGTTCCACTACCACTTATATTCACACATTGCAATTACCATGTATGGATAGAAGACAGGTAGTCATATTCCAAAGAGAGAGAGAGAGAGAGAGAGAGAGAGAGAGAGAGAGAGAGAGAGAGAGAGAATGTAATGTTACACATCTTTATACCTGCATGGAAATTTACTCTTAAAATGTGAATCTCTAAATGTGTTTAGGAAACAACTTATAGTTTATTTTCAGAATTGGTAATTTTGACTTATGTGTAGAAAGTATGTATGCATATTTTGGAATAATGTAAAATAAAAAATAATAAACAAAAGTTTAAAAAGAAATATAAATAAGAGTATCGCTAAATATTATTGATAATTTTAAGTTTTATTTCAAAATACTTGGTATATTTTCTTTAAAGTTTTCCTCTCACTCAAGAAGGAATAGTGCTATGGAGAGACACTTCAATATTCTTTGTTTACAAAGAACAGTGTGATAATATTCCACTTAAAATAATTATATGTATAATCTATGAATATAATTAAAATCTATGAAAAAAAAAAAACAAAAAAACTTCTCCACACTGCTTTTCTTAATGACTGCAAGAGTATGCTATCTCACACCAGCAATGAATGAGTATTCCACTTTCTCCACATTCTGGCTAGCATTTTGTATGTTTTGTTCTCTTGTTCTTGCCAGTCTGACTGGGATAAGATAAAATCTTAAAGTGGTTTTGACTTGCATTTCTCTAATTAGTAAACATGTGGAGCACTTTTTAACGTGTTTCTTAGACATTTTTATTTCTTTGAGAACTCATGTTCCATTCCATAGCCTATCTTTTTATTGGGTTGTTTCCTATTTTATTTTTTAGTTTTGGGGATCTTTCTATATTCTGGATATTAATTGTCTGTCAGATATGTAGCAAGTAAAGGACTTTCTCCCACCTAGTGGGTTTGCTCTTCACTTCCTTGGTGGTTCCTTCTGCTGTAGAGGAACTTGTTAGTTTTATTTGTTCCCACATTTTGTTTGTTGACCTTAATACCTGAGCTACTAATGTTCTATTTAAAAAGTCTTTCCTGCCGGGCATGGTGGTGCACGCCTTTAATCCTAGAACTCGGGAGGCAGAGGCACAAGGTTCTTCAATAGTTCAAGGCCAGCCTGGTCTACCGAGTGAGTTCCAGGACAGTGGGGGCTACAATGAGACACTGTCTCAAAAAGTCCAAAAAAACAAAAAACAAACAACAACAACAACAACAAAAAACCCCAGCAACAACAAAATAAACCAAAATAAATAAATAAATAAATAAATAAATAAATAAATAAATAGTCTTTCCTAAAGTTCTCTTGTAGGTTATTTTCCATGTTTTCTTCAAGCATTTTCAGAGTTTCAGGTTTCATATTGAAATCTTTGATCCATTTGGAGTTGACTTTTATGCAGTGCAAAAAATAAGGGTTCAATTTCATTATTCTACAGATGAAGATCCAGCTTTTCTAGTAGCATTTGTTGAAGATGCTATCTTCAAATGTGTGTTCTTAGCACCTTTGTCAGCTATAAAGTGATTTAACTTGAATTCACCTATATTGCAGGCTTCTGTTATGTTCAATTGATCTATGTGTAAGTTTCTGTGTTAGTACCATAGAGTTTTTATGACTATAGCTATGTAATATTGTTTTAGTTCCAGAATAGTGATCCTACTATATTGATCTTCGTTGCTGAATACTGATTTTGCAATCTAGATGTTTTTGTAAGCCCTTATGAATTTTAGGATGATTTTTTTCTTATTCTGTGAATAATATCATTGGTGTTTGGATTGGCTTTGCATTGAATATATAGTTTGCCTTTGATAAGATAAAAATTTTCACAATATTAATTCTACCAGTTCTTGAGTATAGGAGGTCCTTCTATCTCTTTGTGTCTAACTCTTTTGTCAAAGCTTGAAATTTCATTGCAGAAATATTTAATGTCTTTGCTTAGCTTTATTCTTAGATATTTTATTTTTTGTGGCTATTGTGAAAGGGAGGCCTTCAAGCTTTTTATTTGCATATAGACAGTCTACTTATTTTTATAAACTGATTTATAACATGACACTTTTTTGAAAGTATTGATCATTTTCTAGCGGTTTTTTTTTTAATTTTTTTCATCTTCTATGTAATAATATATCATCAACAAATAAAGATAATTTGACCACTTCTCTTATAACTCATTTAATGTTCCTCTCTTGTCTTATTTCTCTAGCAAGAGTTTCAAGCACTGTACTGAAAAAGACCCTTTTCTGTTTCCTAATATTAGTGGGAATACTTCCAGTTTTTTTTTTTCTTTGAGAAAGATGTTGGCTGTTAGTTGTTTTATATAGCTTTAATTAATTTGAGGTATGTTCCCTCCAATTCCTTCAAGACTTTTACAATGAGTGTATGTTGGATTTTAAGAAAGCCCTTTTCTGCATCTCTTGAGATGACCATGTGCTTTTATTTTCTTTCAGTTTCTATCATTTATTATACTTACATGTATTGGACTATCCCTGCACCTCCAAAATAACGGCAACTTTATCCAGATGGAGGATCATTTGATGTGTATCTGTATGTGGTTTGTGGGAATTTTATTGGGAACCTTTGTGTCTATGTTCATAAAAGATATAGGGTTAAAGTTTTCTACTTTTGCTGTCTTTACTCCTTTTGGTTTTAGAGTGATGCTGGCTTCATATAAGCAGTTTGGGAGTTCTTCTGTTTCCATTTTTGACTAATTTAATAACTATGGGATGTAGATATTTTTGAACATTTGGTACTACTCTTCTGTGACTCCATATTAGCCTCAGCATTTTAGGTAGGAATATTTGAATTTCTGTTTCAGTTTTCTTATTTTTTACAGGTCTGTTTAAGCTGCTGAATTCTTTTTGGTATAATTTTGGTGGTTTTCATGATTTGGGGGAATTCATTCATTTATTTAAGATTGTCAAGGTTAGTAGAATATAAGGTTTTAAAGTATTCCCTTAAACTAGACTGACGTTTTTGGTGTAAGTACTGATGTTTCCCTGTAATCTAATTCTGTTAATCAGTATTTGCTTTCTTTCTTTTGGTTAACTGAATATACATTTTGTCTATCTAGCTGTTCAAAGAACCACCTCTTAGATTTATTGATTCTTTGAATTATTTTCTTTATTCCTATTTCATTAATTTCTGCTCTGATTTTGTTATTTTTCTCATCTTTTAGGTTTGAGTTTGTTTTGTTCTTTCCTTTCCAGAGTTTTGAATTTCACCATTAAGTCATTTTTATGTGATCTTTCTGACTTTTGAAATATAGAGCCTTAGAGGTATAAACTTTCCTCTGAGGACTGCTTTTAAAGTGTCCCAGAGGATTTGTGGCATTATATTATCATTTTCATTTAGTTCTATGAATACTTTTATTTCTTAATTTCTTCTTTGACCCTTTGATCATTCAGGAGTGTGGTGTTTAACATCCATGTGTTTGTGTAGTTACTAGATATTCTTTTGGGGTTGATTATAAGTTTAATTCCATTGTGATCTGATAGACTGCAAGGAGATATTTTTTATGTTTTCCATGAGTTGAGGATCATTTTGTGCCTGAGTATGTGGTTAAATTTTATAGAAATTTCATGGGCTATTGAACAGCAAACTTAGTTTTTGAGCTGGGTGAAATATTCTGCAATGTTTTATGACCATTTAATTTAAAATGTAATTTGAGTCAGATATCATTTTCATTATTCTTTTTCCATTTGACCTGTCTATTGGAGATACTAGGGTATTGAAGTCACCTACTATTACTGATGAGGTTAAACTGTGTTTTATCCTACTATACTACTGTTTGTTAAGGATTGTAATATATTCTTAGTTAATTGTTCCTCTGATTACAATAAAGTGATCCTTTTATTTATTGAATTTTTGTGTGTTTTGTACCTAATTTTTCAATCAGTTTTAGTAACCTTTATACTCACTTCTACCTTGGCACCCTCCAGCGGTTATCTCCCCCACTCCTAGGGCTCATACATTCTGTCATTTATGCTAGAATACATGGCACCAAACTACTCTCCCCACCCACTCCTCAGTGCCAGCGCATCCTCTGAGTTCTTGTCAACTTATCTGGAATCCCTTTCCTAAAGAAGGCCAGGGCTCCCTCACCTGACAGGCATCAGCTTCCAGTATTTTCTCAATCAAGTCTGGGCTATGCTACCAATTTCTGAGGTTCTGTGCTGGGATTTTGTCTGGCTTAGCATGCAAGGGTCTTGTGAATGGTGATATCAATACTATACATCCATATGAACCAGGTCCTAGGGTCTTGTAGTATTCATTTCCATTTGGACTTTTCACCAGTGTCCTTTAGTGTTGTTTCAGAAATAGGCTGTAATGCTGCAGCTGTCCACCTCTGGGTGGTGCCTGCATAGCGTGTAGAACCATCAGTGTAGAACCAACTGGGCCCTAGTCTTCTCTTCCTCAGTCAACTGATCATAGGGCAAACCCCATGAAGTGATACGTGCATGCTTAAGCACAGGAAGCATTGTAAGAGGAGTGTTAACCATAGGCATTTGGGCAACTTCTTCATGTAGCTTGCTTGTGCCCTCAGGGCCTGCCCAGGCCCTGTCACGTATGTACCTCTTCCACTTCATAATGGACTGTTGCTGCATAGGTCCTCCTTTATGGTCTGATGGGTCAGATAACACCCAGTTCATGATGGGCAGCTCAGAACTCATGGTGACTTGGCGGCCCATTGTCAAATGTTCAGTTTCCACTAAGGCCCAATAGCAGGCTAAGAGCTGTCTCTGAAAAGGAGAATGGTAGTTTGCAGATGAAGGTAGAGCCTTACTCCAAAATCCCAAGGGCCTGCACTGTGATTCCCCTCTGTGAGCCTGCCACAGACTCCAGAGGGCATCTCTATCTGCCACTGATACCTCAACCACCATTGGGTCTGCTGGATCATATGGCCCTAGGGGCAGAGCAGCCTGCACTGCAGCCTAGACCTGTTGAAGAACCCTTTCCCATTCCAAGCCCCACTCAAAGTTTGCTGCCTTCCAAATCACCTGATATATGGGTCGTAGTAACACACCCAGATGAGGAATGTGCTGCCTCCAGAATCCAAAAAGGCCGACTAAATGTTGTGCTTCTTTCTTGGTGGAGGGAGGGGCCAGGTGCAACAACTTATTCTTTACCTTAGAAGGAATGTTTCTACATCCTCCACACCACTGAACTCCAAGAAACTTCACTGAGGTAGATGGCCCTTGAATTTTAGTTGGATTTATTTCCCATCCTCTCATGCACATGTGCTTTACCAACAAGTCTAGACTAGCTGCTACCTCCTGTTCACTGGGTCCAATCAGCATAACATCATCATTATAGTGGACCAGTGTGATATTTTGTGGAAGAGTCAGGAGATCAAGATCCCTTCTAACTGAGTTATGGCACAAGGCTGGAGAGTTAACATACATTTGAGGCAAGACAGTAAAGGTATACTGTTGGAATTGCCAGCTGAAAGCAAATTGCTTCTGGTGGTCTTTATGAACCGGTATTGAGAACAAAGCATTGGCCAGATCAATAGCTGCATACCAGGTACCAGGAAACATATTAATCTTCTCAAGTAAGGATACCACATCTGGTACAGAGATGAAAATTGGTGTCACTACTTGGTTGAGTTTTCGATAGTCAACTGTCATTCTCCATGATCCATCTGTCTTTTGCACAGGCCAAATTGGAGAGTTAAATGGAGATGTGGTAAGAATCATCACCCCTGCATCTTTCAAATCCTTGATGGTGGCACTAATTTCTGCAATCTTTCCAGGGATACAATGCTGTTTTTAGTTCACTATTTTCCCTGGTAGTGGCAACACCATTGGTTTCCATTTGGCCTTTCCAACCATAATAGCCCTCACTCCACAGGTCAGGGAACCAATGTGGGGATTCTGCCAATTTCTAATTGTATCTATCCCATTTATCCATTCTGGGACTGGGGAAATAACCACAGGATGAGTTCTGGGACCCACTGGGCCCACTGTGAGTCGGACTTCAGCCAAAACTCCATTTATCACCTGACCTCCATAGGCCCCTACTTTAACTAGAGGGCCACAATGCTTTTTAGGGTCTCCTGGGATCAATGGCAACTCAAAACCAGTATCCAATAGGCCTCAAAATGTCTGATTATTTCCTTTTCCCCAGTGTACAGTTACCCTAGTAAAAGGCCTCAGGCCCCTCTGTGTAAGGACAGGAGGAAGGCAAACAACTCTTTGGTATTGTGACAAGGACCTTCCTCATCGAAACCCAGCCACACCTTCATTCAAGAGGTTCTGGGTCTATGAACTGTCTCAAGTCTGGAAACTGGTTAACTGGACTGGATTCACTACTGCTGAAATCAAATCTTGACTTCCTGTCATTTGTTCTAGAGCTTTTCTGCTTCTACAGATCAAATAACAACTTAGTAGTCTTCTTATGTATTTGTTTCTGGGGAACACCATGATTAATTAGCCAGTTCCAAAGATCATTTCAGGTTATGCCATTATAGGCATTGTTTTGCCTTTGTAGCCCATTATGATAACTATGATAACTATGCTCATCTGGCCTTCAGTGCTGCCACCTGACACCTTCCCTGAGGTCCTGTTAAAATGATCACGTGTACATTTAATTTATGCAAGTGAGCAACAACTTCTCTAACTGTAAGATCTGGCATAAGAAATAGAGGAAAAAACAAAGCTCTTCAAATGCTCTGGTGTCTCTCTTAGTACATTCCATCTTATAAGCTCAGTGAAAGCCATGTCCTCTGTGTCCTCATATGGTGGAGAATGTGGTTTTACACTTCGAATCTACTTGAGCATGCCCATCTGACTGACCCTCACAATCCCTTCATCAATATTAAGCCAAGGAATATCAGGCATCTCTAACTCTCTGTTAGTAGGCCATGTTTTAATAAATACATCAGCCAACCATTCAAATAAACTTTTAACACCTTTTTTAAGCACTCAAGCTTCCATGGCAAACCTACAATCTCTACTCAGTGGGCTCATATCAATAAACTCAGTCTGATCCAATTTTATATTCCTTCCACCATTATCGCACACCCTTAATATCCATTCCCAGACATATTCCTTAGGCTTCTGCTGGAATGAATCGGCAAACTCATTAATTTCTTTAGTGGTGTAGCACACCTCCTCTTTGACCACATTTTCTATCTCACCTTTAGGGGCTTGCTTAGCATTCAATCTTGTTATAGGTATAGAGGCAAAAATTGTTGGACCCTGAGGGACATTAGATCCTAATGGGAAGGGAAGATTAGTTTCCTCAGGCAAGGGTGGGGAGGAGGGATCTGCAGGGTGTGGATTCTCTGCTGAGAGTGGGGAGATTAATTCCTCAGATATAGAAAATCCCTTAGAATCCAAGGGTTCAAAATCCTCATCATTGTGGTTCTCCCACACATCTCCATCCCAAGTTTCAGGGTTACACCTTTGCCCCACCAGTTCTCTCACTTTGACTGCTGACACTCTTCCTGGCTGGGGATTATATTTGCATTGTAAATTAGCTAAAAGTATAATAAGGGCTCCAGTTTGATTTTCTGCCACTTTAGCTCTTTGGCTGCTGGAGAGAAGATGCTCTTCCAGAGCACACTTGGAAACTTTTAAACTGTTGTTTCGATTCTGGAGCTGGTCAGTTTTATCACTGAGCTCCTTATTTTCCTCTATCACTTTATCCAGAGATGCTAGGAGCAACCAGGCAACATCATTATTTTCCTTATTTTTCCACAATTTCTCAAACATTTTATATAGAGAGTCGCTAAATTCCTTGCTTCTCACAAGAGGTGAGTTAGGTGAGTCAAATGGATCTATCTTTATAATTGCACCAAGGCTTATCATTCCTCTTCATGCCACTAGGAAAGACTTCAGTAGCTCTAGGTTTGATTGGATTGAGAGCTGGCTCCAGAAACTACCAAGCCCACTAAAGAAATTCATCCTTTCAATTCTGTTTCTCTAGAACCACTTCTCATAACAAAATCTGTATTAGTCAGGTTTCCCTAAAGAAACAGAAGCAACAGGACAAATATATAGCTATATACAATTTTTCGATTTGCTCACATGATAGAGTTCAAGGAGTCCAACAGTAGCTGTGCCACACTGGAGAGGCTGAGAATACTCTACGCCATCTCTCCAGCCCAAGCAGCCACTATTTTCAACTACTGAGCCATGTCTCTAGCCCCCACCCCATCTTTGTGAATACATTCCACTTTTATATACCTGAGACTTTGCTGACTGTAGTTTTGCCTTCAAGTTACCAGTCCTTTTCTCTCACTGCAAAGTATGTCACTTCTTATTAGTTGAGTGAATACCTTTAACAAATATATTGTCTTGAAACCCTAGTTTTCCAAAACACTGACCTTGCTCATGGTATTTTCATCTTTAAACTCTCCATTTTTCATCCTTCTATATTGAATTCTTATTATAAATCCAAATAAAAATTCTGATCAATAACCATGCCTTATCCTTAAACATTCTTCTTTATCGAAATTTTCTCTGTCAAAAAATTTAATACATTACTTTTTATTCAGACTCAAATTTCAGTACCCATAGAAAACACAGCCAGATCCTCTCTGAACGGTGCTAGAATAGTTACCAATAGAGTTGTGCTGCATAGCTTTAGTGTCAACTTGACACACTTGGGTTGAAGGAGCTTCAACTGGGCAATTGGCTCCATTGGACTGGTCTGTGGCCACATCTGTCGAGTATTGTCTTGTTTGTCGAGCAATGTGGGAGCACCCAGCCCACAATGGGTGGTGCCACACTGGTCAGGTTGTTGTGTACCGTATAAGAGGCCAGGCTGGGCATGGGCCAGGGGAGAAAGCCAGTAAATAGCATTCCTCCATGGCCTGTGCTTCAGCTCCTGCCTCCAGTTTTCTGCCTTGAGTTCCTGCCTTGGGCGCCCTGAGTGATGAACTGTGACCCAGGAGATGTGAGCTGAATAAACCCTTTCCTCCCCAAGTTGGTGTCAGTCAGAGTGTTTTGTCACAGCAATTGAAGACAAACTAGTAGATACATTTTTACCAGAGAGTGGGTTATTGTTGTGAAAGACCTGAACATGGTGTTTTGTGGAAGGATCATGGAAGCATTTGGAACTTGGGGTAGAAAAATCATTGTATGCCTAAATATCATGGCTGTGGATCTTGGAACAGATTTGCTGAAGGAGTTGTAGATGATGGAGATCTGGCTTGTGAAGTTTCTAGTTTCAAAGGGAAGCAGAGATCATCAGGACTGTTTAATCTGTGGGTTCTGGTCAGCTGGGGCTGAAGAATCAGCTATAAGTAACAAGAGACCAGAACCTGAAGGGAAATATTTGTTGTACTGGGACAATTGATGCTGGTTAGTTGGGGCTGAAAAATCAGCTGTAAGTAACAAGAGACCAGCATCACTGTGGTGAAATCTTCTGGAAAGAATTTCTTCAGGGTCAGCACACAGAAGCTATATTCCAGAAGAGGACTGAGCCTCCATGTCAAGTCAGAAGTAGAACTTGGTAGTGTGTAAGAGTCTCCTATGTGGTTCTGGTTTTGAATTTGAGGGAGTCACGGAGAGCAGTCGAGGTTTGACACTGTGAGAGGTCAGGAAAGACCATTGGTGGAAGTGCACCTCGGTTGCAGTGAAGACCCTAGAATTGCAGGGGTCATGGAGAGAAGCTGAGGCTTTTCACCAGGAGAGGTCAAAAGAGAGCATTGATGAAAGTGCTGCCTCAGTTTCAGTGGTGCCCCCAGCTTTTTGGAGATGCCAGGAGCATGGTACTACCACAAGAGCAGCAGCAGGTGTGTAATGGAGCCAATCTGGGCCTGCGAGATGAGCTATGTGTGCCACAGACAGCAGAGTCAGAGGAGGGGAGCTGCTGAAACCCTTTGGAGCCCAGAAGATTGTGAGTGACTCCCAGGTGTCCAGCCTTGAGCTACTTGCTGGACTTATGTTTTGGTTGAGTGTGCCTGATTCTTCCCTTTGAAATAAGGCAGTACTTCTTTGGGATTTTACAGCAACCCACAGTTAAGAGACTTTTAATAGACTGTGAACTTTTAAGTGTTTGGACATTTTAAGGACTGTGGGGTTTTTAAGGTCGTACTGTCTTAGGTTGTGATTAATGTTAACATCATACTTTGGGGACAAGAACTGGAAACGTGGTAGTTTAATAGTGATGTGTTTTGTGTGTCAAGTTGACAAGGGGTCAATTGTGCTGGATAGCTTTAGTGTCAAATTGACACAATTGGGTTGAGGGAGCCTCAATTGGGGTATTGGCACCATTGGACTGGCCTGTGGCCACATCTGTGGAGTATTGTCTTGATTGTTGAGCAATGTGGGAGCACCCAGCCCACTATGGGTGGTGCCACCCTGGGAAGGTTTTTATGTACCGTATAAGAGGCCAGGCTGGGCATGGGCCAGGGGAGCAAGCCAGTAAACAGAATTCCTCCATGGCCTGTGCTTCAGCTCCTGCCTCCAGGTTCCTACCCTGAGTTCCTGCCTCAGGCTTCCTCAGTGATGAACTGTGACCCAGGAGATGTGAGCTGAATAAAACCTTTCCTCCCCAAGTTGGTGTCAGTCAGAGTGTTTTGTCACAGCAATAGAAGACAAACTAGAACAAGAGTCTTTTTAACCCTCTTAAATTTCATGACCTAGGCCTCAGGTGTCAGTATGTCTTTTGACATTTTGGTCTTCCCAGCTTCGACTAGCATGGCCTACTGAGTTGCTATGCTAACAGAATTCTAGAGATTTTACAGCCCAATGTTCCAAATTCTTCCACATGTCTTCCACAAATCAGTTTCAAGGGACATTCAGTTAATATCTGAATAAAACAAAGTCTACCATGACTCCTTGTTACTTACAGACCTGGTTATGTACTCTACACTTCCTGGTTGTAACTAGCCTCTGTCTTTCAAGACTTAAACTATCGTATTGGATCTACTGCAACTTATAGTCTTCATACTCAAATGGGGATAGAAAAACTGAAAATACTTTATTGGTCAATTTCTAATATTTACCTACTGGGGAATCCTAGTCATCATGCCTCTGTAAATGTTATGAGTAATAAAGTATTATGAAAACATTTTTTACTCTTTAAATTATTGAGTATAATTCATAATTTATATATTTATTTACCTAATTTTCAAAAATATTTAGAAACTAAGAAAAGGCTGGAGATATTGAAAGGAAAAATCATTTCAGACTCATGATGCTGCAAACAGCAGTTCTGATTATAGATGTGGATATTGAAGAAAAGAGACTATCAGTCTCTATGTTATGTTTGCTTATGTTATTTAATGGCTGCTCAGTGACTTCCATCATTATTTCAGTCATAAGAAATCTATGTTTTTTTCTGAGTGTGGTGGCATAGGCCTTTAATATCAGCACTCAGGAGGTAGAGGTAGAGAAAGATGAGTTCAAAGCCACCCTGGTTTAAATAGTGAGTTCCTTGCCATTTGGGGCTGCAGGGAGATCCTGTCTCAAAACAGAAAATAAAGTCTATTTTTACATATTTTTACTCCGCACAGATAACCCAACACGCACTTCACATGATGGAAAAATTGCATCCTTCTCCTCTCTGCTTCATTATCTTCATCACCATTTTACACAGCTACAGTTCAAGTATGTCTTATATCATTCTTTCCATGTGTCCATTTCTACAGTTTAATTGGATACTTTTCAGCAATTCTTTGGAAATCGCCACCTGCCAATAATTACCATTGAGCATTTTGCCATCACTGCCCAATAATGACTGTATTCCCACAGATGTTCCTAGTGACTCACGAGGATGCCCACATTTTACATAAAAGGGAACGTGACTGCTCAAATTTTAGAATGTAGAAATAGTGTTTATCTCATCTGAAGACTCTGTAAAATATTTTCCAGTTTGGTATATTTGGATGAACCATCTGCCAGAAATTTATTTGGAAAAACTAACAAGACAAACTTCTTCATATTTTTAGAATATGAACTGATCAGTGTTTCAGAGTGAGTATCTTGTGATCATGGTTATTGCCTTGGTCCTCCCCTCCCCTTTTCAATAACTTTCTCTGCAATTTCTTGTTTCAGTTTGAAATATTATGTTAAGAAGGAAAATTATTGACTGCAAAAGGAAAACCCATTCCATTCATATTCTGTCAATAATCTCATTAATGGAATATATGAAGAGAGTCAGTGTCCTTATAAAAACAACGAAAGTCACAGAACCATATTGCCATTTTTATACCAGTTTCTTTTCAAATGCTCCATATATTAATGAAAATGGAACATATCTTTTTTCTCTACTACTTGACAAATATATATATATATTTTTTTCAAACAAATTTCCATTTCTAAAATTGGCAAAATATGCACAACAGTGTGTAAAAAATCCAAAGAATGCATTATTATTAAAACACTTCGTTTTATACACATACTAATATGTGTAATGGATGCACATGTGCCTCATGGAAAGGAAGTCTTGCAAGGGTCTTAATTTGAATGCTGTTTTACACCATGTAACCTTTTTAACAATTATGATATAAGTTTTTTTTCCTTTTAAGAAAGTCTAAGACTTAGATTTGTGATACTTCACATTTCTATTTTATTAGAAATAGTTTTAAATTAATTAAATAAATAATAAATTCATTTAAAAAAGATAGATGATGCTTAAAATATATAAAGTATATTGACTAAATACTAGAAAGTAATCACCTGATAAAGGGAATATACATTTCATATACTTTATATACTATATAATTTAAAGAAGTGAATACATCTTTTTTTAATTTTATTTTATATTTATTTTTTTATCTTTATTTATTTTTGTATGTGTATGAGTGTACTGTCTGCATGTAGGTTTGTGCACCCATGTCGTGCAATGCCGCAGAGGTCAGAAGAGGGTCTCAGATTCCCCTGGAACTGGAGTTCTCCTGGAATTGGTGTTACAGACTGTTCTCAGCCACAATGTGGGTGCTGGGGATCTAACCCAGTTCCTCTGCAAGAGCAGTTTGTGCTCAACCGCTAGGCTATCTCTCCAGCCCCTAGAACTGAATACATCTTTAAATTATACTTAAACTGTATTTAATTCTTAGCAGACAATACAGATGTAAAATACTTAGCATTTAGCAAGGTATGATGGCACACGTCTTTAATCCCAGCTCTGCAGATGTAAAGCCAGTGGGATTGCTGTGAAATTGAGGCAAGCCAGCTATACAAAGGGAGTTCCAGGCTTTATGGGCCAAAGGGAAATCCTGTCTCTAAAAAGCACCCCCTCAATAAAATTAAAATGTTTAATTTTTAACTAAAACAAATAGATTTCAAAAGAACTTGGTTAAATAATTTACAAACATTATTCTTATTACAGGCATTAATGATGACCACCAATAATGGCTATCAATATGTCATCATATATCATTAAATGTTTAAAAAAGAATTTATCATAAATAGAAAAATAGATAAATAAACATGTACATATACATAGGAAATATATGTATATAATCCTCATGCCAGAATATTATGCTTTCTATGCTGAAGGGAAACTTGACAAGATTCACCATAAGAACTTATTTGCAGGAAGCCTCAGTTTGCTATAATGTGTGACATGTGATGTTGGGCAGAGTACGACAGAGTAGTTTCAAGTCTTCCAACATTTTTTTCAACAGAGAAGTCTTACAATATGCATATATGTTGGTATACTTATTCTAAAAATTTGAAAAAAATAAATCTTCTATTTAGGGACAGATTTAGAATCTAAGAGTGTATCAAAATTGTGAGTTTCTCAAGGGTACAATGCATCACTAATTAGTATTTTAAAATGGAGAGTTTTTTTTAATTTATAATGAATAATTCAAATTAAAGTGACATTTAGTGATTTTCAAAGGGACTTCTTGGGAATTTCAGCAAAAACATAACAGCACAATGAGGCAGTAGAAGGCCCTAACACCTACTTACTTATTCATAGAGTCTTTAATCTTAGATTTTACTCACTTAGGATTAAGACTGACTGAAAAATGATGTATGAAACAAATAAAAATTCAATAAATATAAAAAAGTAGATTAGTTTAAAAATGAATTTCAAAAATATATCAGTTTTATTATTATCAAAGATGTTTTCTACAGAAACTACATTTTTTCATTTAAAAAATTATTGAGGCTCATGCAACTACCTATTTGGCCAAATGATATTGTGGATTGCTTTGAAGTACTTGATCCTAAAAAATGATAGTTGATACATTGATAAATATGCTTTCCTGGTTTTAAGTGGATATCTGACTTCTCTGAATAAGCTTCCATTTTTTCTTTTATCTCTTGAAATCACTTTGTTGATGTATGACTCATTCACAAAACATTATTTATTCATTTTATTTATCCAATGGTGTTTCATGGGATGGACCAGAAAATGTGCAAACATGCTTAACCTTGTACCATACAGTTAAATGGACTGCACCATATTTCTTGAGATCTCCATATATCAACCACAAACATGGTAAAAATATATCCAGATCAAAGAAACAGACATTTGAATTTTCACACATATATTTCATTTATAGAAAATAAAAATAAGCAAAATCAAGGGAATATTAGTCATTTATTTATTATTTTACAGTTGTTCTCTTTCATTATTCTTCTTTTCCAGATGAACCAGCAATCTCAGACTATGAGTAATTCTACCGTTGTGACTGAGTTTATCCTGGAGGTTTTTGCAGAGACATGGGAGCTCAGGCTTCTGCTCAGCATGCTGTTCCTGCTGATGTACCTGGGCAGCCTGCTAGGGAACCTTACCATCATCATTGTTACCACCATTGACCAGAAACTCCACACACCCATGTACTTCTTCCTCAGGAACCTTTCCCTCTTAGATATATGTTATGTTTCAGTCACAGTTCCAAATGCCTGTGTCAACTCTCTCACTGACAACAGGGCCATTTCTGTGGGTGGTTGTGCTGCCCAGATCTTTTTAGTGATATTTTGTGCTTCTGTGGAGATTCTGCTTCTCACCATAATGGCCCAGGACCGCTATGTGGCCATCTGCCAGCCCCTGCTCTACCATGTGATCATGAATCACCAACTCTGTGTTCAGATGACTCTGGCTTCCCTACTTGTTGGTCTTGTCAGTGCGAGTTTGCACACAGTGAAAACATTCCAGCTGTCCTTCTGTCGCTCTAACGTGGTCCCTCAGTTCTTCTGTGATATTCCCTCTCTGCTGAAGCTCTCTTGTTCAGACACCTTTAACAATAAGCTCTTAATTTTTCTAGCTGCCATTGTCATTAGTGGCAGTAGCTTTCTCTTCATTTTTGTATCATATGTTCACATATTTTCAACTGTGTTGAAGTTTCCTGTCAGAGAAGAGAGAGGAAAGGCCTTTTCCACCTGTGTCCCACACATTATTGTGGTGACTGTGTTCCTTAGCTCTGCTGCCTATGTGTATCTAAGACCCCCAGTCAAGTTAGAAGTGATTCAGGACATAATTCTTTCTGTATTTTATACCATTGTTCCACCATTCCTAAATCCCATCATCTACAGTCTTAGAAACAAACAGATAAAGGAAGCTGTAAGCAAAGTAATATGCAGAACATTTAAATTAGGAATATTATAAAAATATATATTTTTTATCTTGCATAGTCACTCTATGAGAGTCAAGATTTAAACTGTACTCCTTCCTGAGACTTGTGTATTTTACTGTTGCATGCTCACTCTTTGAGGACCTGATTAATACCTATTATCACTATTTTGTATTTCTCTTTCAGTTATCACCAAAAGGTAAAATATTATTTTAAACTTCATGTGTGTTCTAATCATAGATCTCTACAGCTGTACAGTGACAATTTGCTTCATGTACACAGCATTTAATTATTAAATTAAATTAGATATAATTTATATACTATGAAACATTTATTTTGAAGGATTTGTGAATATATATATATATATGTGGTATAATGCACAAAATTGTAAGTAATTTGGAATTAAATACATCCAAATATCTGACAATCTAGAAATTCAATCAGCACTCATATTTAAACCCATGTGAATCTTGAAAAATATGTCCTTTTATGGTCAGAGAGGCTGTAGAGTCTGTTGGGAGATGGGCTCTGTGCATGCCTGGGTAGGATTATCTTGAATATTGAGGTTAGACAACTGGTTCAAGGGAGAGGTGGGATTCTGTCCTTTGGGAATGGGGCTGAGCAGCAGTAAGCATTCATTGCTGTTTGCTTCATGATCATATACACAACGAGAACAGCCAGCTTCCTGCTCATGCCATCATTTATTTGCAGTCTAAGATGTATTTCTTGCCATGATAAGCTGTGTCCCTCTGGAACTGGACAACAAAATACACATTCTGATTTTAAAAATGGCAATTGTCAGGACAATATATCACAACAATTGAAAAAAATATTAAAATATACCCCCACGAGATGTAATAAAATTGTGGATTCAGTCTGTCTGATAGAGTGATAACCTGCTTTAAAGCAATTATTTATTTATTTATTTATTTATTTATTTATTTATTTATTTATGTTCCTGAACTTACTTATGTGCATCATGTACCTTCAGGATCCCAAAGAAATCATATTCACTGGACCTTGCATTACAGGCAAGATGCCATGCTGGGTCTCACAAGTGAACTCAGGTTCTCTTCAAGAACAGTCATGATCGTGTCCTTTGTGTCCTCTCTCTAGCACCAAATATGCTCTTTGAGGGCATTTTTTTTCTTGCATTGGTTGACTTTGTCATGTCTTAAAGTCTGTTAGTGACTTTCCATTTAGATAAGACATTCTGGTCCAAGGCAGTTTCACAGATATGCACTGTTCTGGGGCTAATTCAGCATGGAAATGGCTTAAGATCTCAGTTTAATGTGATACACACAGAAGCGGATGTGGAATTTCCAGAGAGAGCATCTCAGAACAGGAAATGCTGGGAGCAGGAAATCACTCTGAAAATGGCAGCTAAAACAATGAATGGTATACACTTAACACCTACTCCTTGGAGGCAGTGTCACAGGCCTGTACCTATCTGTTCATGTTGGAATAGGGAACAGGATTTAATTTCCAGTTCTTACTATCCATTGTGGCATTTTCCCACATGTAGCATTTACAGAGACACATATAATGACTGTGGGGATCTATGTCAATGCCCAATGACTCAATATTAGATAATGTCCATGTCTACACAGGATGTGTGAGGATTATGCTGCTACTCTTTCTTGCTTACTCTCTTCCCAGTTCTTGTGAGGGCCTACATGCACCTAATAAAGGCACATGTCAAACAGCAATGAAACAGGGAATGCCTTTGCCTCATCCATTCTCACTTGAACTATGACTGAGGCCTGCTCATGTCACCTACTGGTGGGAAAAGAAGCAATAGTGAACCACATAAGCACTGTTCTTAGAATGAGTGTTGATGTCTGCATACATTGAATTCTCCATGTTGTAGGTTTGAGCAAATTAGTACCTTTCTGTTTTGATTTTAAAATATTTATTGATGAATTGATGATTTCATAAAATGAATTTTGACCATAGTTAACTGCCCTCCTCTGTCTTTAATCACATCATGCTAACTCCTGACTTCATAACCTCTATATTTTCATTACTATTATTAATATAATTTTAAAGGCATATCAAGTCTAATTTGTGTTTCCTAAATGCCCATCAGCGTGGATCTATCCTCTGGAGGCAGGTAATCATGCCAGCTATCACATACTTCAGGAAAACTAACTTTCCATTCTGGGACTTAGTCTGGCTTACATTTGAAGAAGGCCTGTACATGCAGATGACAAGTGCCGTGGAACCTTAGGGTTACTGACATGTTGTATCCAGACAACACAATTTCCCAGTATTCATTCCACAGTGTTTCCACTCCCACTACTGCAACAATACCTAAGAGAGAGGAAGCCACATAAATGGTGTCCTATTTAGGGCACATCCCTCCCTACACTCCTATGCTCTAAAAATCATCAGACTGTGGGTAGTCTGTGTTAATCAACATCTGCTAGAAAATGAAGACTTTGTACTCTGAGTGAGAGATGCTGTGCTCTATGGATATATAACATTAAGTCACTGAGATTCATTCTGATACTAGGTCAACATAGCAAAATAGTGGTTTTGGTTCTCCCCTATGGCCTGTAGCTTATCTATCCACAGATACTTGGCCTTCATAACAGTTGGTATGGCTTAGCTTTAATAACAGTTGTTATAGGCTCCATATTGTGAAAATCAGAAACTGGTCATTAGATCCCTCCTTACTCCTACCTATAATCCCTCCAATTACCCACCAGATTTAACCATCTCTATTCCATCTTGTGTCTTCAGGAATTTTTATTTTAACAACTCTTTTTATTTTGGGGGGGTGCTGAAATTTACATGAATGTTACTTAAGCCACCTGAATAAAGAAATAATTTCTGGCTTTTTAAATTAGAAAATAGGGGCTGGAGAGATGGCTCAGCAGTTAAGACCACTGACTGTTCTTGCAGAGGACTTGGGTTTGATTCCCAGCACCTACATGGAGGATAAGAACCTAAGAATCCATGGCTTTCCCTGGAACTAGAGTTAAACAGTACACTCATACACATAAAAATAATAAATAAAAATTAAATTAAGAAATAATTTTTTCTTTATTGATTGATCTTTCAATTTATTTTTTATTAAACTTTTGCAAATTTCATGCAATATGAGACTGTTACAGAATTTCAGAACTGGTCAAATGCAAATAATCCATGTCTGTGAAATGTTTAACCCTAAGTGACACATCTTCAATGCAACCTCTATATACATAGGACAAATGCATCTCCCCATTCTCAACAGATCGTTATTAACAGAGAAAGCCACATATGGCCAATATTCAGGGAACAGAGGCTTGTTCCCAAATAGAACAGCGATGTTTTGTATACTTTATATTATTTCATTTTTAACAATAAATAATAAGTTCTGAATCCAAGCATCCTTCATGTAAAACCAATTTGCCAGCTGTTATGCCCTAACTCACACAGCCCAAGGCTCCCACCATGAAGCTGGAGGGGCTTGTATGTACAATCAAGTTGATCAAATAAGTGTCCAGTCTACATTGCTGTAGTTTCACCCTTCACCCCAATCACAGCCCTTACATTACATCATGCCCCTCTTCTGCAGATTGTTCCCTAGGCTTAGAAAAGGGACTCAGGTGGACGAAAAGCAAAACAGTCTACTTTCTCTGTAGATCACGTTTTGGACTCTGACCAGTTCTGGCTGTTTCCTTTCATGGGCTGACAGTTGTCCAGGAATAACCTTTCAATCCTGCTAACGAAGCACAAGCAATTAGATTTAAACAGTACTAATTATTATGGTAGGTTACTTTGGTATAGTCACAGATGTTTGGATGGTATGCTCATCCATAAATTACGTTTTTTTCTGTAAAAGATGACAAGTTCTTACTGTGGCTTATAATATCTCCTAACCACTAGAGGATGTAAGCTTGTGGCATCAGTAGTGAGTTATTCCTCCAAGAAGAGAGTTAATATCCAATTAGATTTGGGATATACAGACATATGGTTGCCACTGCTGTACAGTATTTCAAGGCAGGTGAGGTATAGCTGATGCTGATGGAGGAGTCTTGCTTGACTCAAGGAGACAATATTTACTTTATTGGTTTAGTGGCCTTTGGTAACACTCTCTGGTATTCCAGAGACCAACTGCACACTTGCAAGAGTGGTCTCAGTACATCTTTTCCATGCTTACATCAGGTCTTCGACAACAGGGCCTTACTGCCTCTCTTCTTGCAGGTATCCCAGTTTACAGGCAAGAAGCCTTACCTTTTTTTTGGGGGGGTGGCTTGGATTTCATTGGCCAACATTTCCTTCTCAGAATAATCCATTGCTAATAACAGAGCTCTCCTGTATTAGTACATTTTGCTTAAATGCACAGCCTAAAAAGACTTTAGTATTATAATTGTTTCTGAATAGATCCTTTTCACAGTTCCTATGTCTGTTAGTCAATTAAAGAAAGCAGCTTTACCCATTTTATAAGAGATTACCTCTATAACATTAGGCTCTAATTTACAGTTAGAGAATGACTTCATTACCATCATGTTTTACTTTGGTCAATGAAAAAGAGTTAAGAAATCTTTCATATTATAACTGTTCAGCACCTAGAAGGTAAGGTTCATTAGGACTCATTATAAACAGTTGTTACAAGTAGAATCCACAAAGATGTTTGATGCCTGTAGCAGTATGAGGCTTTTCTTCCTTTTAGTGTTTATATGGGCCAATTTCTCTGAAGTTATTTCTTGGTACATTCTACACAATGCAAGGCTGTATCTTTTCTTTCTCAGCCATTAAGTTGGTGACATTTTGACCAGTGGGAACATACAAATCTTTTCCCACAGTTAGTTTTAAGATTACATTGAAAATTTTTTGACAAAAAGGTTTAATATATAACTGTATTACCCCGTTTTTTATTTTAGGTTTTTATATTTTTGACCCATGAATCTCAAAAAGTCAGTTGTAATACACATAGTTATAGGCAGGAATCAAGATATAAATTACATTAAATTTATCCAAGGTGTTTTGGGTGACTATATGTTGTTAATTTGGGAAACAAACTTAATTCCTTAAGATAAATTATCCTACAGGTAAAAGAGAATGTTACAAGATGATACTATATAATACAAAGATTATAGAGAACATTTGTATGTTAATCCCAAAGTTATTGTTATACAGATTTTAAGTAAAACAGATGTGGACAACAACAATTTATATTTCCAATTAATTTAGAAGTATTAGTCTTTTTATTCAAACCTTTAAATCAATGTTGTTTAATATAGACTTTTTTACTTTTACTAAGTCCTAAAATACCATATTCTAAGAAAGGACATCCAAAGTTTGTCTTCTTTGTCTGCCTTACTTCACTCAGGAAGACAGGAAGATTGTTTTTCCAGTAGATAGAGTGTGAGCAAAATTGGATATTTGAACACATGTCAATTAAATGTACATTAATAGAATATAGACCCGTGTCCCTCTCCGAACCCTCCCACACCTCCCGATTCACCATTTCAGTCAGTTTTCTGATGCAGTCTTTCTGTTGTTGTTCTTTTAATATGCATCCCTCTCCACAAGAAATATTTACAACTGGGTTATTGACGCTAGCATCCATAGATATAGATGAGGGATACCATTCGTCATTTGTTTTTCTGGGCCTATGTCACTTCACTTAATACAATATCTTCTAGCTCCAACCATTTACCTTCAAAGTTCATGTTCTAACAAAAGCGATTTTAAAATTCTCTGTCGCCCAATTCTGTGGGACCAGTGTGGAAGAAGAGTAGGGATGATTGTAAGATTCACAGATGGTTTGAACCCAAGGAAACAGAGTTGTTTAAATAGCAGTGGTGTCAGCATGCACAAGTCCTATGCAAAATCAAACCAGACAAAATCCCAGCACAGGAGATGTTGGTAATTCCAACTCATCCTAAAGAACTTTTGGCAAGTGATGGCTGTTGGGAGGGGGAAAGGCAGACTCTGTGCCATTCATTTCACTGCATTTGATCCTCCTTTCCCAAAGTGCATTCTAAACCTGGGTCTCTTCTAGTTTCCTGACCTCTATGGATTTTCCAATTTAATGTCACATATCTAAAAATGTAAAACTAGCATCCACTTACTAGAAAGGACATCCAAAATTTGTCTTCTGTGTCTGCCTTACTTCTCTCAGAAAGACAGGAATATTGTTTTTCCAGTACCATACATTTTCCTGCAAATTTCACAAATTGTATTGTCATAGTTGAAAATTTTTCCCTTGTGTAAATGTATCATAATTTCATTATCCATATAGCAGTTAATGAAAATCTAAGTTATTTCTCTTTCCTGGGTATTGAATAAAGCATCAATGAACACGTGTGAGCAGATAGCTCTGTCATATGTTATAGAGTTCTTTGGATATATGCCAAAAATTGGTATGGCTAGATCAAATGGTACACTACTGAAGAACCTCTGTGCTGATTTCCACAGTAGGTGCATCATTTTGCACTTACATTAGCAATGGATAAGAATACCCCTTAACTCATATGCCTAACAGCGTCTGTTATTTTCAGTATTTTTGCAATCTTTTCCATTCTGCCTTGAATAATAGATAAATTAACTGTGTTTCAGTAGACAATGAAAAATATATGCACCATGCTAATGAACAGTGAATAATTTGTTTCTTTATATCACACACCAACCCTAGTGCTTACATTCTTTCTTCCCCTTCTTTTACAATGTTTCCCGAGCCTTTCGTGGGTGAGGTTCAATATTGGAGTCCTATCCAGGGACACACTCTCTACATTCTCTTATTCCTACGCAGTCATAGCTCTTAATCAATAAAACAACTCTCCAGCCGTAATGCATACTTTTTTTTAGAAAAGAGAAAATATCCTGCATAATCTGTTCTTGGATAGGATAATATATATGAACCATGGTATATCCTACATGATTGCAGAGAGTTCAGCAATGGACAAAAGCTTCAGAGGAAACCTCTGACCCATGGAAGGGACCACATAGGACTGTGTTTAATACTCGCAAGGCTACAGGTAATTCCATATTACATGCAGGCTTCAAAAGCTATGGACCAAGGATGGGAATTAGATTTAACACACAGTTAAGTCTACAGGTATGAGATGCTCCACAAACCACAAAGAGATTCAGAGGAAAATTGGAGATAGAGTCTCTAGCCCTAAATGCATGTCCCACAGAGTAAAGAGGTAGCTGAACACTCCTAGGTCTTATATTCTTCTAAACATCATAAACACCTCCTTTGAAGGAAAAAAAGAAGCTTGCATTTTTTAAAAAGAGAGGAAAGAAAATCTCAACCATAAAGATATCTACACAATGGGCTCCAGGAGAAAACAATTTATTTATTTATTTATTTATTTATTTATTTTTTTTTTGGTGGCACACAACTTTATTTTATTTTTTTTTCTTTTTTTTTCTTTTTTTTTCACATAAACTTATTTATTTATTTTTAACAAATCTAGACCCATGTTCCCGCTCATTCCCCCACCCCACCAGAGCTCGTGCATTCTGCCAAACATGCTTTCCATCTCTTAGTCTTTCTCAATATTTTCCATGGGGAAGTTGACTGTTTTGAGCAGAAGTTCACTGTTTCAGTCAGTTCTTTGATGCAGTATTTTCTGTTGTTGTTGTTGTTTCCAAAATGCATTATGTCCAACTGCTTTGTACAGAAGCTCAGGGGGCCCTACACAAGAAATACTTACAACTGGGTAATTGGCACTAGCATCCACAGATGAGGGATACCATTCGTCGTTTGTTTTTCTGGGACTGTGTTACTTCACTCAGCATGATGTCCTCTAGCTCCAGCCATTTTCCTGCAAAGCTCGTGATGTCGTCTTTCTTTACTGCTGCATAGAACTCCATTGTGTAGATGTACCACATTTTCTCTATCCACTCGTCAGTTGAGGGGCATTTAGGTTGGTTCCAGCTCCTTGCTATTGTGAAGAGAGCTGCAATAAACATGGCCGTGCATGTATCTCTGTGGTGGCGTAAGTCTTGAGGGTACATGCCCAGGAGTGGTATGGCTGGGTCGGGTGGCAAGTTCATTCCAAGTCTTCCAAGGGTTCTCCACACTGCTTTCCATAGTGGCTGTACGAGTTTACATTCCCACCAGCAGTGGATGAGTGTTCCCCTTTCCCCACAACCTCTCCAGCACTTGGTATCATTTGTTTTCTTGATCCTAGCCAGTCTTATTGGAGTAAGATGATATCTTAAAGTGGTTTTCATTTGCATTTCCTTAATGATTAGTGATGTTGAACAGTTCTTGAGGTGTTTCTCAGACATCTCTAATTCCTCACTTGTGAAGTCTCTGTTCAGTTCTTTGCTCCATCTATTGAGTGGGTCATTTGTTTTCTTTTTTCTTTGTTTTTTGAGTAGTTTATATATTCTGGAAATCAATGCTTTGTCAGATGTATCTGCAGTGAAGGTTTCCTCCCACTCTGTGGGATTTCTCTTCACTTCCTTGATTGTTTCTTTTGATGTACAGAAGCTTTTGAGTTTGATGAGGTCCCATTTGTCAATTGTCGACCTTAATTCTTGTGCAGCTGCTGTCTGATTTAGGAAGTCTTTTCCTACGCCTATGTCTTGTAGTCTGCTGCCAACTTTTTCTTCTATCACCTTCAGAGTTTGGGGTTTCACGTTGAGGTCTTTAATCCATCTGGAGTTGACTTTTGTACAGGGTGAGAGGTAGGGGTTTAATTTCATTCTTCTACAAGTGGTGATCCAGTTTTGCCAACACCACTTGCTGAAGATGCTGTCTTTTCTCCATTGTGGTTTCTTGGCCCCCTTGTCAAATATGAGATGGCTGAAATTGTATGTGCTCAGATTTGGATCTTCGGTTTTGTTCCATTGGTCAACAGGTCTGTTTTTGTGCCAGTACCAGGCTGTTTTTATGACTATAGCCCTGTAGTATAGTTTAAAATCTGGTATAGAGATCCCTCCTGTGTAGCTCTTTTCACTCAGGATTGATTTGGCTATTCGGGGTCTTTTGTTTCTCCAAATGAATTTAAGAACTTTTGTTTCCAAGCCTGTGAAGAAACTCTTGGGGATTTTGATTGGGATTGCATTAAATCTATACAAGAGTTTTGGTAAAATGGACATTTTTACAATGTTAATTTTCCCAATCCATGAGCAAACTGAATAAATAACTCAAGCTAATATACAAAAACAAAATTAAATAAAGAGATATAATTACTGAAGAAACCCACACTGAAATGATAGGTAAATAAAAAGCTCAGAAAGCCAAATTAAAAACTCAGTGGGAGACCTAGTAAATATAGAGGAACAAAATTGAGGACAAAGTATCAGAAATGGAAGACAAGAAAGAGGTTTTGTGTCATTCAGTAAAGGTCAAAGTAAAATTTTAAAATTATGAATGAAATAAAGTGTTGCTCTGGTACCCCTGGCAAACACGAGATCTTCAAATCTTTAACATGGAAGAAAGAGAAGAATATTGCATGAAAAACTTTAAAAATATTTTCAATAAAATTCTAGGAGAGCTTCACAAATATAGGAAGACAGATGATGAGCAAATCAAGTAGCCTTAGAGAACACCAGATTTGCAAGATCAGATAATGAACTCCATATTAAATATTACAGTTAATGTATTATAATTATTAATAGGGGAGGATAATAAAATTGCAAGAGAGACATGTCAAATCACTTATAAAGGCAGAACCATCAGAATAATATCTAATGCCTGGTTAGTAGTAAATTTAAAAGGGCCTAGAAAAACATAAAAGACCCTTGCTTCCAACACAGATTATTATCCTCAGTTTGTCAGTGTGACAATTAAGGACAAAGATAAACTTTCTATGAAAAATTACAATCTTTTGACTAATAAGCCATCATTTCAGAGAATACTGAAAAGAATAATTCATCCTGAGGAAAAGTGTATACACACCAAATTCATAGAAATAAAATATCACACTGTTGTATGTTGTATGGAACATTGAGGGAACTGAGAAGAAAACAGAACTATATTTAGAATTGAATCAACATATGGATATCAAATATCAAAATATGTAGGAACTATGAAGCCAGTCCTAAATACAGAGGTTGTAACACTAAAACTTACATAAAAATTTATAGAGAACTCAATAAATATATTAATTTATAATGTAACATTTTTGAAAAATATGAAAAAATTAAAATCCTCAAATATTACATAGGAAGAAATAATCAAAATCAATGAAGAAATGAGTGAAATACACATTAAAATACAATACACAAAATTAATGATATAGAGTGTTGGTTCTTCAAAAGATAAATAAAACCTACAAATTTTAGCCAAAGTAAGTATCCAAGAGTAAAAAAAAAAGCTGAGAATTAATAAAATGAGAGATGACAAATGAAATATAAGCTTGACACATAGGTGCATGATTTTTATCCCAGAACTTCAGAAGCAGAAGCAGATGAAATTTAATGCATGAGAGGTTAGTCTAATCTACAGAAAGTTCCCCAAATTAAAAAAAAAAAAGACAAACCAGTACAAATAAAAAAAGCACATAGAACTCCAAACAGACAAGATCGGAAAAGAAACTCTCCATGCCATATCATAGTTAAAATGTTATACACCTGAAACAAAGAAAAATTCTGAAAGACACAAGAGAAAAACAACAAGTTAAATATAAGGGGAAACATATCAGAATTACAACTGACTTCCAGTGCAAACTATGAATGCAAGAAGAACGTGGACCAAAGCATTCCCAGTGCTAAACAACTACAAATGCCAACCCAGTTTACTATACCCAGCAAAAATGTCCATTCTAGTTGAAGGAAAGAGAAAAATCTTCCATGACATAAACAAGATAAATGAATATATATCCAGAAAACCAACACATCAAAGAATACATGAAGCAATTCAAAGGACAAAAGAAAGGAGGAACTATCCTCTGGCACGTAGAAAGAGAAATTAATAAAGCATAACTGCAGAGGTAGAAACCTAGACCAAAAATGCAAATGTATAACAAGGTGAAAGGAAGCAACACATATCTTTCAGTTATAACTTTAAATATTAACGGAATAAACTCCACAATCAAAAGACATAGACTGGGAAATTTGATTAGGAAACAGAACCCTCTATATGCTGTCTACAAGAAACACATCTTACCTTCCAGGAGAGGCACAACGTTAATGTGAAAGGATGGAAAATCATATTCCAAGCAAATGGTACCCAAAAGAATGTAGGTGTTGCTATTTTAATATCAGACAAAATAGACATTGAAGTAAAAGAAATCAGAAGAGAAAAAGAAGGCCATTAAATCTTTATCAAAGGAACAATTGACAATGAAGATTTCACAATCATGAATATATATGCACCAAACTCTGGTGCACCAAACTTTATACAGACAATTCTCCAGGACCTCAAGGTACAGATTAACCCCAGAACACTTAGGGGACTTCAATAGCCCCCCGAGCCCTTTGAACAGGTCAACTGGACAAAGAATAAACAGAGAGATATCTGAACTGAATGATATGATACACCAAATGGATGTCACAGATATTTATCAAATATTCCACCCTAATACAAGAGAATACACTTTCTACTCACCACCTCATGGAACATTCTCCAAAATAGGCCAGATGCTGGCACACAAAAGAAACTTCCACGAATACAAAAGGATAGAAATAATTCCATGCCTTCTATCAGACCACAGATGAACATCAAGAATATCATCCATCAAACCAAGTTGGATTCATAACAGAAATGCACGGATGTCTCAAGATACAAAAATCAATAAATATCGTCAAACATATAAATGGGCTGAAAGACAAAGAACACATGATCATCTAAATTGATGCAGAAAAAGCCTTTGACAAAATCCAGCATCCCTTCATGCTTAAAGTCCTAGAGGGAATTTTATTGGATGGATCATTCCTCAATGTAATCAACACAATATACATGAAACCCACAGCCAATATCATCCTAAATGGGGAAATGAAAGAAGCAGTCCATTTAAAGGTAGGAAATCGGCAAGGCTGCCAGCTGTTTCCACTCCCCTTTAATATAGTGCTTGAAACACTTGCTAGGGCAATAAGATAAGAAAAGGAAATTAAAGGAGTACTAATTGTAAAAGAGGAAGTCAAGCTATCCCTTTTTGCTGATGATAAGATTGTGTACAGAACGGATGTTAAAAACTCCTCCAGAAAATTCCTAGAAATGATTAAGAGCTTAAGTAAAGTGGCAGGATACAAAATTAACCTAGAAAATTCAGTAGTCTTTCTTTACACCACAATAAGCCAGTGAGGAAGGAATACAAGTAGCCCTTCCCACTCACGACAGCCTCAAAAACAATAAAATATCTAGGAACAAACCTAAACAAAGACACCAAAGATCTCTACAACAAAAATTTTTAAACCCCTGAAGAAGGAAAATGAAGAAGACTGCAGAAGATGGAGAAACCTCCAATGCTAAAGGACTGGGAAAATTAATATAGCAAAAAATTGCATTCTACCCAAACTCTTGTACAGATTTAATCCCAAATAAAATACCCAAGAGTTTCTTCACAGGCCTGGAAAAAAAGTCTTCAATTTTAAATGGAAAAACAAAAGACCCTGAATAGCCAAAGTAGCCCTGAGTGAAAAGAACAATACGGGGGTTGGGGGTAATATCTCTAGCAGACTTCAAACTATATTACAGGGCTATAGTCATAAAAACAGCTTGGTACTGGCACAGAAACAGACCTGTTGACCAACTGAACCAAAATGAAGAACCAAACTTGAGCACATACAATTTCATCCACCTCATATTTGACAAGCGGGCCAAGAAGACACAATGGAGGAGACAGCATCTTCATCAAGTAGTGTTGGCAAAACTGGATCACCACTTGTAGAATAATGAAATTAAACCCCTAGCTCTTGCCAATGAAATTAAACCCCTAGCTCTCACCCTGAGTACAAGTCAACTCCAGATGTATCAAAGACCTCAATGTGAAACTCCAAACACTGAAGGTGGTAGAAGAAAAAGTTGGCAGCAGACTACAAGACGTAAGAAAATACTATAGGCGTAAGAAAATACTTCCTAAATCAGACAGCAGCTGCGCTAGAATTAAGGTCTACAATTGATGACAATTGACAAATGGGACCTCATTAAACTCAATAGCTCTTGTATGTCAAAAGAAACAATCAAGGAATTTAAAAGGAAACCCACAGAGTGGGAGGAAACTTTCACTGCAGATACATCTGACAATGCATTGATTTCCAGAATATATAAACTACTCAAAAAACAAAGAAGAAAGAAGACAAATGAATCACTCAAAAGATGGAGCAAAGAGCTGAACAGAGACTTCACAAGTGAGGAATTAGAGATGGCTGAGAAACATCTTAAAAAGTGTTCAAAGTCACTAATAATTAAGGAAATGCGAATTAAAACCACTTTTACGATACCATCTCACTCCCATAAAATTGGCTAGATCAAGGAAACAAAAGACACCGACTTCTGAAGAGGTTGTAGGGAAAGGGGAACACTCATCCACTGCTGGTGGGAATGTATACTAGTACAGCCACTATGGAAAGCAGTGTGGAGAACACTTGGAAGACTTGGAATGAACTTGCCACCTGACCCAGCTATACCACTCCTGTGTATGTACCCACAAGACTCATCGTACTGCAGAGATACATGCACAGCCATGTTTATTGCAGCTCTTTTCACAATATCAAGGAGCTGAAAGCAACCCAAGTGCCCCTCAACTGACAAGTGGATTGAGAAAATATGGTACATCTACGCAATGGAGTTACATGCAGTGGTAAAGAAAGATGACATCATGAACTTTGCATGTAAATGTATACAGCTAGAGAATGTCATGCTGAGTGAAGTAATGCAGTCCCAGAAAAACAAATGACAAATGGTATCCCTCATCTTTGGATTCTAACACCAATTACCTATTTGTATGGCAAACCGAGCAAAGTTAATGCGCTCCGAGAACAACTGTGCTCTTATATTGTAGAATCCCTTAAAAATTAAGTAAAAAAAGTTAGAGGGATGTTGTGTCCTCACAGAGAAGGGCCAGCAAAACAGCTTGAGGTGTGACCAACCCTAGATTAGCACCATGATAGACAAAGTGTGCTTGTATATTCAGAGTAATACCATCTACAAGGGGCTAAGGACACATCCCATGAGAAAATGAACAATGAACATCAAATAAATCCAGAAAACACTTAAAAAAAAAAAAGAAAGTTACACTTTGCCCAGTGGTACTAGTGAGAATCTAAATTGGAAAAAAAAGATAGGGGACAACACTTCAGCCAACAATGATATTCAGAAAATTTAGTACACTAAGGAAAACATAAAATAAATTGGTATGGGCATTCAGTATGGTCCTTAAGCACCCAGAAACGCTAAGTTGCACCAGCCTTTACATTGCACTTATGTTAAAATTTTGTCATTTGGAAACAATCTGTATGCTTTTTTCATATCATATTTCTTGATTTGCATCTTTCCATTTTAATACCTTATTACTCTAAAACATACACACCTACACTCCACCATGTACAGAAAACCCAAGGTCTGAAAATAATTGTTAGGTCAGCTATTGAACCTGTTTAGGGATACAGAATGCAAGAGCACAGTTGGATTTAGATCATGAGGAATATAACATTAACATTGCTCAGTTTTCTTACAACTAGGTAGTTGGTACTAGCATCCACAGATGAGGGATACCATTTGTCTTTTCTTTTTCTGGGAATGTGTTACTCCACTTAGCATAAAATCTTCTAGTTCCATCTATTTACCTGCAAATTTCACGATGTCATCTTTCTTTACCACTGCATAGAACTCCATTTTATAGATGTACCACATTTTCCTTAACCACTCCTTGGTGAGGGGGCACTTGGGTTGCTATTGTGAACAGAGCTGCAATAAACCTGTCTGTATATGTATCTCTGTGGTAGGAAGAGTCTGATGGATATATGTCCAGAAGTGGTATGGCTGGGTCAGGTGGTAGGCTCCTTTTGAATCTTTTAAGGGTTCTCCATACTACTTTTTATAGTGGTTGTACAAGTTTGCATTCCCAACAGAAGTGGATGAGTGTTCCCCTTTCCCCACACCCTCTCCAGCATTTAGTATCATTTGTTTTCTTGATCCTTGCCAGGCATATTGGGGTGAGACGATATCTTAAAGTCGTTTGAATTCACATTTCCTTAATTATTAGTGATGTTGAACACTTTTAAAGATTTTTGTCAGCCATCAGTATTTCCTCACTTGTGAAATCTCTGTTCAACTCTTTACCCCATCTTCTTTTGCCTTCTTACTTCTTTGTTTTTTGAGTAGTTTATCTATTCTGGAAGTTACCTTTATCTCAGATGTATCAGCAGTGAAGTTTTCCTCTCACTGTGTGGGTTTATCTTCACTTCCCAGATTTTATCTTTTGCTGTACAGAAACTTTTGAGTTTGATAAGGTCCCACTTGTCAATTGTCAGCCTTATGTCCAATCACAAAACCTCAAAAATCAATAAAATACTTAGGAACGATCCTAACCAAAAACCCCCAAAGATCTCTAAAAAGAAGGTCTCATTGTATTCCTTTTTCAGTTGCTTGTTATTGGTGTAACGAAAAGCTCCCTGTTTTTCTAGGTTGATTTTTGTATCCTGCCACTTCACTGAAATTCTTAATCATTCCTAGGATTTTTTTGGTGGAGTTTTTAGCAGCCCTTAATTAAAGAGTCATATCTTCTGCAGAAAGGATAGTTTGACTTCCTCTTTTCCAATTAGTATTTCTTTAACTTATTTTCTTGCCTTATTGTCCTAGCCAGTGTTTCAAGCACTATATTTAAGAGGAGTGGCAACAAGGGCAGCCTTATCGGGTTCCTACCTTTATGGGGAATCCTTCTATCTTTTGTCCATTTAGAATGATGCTGGCTGTGGGTTTCTTGTATATGGCTTTGAGAGCTGAGTGTGATGATTTGCAAAGTTATATTCCAAGGTTCATGAATGTTGGAGGTCGAGAATACCCAAGGTGTGTAAATGCTGAATAGGAGGTTCAGAATCAGGAAATGCAACATCTTGTACTGCCTGTAAACGAAGAGGGTTAGATTTATCTCAGGAATGTGAGTCATTTCTGGATAATTGGTTAGTCTGTCTTATTAATCTTTCAGGAAGCGTTCTAGCGGAATCAACTTCTTTTGAGTAAATACATACTCATCCTCATCCCCAAATAAGGACTGGATCAGGTCCATTCCATTTATTAGTAAGAGGATCTTTCCACATGACTGAGGCATAATGTTCTTTTGTTGTCGACTTCCAAAATCTTTCTGCAGCCATGTGTCCATCACGGGCCAAGGTTAAAAAATTTAAAATTAAGACTGAATGATTAAGAGTGTTACGTGGGGACCCTTTGGTAGGGTACCATTCGCCCTTTTTTTTTTACTTTATCAAGGTAAGATTTGAGTGGTTGATGAGATCTCTCAACTATACCTTGTCCTTAGGGGTTGTAGGGAATGCCTGTTTTAAAGTTAATGGTTAATGTTTTGCAGACATTTTTTTATTATTAATTTTATTTATTTATGTATGTGTATGAATGTACTGTCTGCATGCAAGTCTGTGCACTCGTGTCGTGCAATGCCGCGGAGTTCAGAAGAGGGTCTCAGATTCCCCTGGAACTGGAGTTCTCCTGGAATTGGAGCTTCAGACGGTTCTCAGCCGCCATGTGGGTGCTGGGGATTGAACCCGGGTCCTCTGCAAGAGCGGTCGGCGCTCTTAACCGCTAGGCCATCTCTCCAGCCCCCGTTTTGCAGACATTTTTAAGAGGCACTAGTATATCCTGGGCCATTGTCAGTTTTGATGATGATAGGAATGTCCAGGGCAGGGAAGGTCTGTAAGAGATGTGTAATGACATTTTTTGTAGCTTCTTCTAGTTGGAGAGTAGCAAAGATGAAGCCACTAAATGTATCAATACAGACATGAACATATTTTAATTTGCCAAATTCAGGATAATTAGTGACATCCATCTGCCATAAGAAATTGGGTAAAAGACCTCTGGGGTTCACACCTAGGTGCAAAACAGGCGAATGGATGACACAAGTCGAACAATTTTTAACAATGTCTCTAGCTTCTTCTTTGGTTATTTTGAATAATAGATTAAGAGTGTGAGCATTAAGATGATGTAGAGAATGAGCTTAAACAGCAAGGTAAATAGGGGACATGGATTGAGAGATCATGAATAGTCAAGTGGCGAGATCCATTTTATTATTACCTTTGGACAGTGGACCAGGTAACCCTGAATGGGCCCTCTAGTGTCCCAAATAGAACTTGTGTTGTCTATGGATGATAAGATCTCTATACTGTTCAAAGAGTTGAGCAGCGGTGGAGGTAGATTTTAGTTGACTGTTTCTAAATAAGAGATGGACAGAGCCAGGTAAGCACTGTCAGTGTAGATATTCAGGGGTAGATGGGCGAAGGCCTGAAAGACCGCCAGGAGTGCATAGAGTTCTACTATTTGGGCGGATTTTGAAGGAGTATTAAAGGAGACAGTCTTGTCCTGATAAATGTAAGCAGCATGTCCTGTTGAGGACCCATCTGTAAATATTAATACAGCGTTTGGGAGAGGCTCAGGGGAGGTAAATTTTGGGAACAAAAATTCATGCCTGTTGCAAAATTGCATAAACTTATCAGGGGCACAATGGTTATCCAGACTTCCTGAGAATGAGGCACAAGCTATAGGCCATTCTTCAGTGGTTTGTAATAGCCAATCTAGTTGAGTCTTACTGTATGGTTGTATAATATTTTCTGAATCCTTGCCAAAATATTTTCTACTAGTTTCTCAGCCAAGATGAATAAGGTCAGCAACTGAAATATAGTAAGGATAAATGACCTTTTTGGGGGAGGAGGGCAAATGCACCCACATAATGGGGGCAGAATGCCAGAATACCACAGTAGGAGAGTACAGGGTGTTGAAAACTAGATAAGAAAAGGGTTTAGAATAATCAATGCTAGTGACAAATTGTGAATGTATGGCAGTAGCTACTTTTTGCAGGGTTAGTTGACCTTCACTAGTTAGGGCCTGGGGGACCGAGGATCAGAGTCACCTCTGAGAATGTCAAATAATGGTTTTAATTCTCCAGTGTTTTAAATAAGGGCTTAACCAATTAATGTCTCCCAATAGCTTTTGGAAATCATTGAGCATTTTAAGGTGGTCTGCTCTAAATGAGGTTTTAGCACTAGTTATTTTTCTGCCATGAATATGGAAGCTAAGATACATATAAGGATCTTGGAGCTGGATCTTATCTGGAGAAATTTGTAGGACTGCTTGGGTTAGGGCCTCTTGCATATCTTTAAAGCAGCTGAGAACCTGTTGATTTTTTGATCCTTCCAATAATATATCATCCATGTAATGTAGTAGGTATATGTCTGACCAGGCATCTCTGGCCTGTTGGATGGCAGGGGCCACATATTTTTGGCATAGGGTGAGACTATTGGCCATGCCTTGTGGCAGTACTTGCCACTGATATCTTTTCATGGGTTCTTTATGGTACCAAAAAGGCAAACTGTTCCCTATCATTTTTGTGTAAAGGGATAGTGAAAAAGCAATCTTTTAAGTCAATGACAATTTTGTAATAATTTGAAGGAACAGCTACCAGTGATGGGAGGCCAGGCTGAAGAGCTCCCATAAGTACCATGGTTTGGTTAACTGCTCTCAGGTCCTGTAACAGCCTCCATTTTCCTGATTTTTTCTTTATGACAAAAATGGGCTTATTGCATGGGGAGTTACTAGGCTCTAAATGTCCTGCCACAAGTTGTTCCTGCACTAACAATTGGACTGCCTGTAACTTCTCTTGGGTAAGGGGCCATTGAACTTCCCAGACAGGTAAACTGTCTTTCTAGGTGATAGGATCAGCGGTAACCATTGGGTGTACAGAGGATGAAATGGCCCCTATTAGGGGTGTCCTAAGCCTCACCTATAGGGATTTTGAGCAGGCTGAATTGGTTGCACAATTCTTTTTTTTTTTTTAATTAGTTTTTATTGATGCTTTGTGCATTTCATACATTTTTTCCAATTCAGTTCAGGCTTATTTCCCTTTCCCTCCCCCCCCACCCCCACTCCATCCCAGATCATGCATTCTGCCATAACTGTCCTGCATTTTTCTCTCAGTTTTTTTTTTTCATTTTTAGCTATAAATGATAATCCATGAGTACAAGCATCCTTCATGCAAAACCTATCTGCAGGCTGTTGTGCCCAAACACCTACAGCCCCACCATCCAGTGGGGGGTGACAGGTTGTTTGTTCAATCAAGTTGATCAAATGAGTGTCCAGACTACATTGCTGTAGTTTCACCATTCACCCCAATCGCAGCCCTTACATTCTACCACGCCCCCTCTTCCGCAGGTTGTTCCCTAGGCTTAGAAAAGGGGCACAGGTGGATGAGAGGTAAAACAGTCCACTCTCTCTGGAGCTGTTGACTTGGACTCTGGTCAATTCTGGCTGTTTCCTTTCATGGGATGACAGTTTGTCCTGGAATAACCTTTCAATCCTACTGCCCTGGCGCGTTATGGTGTCTCCGGTTGCACAATTCTTTGGGAATGTTTTCCAAGTCTCTGACCCAGGGATTACCCGAGATTTAACATTTGGGCAGTAACAGTATCATTAGGACTTAACATAAAAAGACTCATTTGTGATAATAGGTCTCTTCTCCAGAGGTTTATGGGGAGGCCATGTAAAACAGGATCGGATTTGAGCTGTATTTCCTTCCTGTCTCTCCAATTAATAATTTGGCGCTTTGTGTAGGGTTTTGGCATTGTCCAATTCCTTGTAGGTGGGTGATTGTAGGAGTTAGTTCCCGAGATTTTGGCCAATTTTTCTCTTTTATGATAGTAACATTGGCACCTGTATCTATTAATCCTTGGAAGACTTTTTCTTCTATCCACAGGGTGAGAAGGGGCTTCCCTTTACCTAGTGTGTGGACCCAATAGGCATCAGAGGACCTGAAGCCATTGTTGCCTCTGTTGGCACTTTTAGCCTGATTATTAGTATTATGGTAGCAGAAATAATTGGCCAACACATTTCTGGGCTGGGATGGTGACTATGTTATGTAGGGCTTTGGCCATGATTTTAATTTCTCCTGTAAAATCATTGTCTATGACCCCTGGGAACACTTGTAGTCCTTCCACAGTGCTGCTACGTCTGCCCAATAAAAGCCCAAAAGTCCCCTTGGGTAGGGGGCCAAAAATACCTGAAGCTAGGCTTTGGGGTCTCATTTTGGTGGTTAATACTGTGTAGGTGGCAGAACTGATGTCCAGTTTGGCACTTCCTGTAGCTCTGCAGAGGGACATCCCTGTTGAATTGGGAGACACACTGACTGCCCCATATGCCTGCCTGGGCTGCTCATTGAACGGGGCCTGGGGCAGGCCCCTGCACCTGATTCCTGACAGCGGTGGCAAGGGGTTTCCTTGATTATCCTTTTTGGACCTACATTCATTTTGCCAATGTTTTCCTCTTTTACAGTGGGAACATAAGTCACTCGCCACACAGACATTAGGAGTGCACTGTTTGCTTTTGCTTTTACAATCTCGCGCAAAATGACTGAGTTTACCACATTTTAAACAGCTGCACTTACTCTTTGTGGCAAAGAATTCCTGGACTGAAAGGCCCTTTAAAGCCACAGCCATGGCCACACCCTGGTTATATGAAAGGCCGATGTCAGCACAAAGTCTAATATATCCAGACAAATCAGTCTTTTTTCGATATGCGTTTGCATTCTCATAAGCTACTTGTTGGACATAATCAATACCAGCCTCTGTATTACCAAATATGCGAGAGGCAGTAATAATCTATTGACAAATTCCTGGAAGGATTCATTAGCCCCCTGTCTGGCCATGGTGAGGGAAGTGCCCATCTCCCCTTTGTTGGGGAGCTTTCACCATGCCTTAAGGGCAGTGGTTAGGATTTGGGTTAAGAGCCCTGGGTCATACTGAATTTGAGCATTGTGGGCAGCAAAAGCTCCCTCTCCTATGAGCATGTCATAAGTCCAGTTATTATTAGCTTGCAGATCATGGCATGCTGTCTCTCTGCAGGATTCATGGAATTCAGACTTCCAAAGCAGATAATCTTCACTGCTGAGGAAAGCCTTTGTAGTTTTATACCAGTCCTCAGGTGTTAGCCATAGTTCACTAATGTTTTCTATTATGGTCATGGTGAAAGGGGCTAAGGAGCCATAATGTGAGACAGCTCTCTTGAGTTCTTTTAGGGTTTTAAATTCTAGAGTCTGATATATTCGTTTATTAGGTTGACCCTCTACCCCTCATTCCATGACAGGGAAAGCTGAGGCAGGAACAGGCCCCTCTCTTAAGTGATTTTTTTTTCGGTCTTTTCGAGACAGGGTCTCCCTGTAGCCCCAACTGTCCTGGAACTCACTCTGTAGACCAGGCTGGCCTTGAACTCACAACGATCCACCTGCCTCTGCCTCACAAGTGCTAGGATTAAAGGCGTGCACCACCACACCCTGCTTTAAGTGGTTTTATAGGTGGTCCCAGAGGAATGGAATTACCAGGGTATGAACTAGAAATCTGGGGATCTCTGTGTCCAGTTCTGAGTTTATTCAGTTGGGCAATTAAATCCTCATGTTTAAGTTCCAACTGAATTTGCTTCTCCAAGGCAGCAATTTTTTATTGGAGGTTCCTCTGAGGATCAGCTGCCAGCATGGTAAAGGGGTCTTCACTAGGGGCATAAGGGCAGGGGGTGTTGAATGGCAGCCAACCTTTCTTTTTGTACTTGGCTGCCTCTCTCTCCAAGTCTTCCCAATCTGATGGAGTGATATCTTTCTCTTTTACATCTGGATGATCTTTTGAAAATAATTTTAGGCTGGGATATATCTTGGAGGGTTTTATGATATGTGGGAGACAATTTTGGCCTCTCTCTGAAGGAGCAGGGCTTGACTGCAGTGAGGCAATAGATTCATTTTCATAATGGATTTTAGCTAGATCCCTGGTCCCCGGTGATTGTTACATAGAGTCAGGATCGTTAGGCTGTTCAATTTCTTTTAAGAGCTTATGTCCCTCCTCCACAGGAGCTACAAATGTAGTGGAATGGGAACCAAAGACATCATTAATTAAGTTCAGTAAGAAAAGGCAGTTACAGGGATCTTCCTGGGCCCAAAGTTTTGATAATAGTCTTGAAAAGCATATCCCACTCGCTTCCATATTTTAACATCTATAGTTCCTTCTTTAGGAAACCAAGGACAGACCAACAAAGTAAAAAAAAAAAAAAAATTAAAAAGATGCTGGATCTTAACCTTTGCTCCTCATGCCTTGAGGGTCTGTTTTAATTGTTCAACATACAGCTGATGCTAACTTAATTCTTGTCCCATCTTAGCGCAGCGCTTACTTCAGTTTATGCAGTGGCAGGCTCCCCTGATGCAAACTGAAACTAAAGAATCCACTCATGCCAGCCTTTCACTGTGTTCCCTTCAAGGGGTCCTCCATGCCTCAAGCCCCATGCTGGACACCAATTGACCTGTCCAGAAGGTCAGTCAACGGGGTCTGGAAGAGAAGGAGTGAGGGGAAGGGACAAGAGACACAAGGAATTGAGACAAGACAGGTTCTGATCAAGTATCCTTTACTGCAGGTTCATACACAGAATATAAAGGGTAGGTGTAAGAGGAAGTGTTTACAAAGGTTAAACCACAATGTTGGGTAAAGGAACAAACATGGTGATACAGATCATTGGGATTAGTCAATACTAGGGTTCAAGGAACATCCTGTTTATGGAACATTTCATGGCTAAAGTTAAACTGACTTGCCTACGACTGACTGACAGACCTTGTGAAGGGGCCCAATGGAAAATTACTACTTTGTCTGAGTAGAAGAAGCCAGATACCTGACATGGTCTAGGGACCCCCACATACAAACTCCAAAAAGAAATAGAGGGAGAGAATTATAAACTCCAGAAGGAAGTGGAAGCATTGAAAAGATCTCAGGCTGAAAGGAAAAAAGGAACTGACCAGCAAAGCAAGGAGCTAGATAAAGAGAATGAAAAGCTCCTAAAGGAAGTAGAAATACTGAAGAAATCACAGGAGGAAATAAAAAAGGAAATTGAACCTTCATTCATCCAATCAGCAGGAAATGATGGGAAAAAGCCTCAGAAGCAGAATAGATGAAGCAGAAAAAAGAATGTCAGACCTATAGGATAACACAGCACAGCTAGAAACCTCATGTAAAGATTATGAAAAATTGTTAAAAGCACAAGAGTGGAACAACCAGGAAATGTGGGAAAGTATGAAAAGACCAAACCTCTGCATCATAGGAATAGAGGAAGGAGAAGAAATGCAAGAGAATGGCATTGATCAGTTCTTCAACAGAATAATAGAAGAAACTTCCCCAAACTGAAAAAAATCAATAGAAATACAAGAATCACATAGAAATGCAAATAGAAATACCAGAAAAGAAATTTCCCATATCATATCATAGTTAAAACACTAGATCCTCAAAAAAGGACAAAATACTGAAAGCAGCAAGAGAAAAAAAAAAAAAAAAAAAAAGGGGAAATCCATCAGAACCATACCTGATTTCTCAGAGCAAATAATGAAAGCCAGAAAGACATGGACCAAAGTATTCACAGTGCTAAATGACTTTAGATGCCAACCCAGATTACGATTCCCAGCAAAAATGTCAATCATATTTGAAAGAGAAAGAAAAATGTTTCATGACATAAAATGAAAGAACACATGTCAAAAAACCCAACACTTCAGGAAATTCTGGAAATAATCCAAAGAACAGAGGAAAGTAACAACTATCCTTAAGCAACCCAAGAAAGAAATTACCAAAAGCATAACAGAGTAAATAAATACCTAGACTAAGAATGCAAATGAAAAAAAAATGTTAAAAGGAAACAACATACATCTCTCAACAATAACTTTAAATATTAATGTTCTAAATTCCCCAATCAATAGACATAGACTGGGAGAATGGATTAGGAAGCAGAATCCATTTATATGCTGCCTCTACGAAACCCATCTAAACCTCAAGTACAGACACCACCTTAGAGTGAAAGGCTGGAAAAAAATATTCCAAGAAAATGGTACCAAAAAGCAAGCAGGAGTGGCTATTCTAATATCAGACAAAATAGAACTCAGAGTAAAATTAATCAGAAAAGACAATGAGAGCCATTATATCCTTATCAATGAAACGATTATCCAAGAAGATTTCAAAATCTTAAATATTTATGCACCAAACTCTGGTCCACCGAACTTTATAAACACAATCCTTCAGGGCCTCAAGACACAGATTAATCCCAGCACGATAAGAGTGGAGGACTTCAATAACCCACTGAGCCACCTAGATATGTCAACTGGACAAAAAACAAGCAGAGAGACATCAGAACTGAACAATACAATAGACCAAATGGACCTCACAGCTATCTACAGAATATTCCATACCAACACCAGAGAATATACCTTCTACTCAGCACCCCACAGAACATTCTCCAAAATAGACCACATACTGGGACATAACAGAAACCTCAACAAATACAAAAGGATTGAAATTATTCCATGCATTCTATCAGTGAAGTAAAGCTCAATATTAACACCAGGGTAAGCCCTACTAACTATAAGAACACATGGAGACTAAACAACACAATACTGAATAATGAGTAGATCAGAGAAGAAATGAAGAAGTAAATAAAAACATTCCTGGAACTAAATGAAAATGACAATACAACACAACAAAACCTGTGGGATATACTAAAGTCAGTCCTAAGAGGGAAATTTATAGCCCTACATGCCCACATTAAAACAAAACAACACAAAACAAAAAATCAGAAAGAGAACAAATAAATGATATAACATTGCAGCTAAAAACACTTGAAAGACAACAACAAATAAACCTTAAACCCAACAGACAGGAAGAAATAACAAAAAATCAGAGCAGAAATCAATGAAATAGAAACAAAGAAAACAATTCAAAAAAAAATCAATGAATCCAAAAGCTGGTTCTTTGAAAAGATAAACAAAATAGACAGACCTCTAGCCCAGTTAACCAAAAGAAAGAGCAACTCCAAATCAATAGCATTTGTGATGAAAGGGG
>VZQC01003465.1:49102-112334 GCA_009823505.1 Rhizomys pruinosus | reverse complement strand
AAAAAAAAAAAAAAAAAAAAAGCAACTCCAAATCAATAGCATCTATGACGAAAGGGGAAACATCACCACAGATAAAGAAAAGATCCAGATAATCATACAAGAATACTTCAAAAACCTATACTCTACTAAATTTGAAAACCTAAGAGAATTGGATGAATATCTGATATCCTGGGATTCGCCAAAGCTTAACCAAGAAGAGAATGACAACTTAAACAGACCCATAATGCTTGAGGAAATTGAAGATGTAATAAAAAGCTTACCAACTGAGAAAAGCCCAGGCCCAGATGGTTACAGAGCAGAATTCTATAAAACAATTAAAGAGATTTTACAACCATTGCTACTCAAACTTTTCAGAAGGATACAGACAGAGGGATATATCCCAAACTCCTTCTATGAAGCCAGCATCACTCTAATACCAAAACCAGGCAAAGACACAAACAAGAAAGATTATAGAACCATATAATTAATGAACACAAACGCAAAAATTCTCAACAAAATATTTGCAAGTCACATACAGACCCAGATTAAAAAGATCATCCATCATGACCAAGTTGGGTTCATACCAGAGATGCAGGGATGGTTCAACATATGTAAATCAATAAATATCATAAAACACATAAATGGACTTAAAGACAAAAACCATACAGTCATCTTGACTGATGCCGAAAAAGCTTATGACAAAATCCATCATCCCTTCATGCTTAAAGTCTAAGAGGGAATTGGATTGGAGGGAACATTCCTCAATGTAATCAAAGCCATAAACAAGAAACCCACAGCCAATATCATCCTAAATGGAGAAAAATTTGAAGCATTCCACTTAAAGGCAGGAACACGGCAAGGCTGTCCACTATCTCCACTCCTCTTCAATATAGTGCTTGAAATGTTGCTAGGGCAATGAGGCGAGAAAGCAAAATTAAAGGAGTACTAATTGGAAAAGAGGAAGTAAAACTATCATTTTTTTGCAGATGATATTGTTTATCTAAGGGATGCTAAAAACTCCATCAGAAAACTCTAGAATCGATCAAAGGACTCAGTAATGTGGTGGGATACAAAATAAGTCTAGAAAAATCAACAGTCTTCCTTTACACCAACACTAAGCAACTGGAGAAGGAATAAAAGGAGACATTCCCAATCACAACAGCCTCAAAAAATGCCTAGGGATAAACCTAACCAAAGACACCAAAGACGTCTACAACAAGGAGATTGAAAATGACATTAAAAGATGGAAAGATTTCCCACGCTCATGGATTGGAAAATTAATATAGTAAAAATGTCCATTCTACTCAAATTAATATACAGATTCAGAGCAAACCCAATCGAAATCCCCATGAGCTTTTTCACAGATGTAGAAAAAATATTCTTAAATTCATATGGAAAAACAAAAGACCCCAAATAGCTAAAGCAACCTTGAGTGAAAAATGCAATACTGGGGGATTACATTACCAGACTTAAGATATACTACAGGGCTATAATCTTTTTTTTTTCTACTTACAAGTTAAATTATTTTTATTTTTATATTTTTTTAATTTTCATTTTTTATTGATGCTTTGCGTATTTCATACATCATTTTCCAATTCAGTTCAGGCATCTATCCCTTTCCATTCCCCCCACCCCACCCCAGCCCATCCTAGATCATGCATTCTACCATAACTTTCCTGCATCTTTCTCTGTTGCTTTTTCCATTTTTTTAAACAATAAGTGATAATTTATGAGTACAAGCATCCTTCATGTAAAAACAATTTGCAAGCAGTTATGCACAAACCCACACAGCTCATGGGTCCCACCATCCAGCAGGGGTGGGGGGGCTTGTATGTTAAATCAAGTTGATCAAATGAGTGTCCAGTCTATATTGTTGTAGTTTCACCGTTCACCCCAATCGCAGCCCTTACATTCTACCACTCCCCATCTTCCGCAGATTGTTCCCTAGGCTTAGGAAAGGGGCACAAGTGGATGAGAAGTAAAACAGTCTACTTTCTCTGGAGCTGTTGTCTTGGTCTCTGGTCAATTCTGGCTGTTTCCTTTCATGGACTGACAGTTTGTCCAGGCATGACCTTTCGATCCTACTAATGAAGCACAAGCAATTAGATATATAGGTATTTAAACAGTATTAATTGTTATGATAGGTTACTTTGTTATAGAGACAGATGTTTGGATGGTATGTTAATCCATGAATTACATTTTTTTCTGTTAAATATGACAGGGTCTTACTGTGGCTTATAACATCTCCTAACCATTAGAGGGTGTAAGCTTGTGGCATCAGCAATGGGTTATTCCTCCAAGGAGAGAAGGGCTATAATCTTACAGACAGCCAGGTACTGGCAAAAAATAAAATAAAATAAAATAACAGAACCATTGACCAATGGAACAAAATTGAAGATTCAAACTTAAGCTCATATAACTTCAACCACCTCATATATGACAAAGGGGCCAAAAAATCCTCAATGGAGGAAAGATAACATCTTCAGCAAATGGTGTTGGCAAAACTGGATCACCATTTGTAGAAGAACAAAATTAAACCCCTACTTCTCACCCTACACAAAAATAAACTCCAAGTGGATCAAAGATCTCAGCCTGATGCCAGAAACTCTGAAGATGATAGAAGAAAAAGTTGGCAGCAACCTACAAGACATAAATATATAGGAAAAGACTTTCTAAATCAAATAGCAGATGCACAGGAAATAAGGACAAGAGCTGACAAGTGGGACCTCATGAAACTCAAAAGCTTCTGTACAGCTAAAGAAGCAATCAAAAAAGTGAAGAGAAAACCCACAGAGTGGAAGGAAACCTTCACCACTGATACAACTGACAAAGCATTAACATCCAGAATATATAAGCTACTTAAAAAACAAAGAAGTAAGAAACAAATGACCTACTCAAAACATGGAGTAAAGAGCTGAACAGATAATTCACAGGCAGGGAATTAAAGATGGCTCAGAAACATCTTAAAAAGTATTCAACATTATTAATAATTAAGGAAATGCAAATTAAAACCACACTAAGATTTCATCTCATTCCAATAAGACTAGCCAAGTTCAAGAAAACAAAAGACACCAAATGCTGGAGATGTTGTGGGGAAAGAGGAACACTCATCCACTGCTGGTGGGAATATAAACTTGGACAACCACTGTAGAAAGCAGTGTGGAGAACCCTTAAAAAACTCAAAATGAGTCTACCATCTGACCCAGCCATACCACTCCTGGGTATATGCCCACAGGAAGCATCCTACCACAAAGATAAATGCACAGCTATATTTATTGCAGCTCTCTTCACAATAGCAAAGAGCTGGAACCAGCCCGAATGCCCCTCAACAGATGAGTGGCTAACAAACATGTAGTACATCTACAAAATGGAGTTCTATGCAGCAGTAAAGAAAGATGACATCATGAGCTTTACTGGTAAATGGATGGAACTAGAAGCAATTATACTAAGTGAAGTAACACAGTCCCAGGGATGGGAAATGGCGAATGGTTTCCCTCATTTGTGGATGCTAACACCAAATCCCCAGTTGGCAGGCAAACTGAGCAACTTATTATTACATTTCATTGTATCTGAAACAACTGTGCTATTCCAATGTGAACATCTAAATGGGCTCTAGAGTTGCCCTACCACTTATGTTCACACATTATAATTACCATATATGGATGGAAGACAGGTAGTCATATTCCAAAAAAAAAAAAAAAAAGAGAGAAAGAGAGAATGTAATGTTACCCATCTTTATACCTGCATGCAAATTTACTATTAAAATGTGAATCTCTGTTGGAACATACAAATCCTTTCCCATAGTTAAAGATTTGGGTTGCAAGGTTTTTTGATAAAAAGTTTTCATATCTGTCTATATGCCCCTTTTTTATTTAAGGTATTTAGTTTTGACCCATGAGTCTCAAAAAAAGCAGTTGTTTTATACATATCTATAGAGTGGAATCAAGGCACAGATTTCATCAAGTTCACCCATGCTGTTTTGGGTTACTGTATGTGATTAACTTGGGGAACAAATTTGTATGTTCCAACAGGCCAGAGTATCACCAACTTAATGGCTGAGAAAGAAAATGCAGCTTTGCAGTGAGTGGGATGTACCAGAAAGTGCCAGCAGAAGGATTGACTCCTCTGGGCATTTAAGGGAAGAAATGCCTCAGATTGCTGCAGACATCAGGCCCCTCTGTGGATCCTACTAGTAACCAATTTTTAATGAATCCTAACGAAGCTTACCTTCTAGGTGCTGCAAGGATTAATACAGAGACTTTCTTAAGTACCCCCTACTGACCCCCCCATGAATAAGGAGAAGTAAGGAGGATGATGAGGTTCTCCAGCTGTAGATTGGACCAGCTGTTATAGAGGTATTCTTCATTGGTAACATCAGTAAAACTGCCTTCTTTAATTGACTGATGGACTGTGAAACTGTGAAAAGGATTATTTTCTAATTCAGAGAACAAATATATAGCTAAAGTCTCTTAAGCTGATGCACTAAACAAATATATCAATACGGAGCTCTGACATCAAAAATTGATTTGTTCTTACCAAGAGAGATGTTGGCCAGGGGATCCAAGCCCCACAAATGGTAAAGGCTCCTTTGTGTCCAAACTGGGATATCTGCAGGAAGAGAGGCGAAAGCCCTGCTGTTGAAGACATGATATAAACATGGGAAATGATGTATGTGCACCGCACTTGCAAGCAGTACAGATGGTCTTTGGATATCAGAGAGTGTTACCAAGACACTAAACCAATAAGCAAATATGGGGTCTCCTTTGAGTCAAGCAAGACTCCTCCGTCAACACCAGCTACACCTCATCTGCCTGGAAATACTGTGCGCAGTGGCAGCCATATGTCCTGTATATACCAAATCTAATTGGCTATTAGCTCTCTTGGAGGAATAACCCACGGCTGATGTTCCACAGGCTTAAGCCTCTATGGTTAGGATAGATGTGTGTAAACACCACGAAGACCCTGCCATACTTAACAGAAGAAAATGTAAATCATGAATTAACATACCATCCAAACATCTGTGTCTATTACCAAAGTAAACCTACCATAACAATTAGTACTGTTAAATACCTATATATCTAATTGTGGTGTGTTCTTTCATTAGAGGATCGAAAGGCATATATTATACTGTTTAATACCTAAATATCTAATTGCAGCGCTTCATTAGTAGGATGAAAGGTTTGCCTGGACAGCTGGCAGCCCATGAAAGAAAACAGCCAGAATTGACTAGAGACCAAAACACAGTCCAGAGAAAGTAGACTGTTTTGCTTTTCTCATCCACTGTGCCCCTTTTCTAAGCCTAGGGAACACTGACGGAAGAGGGGCATGAGAATATAAGAAGGGCTTCGATTGGGGTTAACTGGGTGGAACTACAAACAACAAAGAAAGACTGGACACGGATCATGTGATGCACTTGTTTGAACATACAAGCCCCCCCGTGCTGGATGGTGTGGACTCCATGAGCTGTGTGGGGTTTGGGCACAGCTGCTTGAAAATTGGGTTATTTAGCATGAAGAGGTGCGGTACTCACAAATGTATCCTATATGTTCAATAAAAATATGAAAAAAACAAAACAAAAAAGCAGAGAAAGATGCAGAAATAATGGCAGAAGCATGATCTGGGATGGTGTAGGGGTGGGGTGGGGGGAATGGGAGGGGATTATATCCTGAAGCTGAAGGTTGGAAAACGATGTATGAAATACACAAAGCATCAATAAAAAAATAAATAAATAAATAAATAAATAAAATAAAATGTGAATCTCTAAATGTGTTTAGGAATCAACATATAGTTTATTTTCAGAATAGGTAATTTTGACTTATGTGTGGAATGTATATATGCATAATTTGGAATAATGTAAAATAATAAATAAAAATAAAATGTTAAAAAATAAATATAAAAATATTATCACTAAAATATATTATTGATAATTTTAAGTCTTATTTCAAAATATTTTGTATATCTTCTTTAAAGTTTTCATCTCACTCAAGAAGGAATAGTGCTATGGAGAGACACTTCAATATTCTTTGTTTACTAAGAAGAGTGTGATACTATTCCACTTAAAATAATTATATGTATAATCTATAAATATAATTAAAATCTATGTAATAAAAACAAACTTCTCCATACTGCTTTTCTTAATGACTGTTAGTGTTTGCCGTCCCACCAGCAATGAATGAGCATTCCACTTTCTCCACATTCTGGCTAGCATTTTGTATGTTTTCTTCTCTTGTTCTTTTCAACCTGACTGGGATAAGATAAAATCTTAAAGTGGTTTTGATTTGCATTTCTCTAATTACTAAACATGTTGAGTACTTTTTAACGTGTTTCTTAGACATTTTTTTTTCTTTCCTTGAAAACTCTCTTTTCCATTTCATAGCCTATCTTTTTATTGTGTTGTTTCCTATTTTATTTTTGAGTTTTTGGGATCTTTGTATATTCTGGATATTAATTATCTGTCAGATATGTAACGAGTAAAGAACTTTCTCTCCCCCCTCCCCCAGTGGGTTTGCCCTTCCCTTCCTTGGTGGTTTCTTCTGCTGTAGAAGAACTTGTTAGTTTCATGTGGTCCCACATGTTGTCTGTTGACCTTAATACCTGAGCTACTAATGTTCTATTTAAAAAGTTGTTCCTAAACTTCTATCTTGTAGGTTATTTTCCATGTTTTCTTCAAGCGTTTTCAAAGTTTCAGGTTTCATATTGAAATATTTGGTCCATTTGGAGTTGACTTTTATGCAGTGCAAAAAATAAGGGTTCAATTTTATTATTCTACAGATGAAGATCCAGTTTTGCTAGTAGCATTTGTTGAAGATGCTATCTTCAAATGTGGATTCTTAGCACCTTTGTCAACTATAAAGTGATTGAAATTGAAATCACCCATATTGCAGGCTTCTATTATGTTCACTTGATCTATGTGTAAGTTTCTGTGTTAGTACCATAGAGTTTATATATGACTATAGCTATGTAATATTGTTTTAGTTCCAGAATGGCGATTCTACTACATTAATCTTTGTTGCTGAATACTGATTTTGCAATCTAGATGTTTTTGTAAGCCCTTATGAATTTTAGGATGATTTTTTTCTAATTCTGTAAATAATATCATTGGTGTTTGGATTGGCTTTGCATTGAATATATAGTTTGCTTTGATAAGATAGAAATTTTCACAACATTAATTCTACCAGTTCTTGAGTATAGGGGGTCCTTCTATATCTCTGTGTCTAACTCTTTTGTCAAAGCTTTAAATTTCATTGCAGAAATATTTTTTTAATTATTACTGATACTTTGTGTATTTCATATATCATTTTCCAATTCATTTCAGGCATATATCCCCTTCCCTTCCCTCTACCCCACCCCTACCCATCCCAGATCATGCATTCTGCTGTAACATTTCTGCATCTTTCTCTGTTTTTTGTTTTGTTTTGTTTTCATTTTTTTAACAATAAGTGATAATTTCTGAGTACAAGCATCCTTCATGTGCAGAAATATTTAATGTCTTTGCTTAGCTTTATTGTTAGATATTTTACTTTTTCAGGCTATTGTGAATGGGAGGCCTTCAAGCTTCTTATTTGCATATAGACAGTCTACTTATTTTTATAAACTGATTTATAACATGACACTTTTTTGAAAGTATTGATCATTTTCTAGCAGTTTTTTTTTATTTTTTATCTCCTATGTAATAATATATCATCAACAAATAAAAATAATTTGACCTCTTCACTTATAACTCACTATTTTCCTCTCTTGTCTTATTTCTCTAGCAAGAGTTTCAAGCACTGTACTGAAAAAGACCCTTTTCTGGTTCCTGATTTTAGTGGGAATACTTCCAATTTTTCTTCTTTGAGAATGATGTTGGCTGTTGGTTGTTGAATATAGCTTTAATTAAGTTGAGGTATGTTCCCTCCAACCCCTTCAGGACTTTTACAATGAGTGTATGTTGGATTTTAACAAAGCCCTTTCCTGCATCTCTTGAGATGAACATGTGATTTTTTTCTTTCAGTTTCTATCATTTATCATACTTTCATGTATTGGACTATCCCTGCATCTCCAAAATAAACCAACTTGATCAAGATGGAGGATCATTGGATGTATATCTGTATGTGGTTTGTGGGAATTTTGTTGGGAACATTTGTGTCTATGTTCATAAAGGATATATGGTTACAGTTTTCTACTTTTGCTGTCTTTACTCATTTTGGTACCAGAGTGATGCTGGCATCATATAAGGAGTTTGGGAGTTCTTCCGTTTCCATTTTTGACTAATTTAATAACTATGGGATGTAGATATTTTTGAACATTTTGATACAATTCTGCTGTGACTCCATTTTAGTCTCAGCATTTTAGGTGGGAATATTTGTATTTCTACTTCAGTTTTCTTATTTTTATGGGTCTGTTTAAGCTGCTGAATTCTTTTGGGTACAACTTTGGTGGTTTTCATGATTTGGGGGAATTCATTCATTTCTTTAAGATTATCAAAATTAGTAGAGTATAAGGTTTTAAAATATTCCCTTAAACTAGACTGACTTTTTTGGTGTCAGTAGTGATGTTTCCCTGTAATCTAATTCTATTAATTAGTATTTGCTTTCTTTCTTTTGCTTAACTGGATATACATTCTGTCTATCTAGCTGTTCAAAGAACCACCTCATAGATTTATTGATTCCTTGAATTATTTTCTTTATTCCTATTTCATTAATTTCTGCTCTGATTTTGTTATTTTTCTCATCTTTTAGGTTTGAGTTTGGTTTGTTCTTGCCTTTCCAGAATTTTGAGTTTCACCATTAAGTTATTTTTATGTGATCTTTCTGATTTTTGAAATATAGAGCTTTAGATCTATAAACTTTTCAGAGGATTGCTTTTAAAGTGTCCCAGATGTACTGTGACATTATATTATCATTTTCATTTAGTTCCATGAATACTTTTATTTCTTAATTTCTTCTTTGATCCTTTGATCATTCAGGAATGTAGTGTTGTGAGCTGATAGACTGCAGGAAATATTTTAATGTTTTACCTGAGTTGAGGATCATTTTGTGCCTGAGTATGTGGTTAAATTTTATAGAAATTTCATGGTCTATTGAACAGAAAACTTAGTTTTTGAGCTGCGTGAAATATTCTGCAAATGTTTTATGACCGTTTAATTTAAGATGTAATTTGAGTCAGATATCACTCTCATTATTCTTTTTCCATTTGACCTGTCTATTGGAGATAGTAGGGTACTGAAGTCACCTACTATTACCGACGAGGGTAAACTGTGTTTTATCCTACTATACTACTGTTTGTTCAGGATTGTAATATGTTCTTGGTCAATTGTCCCTCTGATTACAATAAAGTGATCCTTTTATTTATTGAATTTTTGTGTGTTTTGTACCTAATTTTTCAATCAGTTTTAGTAACCTTTATACTCACTTCTCCCTTTGCACCCTCCAGCAGTCATCTCCCCCAATCCTAGGGTTCATACATTCTGTCATTTATGCTAGAATACATGGCACCAAACTACTCTCCCCACCCACTCCTCAGTGCCACCTCATCCTCTGAGCTCTTGTCAACCTATCTGGAATCCCTTTCCTAAAGAAGGCCAGGGCTCCCTCACCTGACAGCCATCAGCTTCCAGTATTTTCTCAACCAAGTCTGGGGTTCTGTGCTGGGATTTTTGTCTGGCTTAACATGCAAGGGTCTTTTGAATGCTGTTACCAACGCTATAGGTTCATATGATCCAGGTCCTAGGGTCCTGTCGTATTCATTTCCATTTTGTCTTGCATCACCTCCCTGGCTCATACAATCGTTCTGCCCCAATGTTTGCAATGTTTCCTGAGCCCTTGATGAGTGAAGCACAATATAGGCAGGTTGTCCATGGAGCCACACTTTGTAGACTCCTAATCCTCAGTATTTGACCGTTCATAACTTTTCAGTTCCTGGACTCTTGTTCCATGGAGGAGCTTCCTTAATGAGAGTCAGGAAGTAGTTAATGCCTTCTTGGGTCCTTGTTCTATGCTGCTTGGGGGTTATGTGTAGAAGTTGCATTGAAGATTTGTTGCCTCAACATGGTCAATTCACAGTTGTGTCCAGTTGTGGCACTCTCTACTATTCTCATGTGGTGCAAAAGAAGCTTCTTTTCTGAGTGGTGTCTGGTATACCTGTCTGTAAATATAAGAATACTTCTGGGCCTGGAGAGATGGCCTAGTGGTTAAGAGCACCAACTGCTCTTTCAGAGGACCTGGGGTCGATCCTCAGCTCCACATGATGGCTGAAAACAGTCTCTAACTCCAATTCCAGGAGAACTCCAGTTCCAGGGGAATCCGACACCCTCTTCTGACCTCTGCGGCATTGCACAACATGGGTGCACAAACATACATGCAGGCAGTACATTCATACACATAAATAATAAATAAATGAATAATTTTTTTTAAAGAATACTTCTTTAGTAATTAGCTTCTAGGTGCTGCAAAGGTTTTAATACAAGAGACTTTCTTAACTCCCCCCCCCATAGAATAAGGAGAAATATGATGATGATGAGGTCGTTCTCCAGCTGTAGATTGGAGGCAGCTGTTATAGAGATATTCTCTTGTAAAATCGGTAAAACTGCCTTCTTTAATTAACTAATGGACATAGAAACTGTGAAAAGGATTATTCTCTATTCAGAACCAAATATAATGCTAAAGTCTCCTTAAGCTATGCACTTAAGCAAAATATATTAATACAGGAGCTCTGATATCAACAATGGATTATCCTACCAAGGAGATGTTGGCCAGGGGATCCAAGCCCCCACAAAAGGTAAAGGCTCCTTGCCTCCAAACTGGGATATGTGCAGGAAGAGAGGCGATAAGGCCCTGCTGTTGAAGACCTGATATAAACATGGGAAAGATGTATGGAGACCGCACTTGCAAGTATACAGATGGTCTTTGGAATGCCAGAGTGTTACCAAAGGCCACTAAACCAATAAAGCAAATATAGCTCTTCTAGGTAGTAGGGAAGTCTGTTTCAGGCAAACCAGGAGGGTGTTCAAGGGCAAGATATGTATGATGACAGCCAGTGGGTGGTCTAACTTTAGAAGCTGAAGAATTGAGTTTATCTAAGTAGATGATCAGGATGTGGTGGGCCATCTGGGCTAAGCAGGTAGTGCAGAAATCTGGGGTAGAAAGGTCTAGAGCAACTCTGGGCTCAAGGACTGATGGGGGGGTCAGGTGTGGGGAGAGTGTGAGCTGCACAAGCTGCAGAGGATTCAATTTCAGTGTGTGGGATATGACTTGCTATAGTAAACGAATAATCTTGGCATCAGAGTATAGGGTCAGTTTTCAAACTCACACAGGGATTTTTTTGAATCAGCATTTATTTTATTCAAGTGCTCAAAAGGGTCCCTCCATCTGCAAACTGAAACTGTTCCTCCATTTCCCTTCCATAATTCAATCTTTTTTTAGTTGTTATAAATCAGAGAATTCTGGTTCATGTCAATAAGATAATATGATATTCCTTAGTAAATTCTAGACGTTCCAGTTATGTTTCATGAAACCTCATAATGAAGACTTCAACTCGGTCTTTGTCCAGGTGTATAAGTAATTTCTGGGTTCCCTCTCCTTCTGAGTTATATGTTAAAAGCAACCACAGAAATTTTTCTTTTGCCACATAATTTTGTTCCTCCTGAGATTTGCTAAAGTTACTTTGAGCATTGTTACTCTCCACTCAAGAAATGCTAGGTAATATTTCTCCATCACTAGGGAGAATATAGAAGGGAAGAATGAGGAAGAGGAAGATGTTGAAGATCTTCTGATAGAAGAGGGAAAAATATAGGAAATGTGGTGAAGGGAAATCATCCTGGAAAATGACCAAATGAACTGTTCATCTGTCCATCTAACCCAAAACACAGGATGCAGAGCCCAGAAATCTTGTTCCTCATCTACTTCCTTGAAGATCTGTTTCCTTATCCACTGCCTTGTAAAAATACCTTGTTACCCTATCAGAACTTCCTTTCTCTCCTTCGCAGATCTCAGGAAGAAGCACAACACCATCCAAGTGGTGCAGAATATTTTCTGCATATTTTTTCAATTTCAGGTCAAGTAGGAGGAATGCCTTACCCAATTCCAGTCTTCCGGAATTCTGGGAAGGCATAATCCTCTTTCTGATATTTTTCTGGTCCCACCTATAAATCCCAGACTTTCTCTAACCTGGATGCAAAACCATTCGTGAGGCAAGTTTGATTTCCCCTTATAGATATTAAAGCTATCTGCATCTGCTGAGCTTGGTTTCTGCTTCTCTATCACATTGCTGTTTTATACCAAAATCTAACATTTGATGCTGAAACTCAGGAAAGGTCCTGAGCTCTGGCTCTTGCCTCCAAATGAACATTCCTATAACTCTCCCTTCGAGATCAATCCCATTGGGAGTGAGACTACTTTCTGAGCTTACTATATATACTAAACAGCCACTAGACTCATCCTGTAGCACCCCAGTTTTGAGATCCCTGTTTATAAATTTATAAATGCCATTTTACAGACACATCTAAGTGTGATTATGTGCAAAAGTAAGTCAAAGGGAACAAGAGATAGTTTATTTCTCATTGTAGTATGAGTGAGCATGCCCTGGGGCATAGACTCTGGTCACCTCAAATACTAATGTGCATATGTAAACAGATTCATGGAACTTTTGTAGTTACAGAAAAGTAATGATGTATGATAGCATTTTTTTCAAGTATATGGGTGAAAATATTAGATAAGTGGGATAATAAGGAGGAAAATCTCTCCTATAGACTTGAGGTTTCAAGTGGTATATGGTCATGTTTTTAGCCTTTTGGTTTGTGGTTAATAAGTAGTTTGTGAATCTCAAATACTCCAAAGAGTTTAAGATGATAGAAGGATGTAAAGTATTAATTTGGTTCTGAATCAGCAATATTCTGACTTTCCACACTCATGAAGTTCTTTATTCAGTCTATTAGCCTTGTAAAACCTTTAAGATAATTACAGCTTTTGGGGGAATTTCTGTGCAATTTTTTTTTATCAAGACTCAGAAACTAGTCTTGTACAGTGTAGGAATGAAACTTTGCCTGGGTCAAGGTGGACCTGTAAGACCTGTCCCAGAACTTCCAAGAGTTATCTGATATCTCCATGAGCATTCAAGTTATCTCTGTGAGTTTTCTGTTCCTCCATGAGGTTAGGATATTTCAGGGTTTCCTGCCTCACTTATCTCTGCAAAGTTCCAGACCCAGATGGCCCCTTCCCTTAATGTATTGAGCAAAATGTCACACCTCTTGTTTACTGGTTACACAAACAGGAGCTCTGCAGCCCCCCTGGTAGGAACCAAGGTGGCTCACCCTTCCCTTTCTCCTGCCCTCACTTCCTTTCCCAGAGCACAGTAGCTTTTAGTATATAAACACATTGCTGGCATGAATAAAACTGAGTCTATCTCCTGGACTGTCCCTTTGAGTCCATGACTTTCATTTCTCTTCAGGTGACTTCCCAAGGTCTCCTCCCCCCCGCCTCCTTGCCAGAAGCACAGCTTAGGAAATGTCTCCTGCCAGCAGGAAGCTTGTAGCCATGTGAAGCTGCCAGCCTGGTTCTAGGAAGGAAGAAAATCACGTGGATTGTGGCCATGCATGATTGTGGCCAACAGATGATATATTTACCCAATAGTAGGGACATATACTTTATATGGAATACTTCTTAGTTCCTTTATATATGTTTTTAATTTTCTTTGAATAGTATTATGTAATTTTATAATAAAATGTTAATAAATATTGTTAGAGCTTCATTGGATATTTTCTTCTAGAAATTTTGTACATTGTATTTTATACAGATCCCCATCACCACAAATTGGGTAACTCCATCATAATCTACTTCAAATGCATCTCACCTGAAGAAAATTGACATATGAGAATTAGCTACAGTTTGCCTCTTTTCAAGGAGTATACACTTACTTTTGATCATAATATTTAGTCATTTTTCAAAACAAAACATTTATACAAAAAAGAATAATGTGACAAAGAACATTTTCTGCATATTTTTCAATTTCAGGTGAAGTAGGAGGAACAATGTCTTCTTTAGGAATGATTCAAGATGACCACAGCACCAGGTTTACTTGGCAAAAAACAAACTCAGAGACGGAGAATGAGTGGACATACAAGGGGAAGGGGAGTTGCACATAGTCAGAAGATCTAATCCATGATGTAAAAAGATAGCACAGAACCTGATTATAAAAAAGAAGTTTCTATCATTAATGAAATAAGGAAATCTCTCCTCACATGGGATGATATATAGAAAGAGCTGGTTATTAGTTCTGAATGTTGTATTATTGGGATTCTTTGTATATAACTTTGCTATTCTGATAGATATTTAAAGGGTTCAAAAGATGGTGATGTTTTATGGCCTGATATTAGAATTATATGTAAAGGCTATCTTTATAAAAGTTTCTTATGCCCTAAAGTGCAGGTAGAAAAGGAAACAGATGACCCAAGTGATTTGTCAGGAGATTCTCCACCTCCACAGCCATGCAGTTCATCTCTGTAGAGGAGGGACACTCTGCAATTTTAAATTCATTGTCTTTAGTTATGTGGGAGTTTGTTGGAGAAAGACTGGTAATTAGTAAAGCAGATAATGTGTTTCTGAACCTTAGTGTAGCTTTCCTAATCTCCTGTTTATTCCTTTTTATGATCATTGTATCCTCCTGTTTTCTGACATTGATCAGAAATGGAAAAAATGAAGCCAGTCGTGGTGTCACACTCCTTTAATCCTAGCACTTGGGAGGTAGAGGCAGGAAGATCTCTGTGAGTTCAAGGCCAGCCTGGTCTACAGAGTGAGTTCCAGGCCAGCTGGGGCTACATGGAGATCCTGTCTCGAAAACAACAACAAAAAAAAGTGTTATGGAAGTGAGACATTTTGTCATTAGAGCAATGACAAATGTACTTATTAATCAATATGTACAATGTTGAAGCACCTTTAGATTCCAAATTAAAATGCTCCCACATATGTACAATGAATTCTAGAAATCATGAATCTCTACACTAAATACATAGTAATATTAGGCATGATTGACACCTCAGTGTGAGAGCTCTGGCTGGCTTTCATTCTTCTGTGGAAGAATGAAAATTTTTCTTGGAAGTATTTTCTCAGACCTAGTTAAAGGGTCAAGCAATGTTATTATGTTAGAAATGTTTTACTTGTCTCTTATATGAAACTATAACAATTAACACCTAAAAACTCTAAGGTTGTTGAAATATTTCTGGAACTTAGTATAATATATTCTCAAGCAATATGACAATTCACAACGCTTTGAAAAATTATAAATGTAATCTAAGAAAAGTTTGTAAAGTATCATCTTCACTAATTTTCAGTAGAATTTCTCACTATTTTTTTTTTGGTCTTTTGAGATAGGGGCTCCCTGTAGCCCCGGCTGTCCTGGAACTCGCTCTGTAGACCAGGTGGGGCTTGAACTCACAAAGATCCACTTGCCTCTGCCTCCCAATTGCTAGGATTAGAGGTGTGCGCCACCATGCCTGGCTTGAAGTTCTTACCTTCTAAAATCTTTGTTTTTAATAATAAAAATTAATATTTGATTTATGAAAGACAAAAATAAATGTCTTTTTCACTATTTATGAAAAAGATATTGCATAACATTGGCCTAATCATTAACAAGAAAAGCAAAAGTGATTATGTTAAAGAATTGAACTTGAGCTTGCAAACAGAATCAGACTGATGGCATCCCCCAAATGTCTCTGTGATTTTTTGAAAACATACCAGTTATCTACTTTGGCCTTTAGCAATGATAGAAGTTCACATTATTCACCTGATGTAACCTTATAAAGGAACTGGAAGACAGACAGAAAACTAATTGTAAATCAATGAATGCTTAAANACATATACATAATATATATATATATATATATATATATATATATATATATATATTGATTTCCCTGATCTTTCTTTCTACATACAAAATGCATACCTGAGGAAGAATACTTCCTGAATTTAATAACATTGATAAAATCACAAAAGTCCTACTGCATGAACGCTCTTCCCCAACAGACAACTGAGGAAGAATATGCATTATTTTTCCCCTAGTATACTTACATTGAGTACACTGCTTGCTATTTTTCAGGAATGTAACATTATTATTTTCTAGGTCTCCTTTTCATCTAGGCAGTGGAGGTCAGTGGTTTCATTTCACTATGGGTAATATCAAATTATTTCACTTTTTTCAGCTACTGTTTTCCCTTGAGGCCTGGTTGCAAGGAAAGGTGAGGCCAGAGGTATCTCAGGAGAAGTGTGATAGTTTCATCAGCCTAGAGAGAGCCTTAGAGGGCACTTGAAACCTTTGGGAAACTGATAGATTCCTCAAGGAATTTCCTTATTTAGGGTCCAAGTACTCTCCTATCAGGAATAAAGAGCAAAGGAACTACTGAAGCATTAGAAATGTCATGACAAGAAATGAAGAAAATGGTGTCCCAAATGACTTCAGTCACTGCCAGTGCCCAAGGTATGGTTTGTTTGTTTATTTATTTAGGTAGCTCCACATGAACCAAAGACATCAATGTGAAACTCAAAGTCTGAAACTGCTAGAAGAAAATCTGGGCAGTACCCTATAATATATAAGTATAAGAAAGGACTTTTGAAATCAGGCATCAGTTACTCAGGCATTAAAGTCAAAACTGAAGAGCTAGCCTGCATTCTTGGCCCTGCAGCCATGGGACGCAGGAAGTCCAAACGAAGCCGCCCACTAAGAAGAAGATGACAGGCACCCTGGAGACCCAGTTCACCTGTCCCTTCTGCAACCATGACAAGTCTTGTGATGTGAAACTGGACCAAGCTCGAAAGACCGGAGTCATCTCCTGTGCCGTGTGCTTAGAGGAATTCCAAACACCCATCACCCATCTGTCAGATCCCGTGGATGTGTACAACGACTGGGTAGATGCCCGCGAGGAAGCCAATTAGCAGCAAGGTGGAGGACACACCTTCCTCGATTTTGCTGCTACATTGCCAAGATTAGGAACCACTGACTTTGTCCACCTCACTCAAAAATATTACCTTTACATTTTCTTGGAGTCTGTACCCAGTTCCTGTGTTAAAACGAGATATTAATATTATGGTAGAGGGCAAATGCTTTGTTTTTCCAGCTTGACTCACTGGGAATTTCCCTTAGGGAATGAGTACCTGTGATTTTCAGTACTTGTGGTCCAGACAAAACAGTGGGCCCCACTACACCCCAGCTCTCAAGGGTGCCCTCAACCATGTAGCATGGGCCAGTGCAGGCAGCATTTTCCAGAGTCTTTACCAGGTCGACAGGCTCAGCCATGGACATGAATAGGAACTGATTCAAGTCACCCTAGTATCCCATCCTAGAAAAAGAAGCTGCTCTTCCTCCAGGAAGCCTGACCTGGTAGATGTGTGCTGGCCACTGATGGTGACCATCTTACCACCATGAAGGAAGCCGGAGTGGGAAGTCCACACAGTGGGGAGAACAGAGGAGGACTGAAGCCAGGCTGCATGCAAATGATTGCATCTGAGCATCCGGATCCATGTCTGAATTGCCAGGCTTTTCAGCTATGTAACTCAGTAATTCCTGTTGTTAAGGAGTGTCTCCTGTCGATTGTGTGTACCTGTCTGCATTGTACATTTATACTACTTATTCACATATTATGTGTATATTTATGTTATTACATTATTAAATATGATGTACAAATTAAAAATGACTATACAGTTATATTTATATGAAAAAATATACACAATAAAATTATAAAATTAACTATCAAGTATAAAAGCAAAAATAAATAAATAATAAAGTCAAAACTGAAAATTGGGACCTCATTAAACTAGTCTTCATAGGCATGACAAACATTCATAATGCCAATTAAAACATTTGCACAAATAAACCTAAATCATTAAAGATAAACTGAAAAGCTTCAGTACAGCAAAAGAAGCAAGAAAGGAAGTGAGACATTAGCCTGCTTGTTCACCATTTCTTCACCAGGAATGAGGAGTTAATCCACTTCTCCACCCACTTCTTCATCAGCCACGCATAGAACAGGGGATTATGATGTTGAATAAACAACTCACAAAACAATCTAGAAAACAAATGAGTGCTGAAGTGATGGCTCAGTAGTTAAGACCACCAGCTGGAAGATCCATGTTTTCTTCCCAGCACCCTATCCATTTCTCCAATTCCAAGGAATCGGATGTCCTCTTCTGGAGCCACAATATTTGCATGACACAGGTACAGTTATATGCATGAAGAAATACAATCATACACACAAAATAAAATAAAAATAATATTAATAAGCCAAGTTAAAAGGTAGGCTATGCATCTGATCAAAAATGCATCTCAAAAAAAGAAGAAAAGGAAGAAAGAAACAAGCAAACAAACATGCCTAAGAAACTCCTTAACAAGTCTTCAAGGGCTGGAGAGATGGTACAGAAGTTAATAGCACTGGCTGCTCTTACAGATCACAAAGGTTCAGTACCCATATGGCAGCTAACATGAATCCATAACTCCAGTTCTGACCATGTGAGCACTGAGTGACATGGGTGCACTTATACACATGCAGAGAAAGTACTCTTACACAAAACAAATCTCAACAAACACAGAAAACATTGAAATATTTTCATGTTTCTAATTTGTCCACAATGCAATAAAGCTTCTAGTCAACAGCAAAAGTATCTCAATTGATTAGATGAACTTATGAAGTTTAAACAACACAATACTGAAAGGCAAATAGGTCAAAGAAGTAAAAATTAATACATAAAATTTCCTGGAATTAAATGAAACTGAAACACAACACAATAAAGCCTCTGAAACATATTAAAAGCAACCAAATTTGGCAACTATATAGCTCTAAGCACCTACATTTTTTTAAAAAATCAGAGAAAGCACACATAAATGATTTAATGATTTAATTAAACAGTTTGGGAAAACAGGAACAAACTAAACTCTAATCCAGTAGATTTCAAGAAATAAAGAAATTGACTATTACTTAAATTTTAGGAAAATTCAGCATTGAATCTTTCTGGTTTTCCACATTTCTGTTGGGAGAATTTAATTACTATTTCACTAATATTGTCTGTTACATAGCTGGTTATTTTTATCTTGGTCTTTAATTATTGATCATATGCATTTATATCCTGTACAGTTTACGGAATTTTGTAATATAAGTTTTTATAGTTTGTCAGTCACTTTCCATATCTTACTTTTGGCTAGTTTGGTTAGATTTTGGCAATCTTGCTTTTTGTACTCCAATAAGCTTGTGTGGGCCCACAGCTCTACTTCTGTTATCTGAAGCCTCAATGTTGAGCTGGTTTCACAGGGTGACTACAAATTTCCTGGCATGTAAATTATGGCCTGGCATCTCCAGCATCCTAGAATCTGCTCTGTAAACTAGGTATTCAAAAGAACATAAAAGTCCCCTCAGGGCCTCTTTGAATGAAATTCGAATATTAGAAACATTGCCTGACCTCGACTTTCTTTGCCCTTAGTGGAAGCCTCTGTGGCACCATAACTCTTGTATTTTTCATACTAGTACTACTTCAAAGTTATTCTGTCACCTTTACCTGGTCTCAACTGCCATGACTATGGTGGATGCCATATGACATAGGGCTGTGACCTCTGAAAACACTTCCTTTGGTGGTTTTTGAGTAGGGACACTTTCCTCAACATTATTAGCCCCATAGCCCTGTTTGTTTTTTTAATATTTTTTAAGATTTTATGTGTATGATTGTATTTCCTACATGTATTTAAGTGCACCCATGTCAGGCAAGGCACAAGAGTTTCATAAAAGGGCATCAGCTACCTTCTAACTGGAGTTACATATGGCTTTAAGACATAATGTGGGTGTTGGGAATTGAACCCATGTAATCTGCAAGAGTAGCCACTATTTTTAACTGAGCAATGTCTCCAGCCTCCACCCCATCATTGTGAACACATTCCAATTTTATAAACCTGAGCCTTTGCTGACTGTTGTTTTTCCTTCAAGGTACCATTCCTTTTGTCTCACTGTAAAGTATGTCACTTCTTATTAGTTGAGTGAATACCTTTAACAAATATACTGTCTTGAAACCCTAGTTTTCCAACATTGACCTTGCTCACGGTATTTTCATCCTTAAACTCTCCATTTTTCATCCTTCTATATTGAATTCTTATTATAAATCCCAATAAAAATTCTGGTCAATAACCATGCCATATCCTTAAACATTCTCTTTATCTAAATTTTCTCTGTCAAACAATTTAATACATTACTTTTTTTCAGACTCTTTCAAATATTCAGTATCCATAGATACTGAATGGCCTCTTAAGTTGATACACTAACAGGATTCTAGAGATATTACAGCCCAAAGTTTCAAATTCTTCCACGTCTTCCACAAATCAGTTTCAAGGGACATTCAGTTAAGATCTGAATAAAACAAAGTCTAGCATTACTCCTTGTTACTTATAGACCTGGTTATGTACTCTACACTTCTTGGTTGTAACTAGACTCTGTCTTTCAAGACTTAAAATATTGTATTGGATCTACTGCAATCTATATAGTCTTCGTACTCAAATGGGGATGGAAAAACTGAATACACTTTATTTGTCAACTTCTAATATTTACCTACGGGGGAATCCTTGTCGTCACACCTCTAAAAACCTTATGAGTAATAAAGTATGAAAACATTTTTTTTTACTTTTTAAAGTATTGAGTGTAATTCATAATTTATAGTTCTATTTACATCATTTTCAAAAATATTTAGAAACTATGAAAAGGTTGGAAATATTAAAAGGAAAAAATCATTTCAAACTCATGATGCTGCAAAGTGGCAGTTCTGGGTATGGATGCAGATATTGAACAAAAGAGACTATCGGTCTCTACGTTATGTATGCTTATGTTATTTAATGGCTGCTCAATGCCTTCCATCATTATGATTTTTTTTTTCTGAGTGTGGTGGCATAGGCCTTTAGTACCAGCACTCAGGAGGTAGAGGCAGAGGTGGATGATTTCAAGGCCACCCTGGTTTAAATAGTGAGTTCCTTGCCAGTTGGGGCTGCAGGGAGATCCTGTATCAAAACAGAACAAAAAAAAAAGAAGTCTATTTTTATATATTTTGACTCCACACAGATGCTCCAATACACACTTCATATGATGGAAAAATTGCATCCTTCTCCTCACTGCTTCATTATCTTCATCACCATTTACACAGCTACAGTTCAAGTATGTCTTATGTCATTCTTTCCACGTGTCCATTTCTATAGTTTAATTGGATAGTTTTCACCAATTCTTTGGAAATCACCACCTGCCAATAATTACCACTGAGCATTTTGCCATCACTGCCCAATAATGACTGTACTCCCAAAGGCTTTCCTAGCGACTCACGAGGATGCCCACATTTTAGATAAAAGGGAACGTGACTGCTCAAATTTTGGAATGTAGAAATGGTGTTTTTCTCATCTGAAGACTCTGTAAAATATTTTCAAATTAGGGATATTTGAATGAACCATCTGCAATAACTTTATTTGGAAAAAATAACAAGATAAACTTAATCTTCATTTTTAGAATATGAACTGATCAGTGTTTCAGAATGAGTATCTTGTGATCGTGGTTGTCGTCTTGGGCCTCCCCTCTCATTTACAATAGCTTTCTCTGCAATTTCTTGTTTCACTTTGAAATATTAAGTTAAGAAGGAAAAAATATTAACTACCAAAGGAAAACTCATTTATATTCTGTCAGTAATCTCATTAATGGAATATTTGAAGACAGAGAGTGTCCTTATAAAAACAAAAGTCACAGAATCATTTTGCTATTTTTATAGCATTTTCATTTCAAATGCTCCATATATTAATGAAAATAGAATGGATATCTTTGTTTCTTTGCTACTCAGTTTAATAATCTATAATACAATACCTGATCCTAATACTCAATATGTGTTAATTTGGTCCTTACATTAATATTTTTCTATAAGCTGGGGAACTTTTAGACACATAGTAGGAATTTTGTCTATCTGGATTAAAATATAATCAATGGGCTGAATTAGAATTGTCTATTAACCTGAAGGTGTCACTTACCCTGATGGGACACTCATGCCACTGAATGAAGTTCAGTCCATATCAGATGTTTATTTGGTAGAGGTTCTAGAATTATACATGTAGAATAATTGCACACAACTACAATATAACATAAAGTGCTATAAAATTGTTGTAGCCATTTCTGTATTGTCAAATGCCAGGTGTCTGCCTGTATACATAACCAGCCTGGTTATGGCTGAATGGGCTTTATTTATTTATTTTTTTGGAAATCAATGACATGTTCCTTTCTTCACATAAAGTTGGCAGGACTAGACCTTGAAATAAACTTAGAACTAGACTAACCTTATTCCAGACTTTTGTTTATTTTAGGACGGAGGATTGGCCATTTAAAGGTGACAGGTAGACCATGCTATTTTCTGGACAGAGTATGGAAAGAAGGTTTGAGCAAGCTCAGAAGGGATTTCTGCAGATAACCCCTTGGGATGGCCAGCCTCTGTTCTTACTCAGCTCTTCAGTTCTCTACCTTTGAATCCCCTGGCCCTGAGTATTTTCCTTAAGAGGGAAAGCTACCCTGCTCCCCAGCTGGGCAGCTATCTCCGCAATGACAGCCAGCATTCAGGCAAGTGGAACAGCAGGTGCAAACATCCTGCTTGCTGAGACTGCTTATGAGGTGGCAGAGGATAAGAGATTCTATCTCTTAGNAAATAAATAAATAAATAAATAAATAAATAAATAAATAAATAAATAAATTTATTTTTAAAAATTAAAAAAATTTAAAAAACTTAGTTTTTAAATAAAATAAATAAATTTTAAAAGAACTTGGTTAAATCATTTATAAGCATTCTTATTACAGGCATTGATGATGACAGCTAATAATGGCTATCAATATGTCATCAGATTTAAATCAAATGTTTAAAAAAGAATTTATCATAAATAGAAAATTAAATAAATATGTACATATACATAGGAAATATATGTATATAATCCTCATCCCAGAAGATTTATGCTTTCTATGCTGATGGGAAACTTGACAAGATTCACCATAAGAACTTATTTGCAGGAAGCCTCGGTTCCCTATATGTTGCAACATGTGATGTTGAGCAGAGTACTACAGAGTAGCTTCAAGTCTTCCAATAATATTTTCAAAAGAGAAGTCTTACAATATGCATATATGTTGGTAGATATGCTTATTCTAAAAATTTGAAAAAAATAAATTTTTTATTTAGGGACAGATTTAGAATCTAAGCGTGTATCAAAATTATATATTTCTCCAGGGTACAATGCATCACTAACTAGTATTTTAAATTGGAGGATTTTTTTGAAATTTATAATGAATAATTCAAATTAAAGTGACTCAGTGATTTTAAAGGGATTTCTTAGGAATTTCAGCAAAACCAAAACAGCACAGTGAGGCAGTGGAAGGCCCTAACTCCTACTTACTTATTCATAGAGAAAAGAACTTAGAATGTATAAGAGTGTCTGAAAAATTATGTATGAAATACATAAAAATTCAATAAATATAAAGAAATTAGATTATTTCAAAAATGAAGTACAAAAATATCTGTTTTACTATTATCAAAGATGTTTTCTACAGAAACTATATTCTTTCATTTAAAAAAGTATTGAGGCTCATGCAACTACCTATTTGGCCAAATGATGTTGTGGCTTGCTTTGAAGTACTCGATCCTGAAAAATGATAGTTGATACATTGATAAATACACTTTCTGGGGCTGGAGAGATGGCCTAGCGGTTAAGAGCACTGACTGCTCTTGCAGAGGACCAGGGTTTGATCCCCAGCACCCACATGGTGGCTGAGAACTGTCTTTGACTCCAGTTCCAGGGGAATCCAACGCCCCCTTCTGACCTCCGTGGCATTGCATGACACAGGTGCACTAACCTACATGCAGACAGTACATTTACACACATAAAAAATAAATCAAATAAAATTAAAAAATGATAAATATGCCTTAGTGGTTTTAAGTGGATATCTGACTTTTCTGAATAAGCTTCCATATTTTCTTTCATCTCTTGAAATCACTTTGTTGATGTATGACTCATTCACAAAACATTATTTATTCATTTTATTCATCCATTGGTGTTTCATGGGATGGACCAGAAACTGTGCAAGCATGTTTAACCTTATACTGTATATATACAGTTAAATGGACTGCACCATATTTCCTGGGATCTCCATATATTATCCACAAACACGGTAAAAATATATCTGGATCAAGGAAACAGAAACTTGAATTTTCTCACATATAGCTTATTTATAGACAATAAAAGTAAGCAAAATCAAGGGAATATTAGTCATTTATTTATTATTTTACAGTTGATCTCTTTCATTCTACTTCTTTTCCAGATGAACAAGCATCCTCAGACTATGGGGAATTCCACCATTGTGACTGAGTTTATCCTGGAGGTTTTTGCAGAGACATGGGAGCTCAGGCTTCTGCTCAGCCTGCTGTTCCTGCTGATGTACCTGGGCAGCCTGCTAGGGAACCTTACCATCATCATTGTTACCACCATTGACCAGAAACTCCACACACCCATGTACTTCTTCCTCAGGAACCTTTCCCTCTTAGACATATGTTATGTTTCAGTCACAGTACCCAGTGCCTGTGTCAACTCTCTCACTGACAACAGGGCCATTTCTGTGGATGGTTGTGCAGTACAGATATTTTTAGTCATTTTTTGTGCAGGTGTGGAGATACTGTTTCTCACCATAATGGCACAGGACCGCTATGTGGCCATCTGCCAGCCCCTCCTCAACCCTGGGGGGGACATATTTTGGAGAGAAGAGTATTTGGAATACAAACATCCCTTCACATGCTCCTTCTGTACATGATTTTGGTATGATTTTATCTGGAAAAAAACAACTTTGAGAAACCCTCATTAAGAGTCTCACAATTCTAAGTCAAAGAGTCGCAGCCCATAAAAGTTAGATTCCTTGATATAAAATTTGAGAAAACATAGGATTTTACATTATACATTACAGGAGGACAAAAGGCCAAAGCCATATTTATTAATTATAGATAGTATATATATATATATATATTATTTTCAATGGACATAGTGTGATCGGGGCAAAACTCAGGGGTATTGTAATCCCAACGCTCAGGGAGCCGTTGGAGAGGTAGCAATTGTAAAAGAAATAATTGTAAGAACCAGGGATCCGGTCTTGAACAGGGGGGCAAAAAGGTTTCAGGATTCAGGGCATTGGAAGATTGTCAAAATGTTAACTTGTGGAATGGTGGCATTGAGCACATTACCTATGCCAAATCAAGGGCCCAGGGTTAAGTGAGAGAAATGTGTAGCAGCCAAGTAGCAGGTAGCAAGAAGCAAGCATCCCTTGACCTTAGTATACAGAACTATAGAGAACTTATTACTATTTGTGAAAGAGGGATGGCCTTAAGTTAACAAACAATAAATCACTTTCACTTTTTTGGTTTGAAATATGAGACGTTTCATATTGGAATTAATTATATTGTTTTGCACGGAAGGACAAGAAAAAAAAACAACATGAGTGAAGGGGGGGGGGGTTAACAAGGGATAAATGTATGTAGCTGTTGACTGCACAGCAGGAAGGGGGATGAAAGGAGAAAGAGAGAAATGAGGAGATGTTAGGGAGGGGGGGGAGAAAAGGGGGGGAAAGGGGAAAAGAACAAGAGGAGGGGAAAACGTAGAAGAAGATGGAGAGGCAGTGAGACAGGAAGTTGCGATGAAAGCTAACGGCGTAAAGTGGGAAGAGGGGAGGGGGGAGAGGGGAAAACGGGAGAAAAAAGGGAGAGAGAGAATAGATCTAGAAAAAATATATTGAGACATTTGGGAGAACTGTTTTAAATTGAGATTTAAATGTTTTTATGAAACATAGAAAACAAAACTCACAAATTTAAAATAAATTAAATGCATAAATGAAATGCAGGTCTTTTTTTATTCGTATTGTATATTATTGAAGATCGTTAATTATTCGATTTTTAGATATTCGTCTTTTTGAGACAAAAAAACAAAAGAAAAAAAAAAGGGTCTCCCTGTAAAACGCCCCACCCCTGTCCTGGAACTCATTCGGTAGAGACGAAGTGCTGGGGGACTTGAACTCACAAAGATCTGCCTAACTTGCCTCCCAAGTGCGAGATAAGGCTTGGACAACCATGCCCATCCAAAATGCCATCTTTTTTAAGTAGTCATTTATTTCAGTCATAATAAGGCCTAGTTTTCCATTTTCAATGCCAATTAATGTGGACTTTGTTCTGTACTTACTTTTTAATCTATTTTGATTTATTTTTCCAATGTATAGTTTTATTTAATTTTTGAACATTTCATAAAAAGTTTTTATATTCCTGCCCCCATCTGCATCCCTCATAACAGCCCTCACCCACCATTAATGAGCTTCCCCTCCATCAGTAATTAGCTGACAATAGTCCTCATCAACTGTGGGGGGTACTTGCTTTTCCCCAGTTCTATGCGGGGTTTTTGTCTACTGGAGTTTATGTGGTGTATGCATTGTTGTACCATTGCTGTAAACACTAAAGCTTAATAACCACAGCAATAAATGGCACAGAGTTAGTTTTTTTCCTCAGTAGTGGGACTTTTACCTTGATATTAATCAATGACTATCCAATTTGACTTAAAGTTTTGTCATTAGGAAAGAACTCATGACTGGGACTATAAAAATAGCCCAAAACTCATGGCTGGCAAGGTCATAGATCCTAGAGAAAAAAAAAAAAAAAAAAAAAAAAAAGAAAAAAAAAGTAAGCTTCATAGTCTATGCTAAATATATGATATATAATATATATATATATATATATATATATATTTAACATTCACCCATGGAAGCTACAATTTTGCAACAGATGGGATTATTATAGAGTTCCAGAACTCAATATATGTCTGAGAGTTTGTCTGCCTTAAGTGCAGTGTCTGCAATGGAAGCTTGACACATAAGGCACAGAGAACATGACAGAAACTGGGGATTAATCATGCATATCTCAACCCTCACCAGTCAAACATCCTCATATAACAGTGAAATTTTACACAGAAAGCCACAAGTTGATAAAGTATAAGAATAAGAGAATGTAGAGACTGTGTCCCTGATAGGCGCCATATTGAAGCTTCACCCACGCAAGGCTCAGGAAACTGTAAAAGAAGGGGAAGAAAGTATGTAAGCACCAGGGTTGGTGTGTGATATAAGGAAACAAAGTCTTCATTGTTCATTAGCATTGCACATATATTTTTCATTGTCTAGCTGCAACACAGTTGATATATCTATTATTCAAGACAGAATGGAAAAGATTGCAAAAATACTGAAAATAACAAATGCTGTTATGGGATATGAGGAAAGGAGAAATTCTTATCCATTGCTAATGAAAGTGCAAAACGATGCACCTACTGTGGAAATCAGCACAGATGTTCTTCAATAGTCTACCATTTGATCTAGACATACCAATATTTGGCATATACCCAAAGAACTCTATAACATACTACAGAGCTATCTGCTCTCACATGTTCATTGATGCTTTATTCAATACCCAGGAAAGAGTAATAACCTAGATTTTCATTAATTGATATGTGGATAATGAAATTATGATACATTTACACAAGGAAAAATTATTCAACTATGACAATAAAATTTGTGAAATTTGCAGAAAAATGAATGGTACTGGGAAAACAATCTTCCATTATGTCCTGAGGGAAGTAAGGCAGACATAGAAGACAAACTTTGGATGTCCTTTCTTAGGACATGGTATTTTAGGACTTAGTAAAGTAAAAATGGCTATATTAAACAACATTGATTTGAAAGGTTTAATAAAACAGTAATACAGTCTAAGTTAATTTGGAAATATAAATTGCTTTTGTCCACATCTGTTTTACTTTAAAATCCTCTATAATAGATAACTTTTGGGTAGTAACATATACAAAGGTTCTTATAATTTTTGTGTTTGACATTACATCTTGTAACAGTCGCCCTTTAACAACCTGTAAGATAATTTTTTAAAAACAAAACTAAATAACTTAAGGACTTAAGTTTGCTTCCCAAAATTAAACAACATAACCATCACCAAAACAGGTTGGATAAATTTAATGAAATTGTACACATTGATTCCTGCCTATAGGGTATGTGTACTACAACTGCCTTTTTTTGGATCATGGTCCAAAAAATAATAACCTAAATAAAAGGGGGGAGGAGGGTAGCGTTCTACAATATTAAAAAACCGGGGGGGGATATTGGAGAGGGGGTTGGGTGATACAACCCTTTGGTCTAGAATCCAAGAAAGGGGTAAAATATAATACCCCACCGCGAAAGCACAAACGCTTAACCCCTCTAGGCGGCGGGGGCCGGATTTTTATGTGTCCCCCTGGTCCACAACCCCCCTGTCCCCCCCTTCCTGGCTAGCGCACGCAACGCTAACAGCCTTGCCTGACTGTGGCGGTCCCCCGAACTATCAGCGAGCCGGGTTGGCCCCTCGTCCCCCCACTACAGCCCTGACAATCGCATCCTGCTCCACATCACCCTCATCTCGTGGACTTCTCTTGTCACCACTGTTTCTAAATGCGTCCTCCTGCCCCTTACGCTTCTCGTGTTCTCTGCGCGCCTTTTCTTACCTCTTGTTCATGAACTCCGCCGCAACACATGCTGGTAATGAAGTCATTCTCTAACGTTAACTTGGAGCCTCCTGTTCTAGAGTTAGATCTCTTATAAAACTGGTAAAACGCTTTCTTTAATTATTGGCTAATGGACATGAAACTGTGAAAAGGATTATTCTCTATTCAGAAAAAAAATATAATACTAAAATCCCTTCCTTTAACCTGTGCATTTAAGCAAAATATATTAATACAGGAGAGCTCTGATATCAACAATAGATTACTCTACCAAGGAGATATTGGCCAGTGGATCCAAGAACGCCCCACCCCAAAAAAAAGGTAAGGCTTCTTGCCTGTAAACTGCAAGAAGAGAGGTGGTAAGGGCCCTTCTTTGAAGACCTGATATAACATGGGAAAGAGTGTATGGCGACCACACTTGCAAGTGTACAGGTTGTCTCTGGAATATGACCAGAGAGTGTTACCAAGGCCACTAAATCAATAAAGCAAATATTATTGGTCGCCTTGAGTCCAAGCAAGACTCCTCCATCAGCATAAGCTACACCTCAACCTGCCTGGAAGATAACTATAGAGCAGGGGCAGCCTATGTCTGTAAATATCACAAATCTAAATTGGATATTAACTCTCCCTGCCTTGGAGGAATAACTCACGCTGATGCCACAAGCTTAACATCTTCTAGTGGTTAGGAGATTGTTATAAGCCACAGTAAGACAATGTCATCTTTTACATAATAAATGTAATTCTGGAATAGGCCATACCAGCCAAACATCTTTCTATACCAAAGTAACCTACCGAAACAATTAGTGGCTGTTTTATAACTAACCCTTCTTGTTGCGTTTTCATTCATCAGCAGGATTGAAAGGTTATTCCTGGACAAACTGTCAGCCCAGGCAAGGAAACAGCCCAGAACTGATCATAGTCCAAAGAGACATCTCCAGAGACACACACACTATGCTTTTTGTCCACCTGTGCCCTTTTCCTAAGCCTAGGAACAATCTGCAGAAGGAGAGGAGCATGGAAAAAAAAGAATGTAAGGGTTGTGATTGGGGTTAATGGGGGGAAAAAAAAAACTATAAAATAAGAGACTGGACATTATTATCAACGTGACTTTATATACAGCCCCTCCAGATGGATGATGGGGAGCCTTGGGCTGTGTGGGTTTGGGGCACAACTGCCTGCAAATAGATTTTACATGAAGGATGCTGGAACTCATACTTATTACGTACTTTTAAAAAATGAAATAAAATAAAGTATACAAAACATCGCTGTTCTATTTGGGAACAAGCCTCTGTTCCCTGAACATTGGTCATATGTGGCTTTCTCTGTTAAGACGACGTTTTGAAATGGAGAGAGAAGTTGGCCTATGTATGTAGAGGGGGTTACATTGAATATGTGTCACTTAGGGATAAACATGACACAGACATGGATTATTTGCATTTGACCAGTTCCTGAAACTTGTAAACAGTCTCATGTTTATTGAAGTTTTGCAAAATTAATAAAAAATAAAAGGAAAGATCAATCAATCAATAAGAAAGTAAATTATTCTTTAAGGGGGTTAATTTTTATTTATTGATTTTTTTATGTGTATGAGTGGGTCGGTCTGCATGAAGGTTGGGCATCAGATTCCCCTGAATGATTTCGAATGGAGTTAGATGGTTTTCTAGCCGCACATGTGGGTGCGGGGAATCAGATCCCGGTCCTCTGCAAGAGCATCAGGTGCTCTTACTCTGAAGCCATCTCTCCAGCCCCTATTTCTTATTTAAAAAAGCCAGAAATTTATTTCTTGTTTTAGGGGGCTTAAGGTAAAATTCATGTAAATTTTCAGCAAACCCCAAAAACAAAAACAAAACACAAAAAACACCAGTTGTAAATAAAAATGCCTAAAGACATACGATGGAATACAAAGGGTTAAATATGGTGGGTAATTGGAGGAATTATAAGTAGGAGTATGGAGTGATCTAATGACCAGTTTCTGATTTTCACAACAGGGAGTCTATAACAACTGTTATTAAGGCTAAGCCATACCAACTGTTATGAAGGCCAAGCATCTGTGGATAGATAAGCTACAGGCCACAGGGGAGAACCAAAACCATAATTTTGCTATGTTGACCTAATATCAGAATGAATCTCAGTTACTTAATGTTATATATCCATAGAGCACTGCATCTCTCTCTCAGAGTACAAAGTCTTCATTTTCTAGCAGATGTTGATTAATACAGACTACCCACAGTCTGATGATTTTTAGATCATAAGAGCCTAGGGAGGGTTGTGCCCTAAATAGGACACCATTGACCTGGCTTCCTCTCTCTTAGGGATTGTTGCAATAGTGAGAGTGGAAAGGCTGTGGAATGAATACAGGGAATTGTGTTTGGCGGGATACAACATGTCAGTTACCCTAATCTTCCCAAAGCATTTGTCAACTGCTTGTACAGGCCTTCTTCAAGTGTAACCCAGACTAATTCCCAGCATGGAAAGTTAGTTTTCTTTAAGTATGTGATGGCTGGCATGATTACCAGCCTCCAGAGGATAGATTCTGTATTAGTCGCTTTTCTGTTGCGTGATAAAACACCAGACCAAAGAACTTATAAAAGGAAGAGTTTAGCTGAGCTTACGATTGGACCAGTTCCCAGGGAATTAGAGTCCATTGTGGTGGGAGGCATAGTGGCTGGAACTGTAGGCAGCAAGCCGAGGTTCACATCCCCAATGAGCACAGGAAGCAGAGAGAGGGTGGCTGGAGACCATGAGGCTTGTTAAACTCACTAGCCTGCCCCCAATGACATACTTCTTCTAGAATGGCCACACCGTCTAAGACGCTTCAAAAATATGCCACCAACTGGAGACAAATGCTGGATACTTAAAGCCTGCGGGGGGCTCATTCAAACCATCACAGATCCACACTGAAGGGCATTTTGGGACACATTTCAGACTCTATATCTTTAAAATTATATTAATAGTAATGAAAATATAGAGGATCTGAAGTCAGGAGTTAGCATGATGTGATTAAAGACAGAGGAGGGCAGTTTAATGGGCCAAATTCATTTTATGAAAATCATCAATTCAGCAAAAAATATTGTAAAAATCAAAACACAAAGGTACTAATTTGCTCATACCTACAACATGGAGAATTCAATGTATGCAGACATCAACACTCATTCTAAGAACAGTGCTTACGTGGTTCACTATTGCTTCTTTTCCCACCAGTAGGTGACATGAGCAGGTCTCAGTCAAAGTTCAGGTGAGAATGGATGAATCAAAGGCATTCCGTGTTTCATTGCTGTTTGTCATGTGCCTTTATTAGGTGCATGTAGGCCTTCACAAGAACTGGGAAGAGAGTAGGCAAGAAAGAGTAGCAGCATATTCCTCACACATCCTGTGTATACAGGACTTATCTAATCTGAGACATCTTTTTCTCACTGTTTTTTACTCTTGTGAGAGCTCTACTACCAGTTCTGTGACCATTGATGTTTGGCATTGACATAGTTCCCCACAGTAATTATATGTGTCTCTAAATGCTACGTGTGGGAACATGCCACCATGGATAGTAAGAACTGGAAATTAAATCTTGTTCCCTATTCCACCATGAACAGATACGTACAGGCTTGTGACACTGCCTCAAAGGAGTAGGTGTTAAGTATATATCATCATTGTTTTAGCTGCCATTTTCCTGCTCCCAGCATTTCCTCTTCTAAGATGTCCACTCTGGAAATTCCACACCCACTTCTCTGTGTATCACATTGAACTGAGATCATAAGCCATTTCCATGCTGAATTAGCCCCAGAACAGGGCCTATCTGTGACACTGCCTTGGATCAGCATGTTTTATGTAAATGGAAAGTCACTAACAGGATTTTAAGACATGACAAAGTCAACCAATGCAAAAACAATGCCCTTAAATGGAAGGATATATGGTCCGAGAGAGATGTCCCCCCCCCCCCCCCACACGCAAAGGACATGATCATGAACTGCTCTTGGAGAGAACCTGAGTTCTTTTGTGAACATGGCATCTTGCCTGTAACACAAGGTCCAGTGAATGTGATTTCCTTGGGCTCCTACAGGTACATGGTGCACATAAGTGAGTCAGGAATGTAATAAATAAATAAATAAATAATAAATAATTGCTTTAAAGAAGGTTATCACTCTATCAGACAACAGACTGAATCCATAATTTTATTACATCTTATAGGGGGATTTTTTAATATTTTTCCAATTGTTGTGATATAATTCCCTGACAATTACCATTTTTAAAATCAGAAAGTGTATTTTGTTGTCCAGTTCCAGAGGGTCAAAGCTCATCATGGGAAGAAATATGTCTTAGGCTTCAAATAAGTGATGGCATGAGCAGGAAGCTGGCTGTTCTCTTGTGTACATGATCATGAAGCAAACAGTAATGAATGCCTACTGCTGCTCAGCCCCATTCCCAAAGGACAGAATCCCACCTCTCCCTTGAACCAGTTGTCTTACCTCAGTATTCAAGATAATCCTTCCCAGGCACGCACAGAGCCCATCTCCCAACAGACTCTACAGTCTCTCTGACCATAAAAGGAAATATTTTTCAGATTCAAATGGAAATGAAAATGAAGTGGGCTGATTGAATTTAGAGATTGGTCAGATATTTGGATGGATTTAATTCCAAATTACTTACAATTTTGTGCATTATCCCATAGAGATATATATAGAGATAGATATATATATATAGATATATGCAAAATCCCGGCAAAATAATGTTGTTCATAATATATAAATGATATCTAATTTAATAAATAAATGCTGTGTACATGAAGCAAATTGTCACTATATAGCTGTAGAACTCTATGATTAGAACACACATGTGTCACACCAACTCCGGCGTCATCTGTGTGAACATAACGGACGTAGGAGATAAGAACCTCGCGAGGTTAAGCTCCCTGGTGGTCAGTGACAAGACGCTCAGCGTCTAGATAGATGCAATTACAAGGTGTCATAGCTTCATGAAGTGTTGGATATTGTACATTGCCTTTTGACACCACCTCCCCCAGCTCAGCACACTCAGTCCCAGTACAAGGGACAGGTTAACATAGTGTTAAAAACATCTTGCATTACAAAGAGGTATTGCTTAATGAGTGTTGACTTTGTACATTGCTTTGACACCCTCCCCATGCTCAGTACAACCTCAGTTCCCAGACAAGGGACAGTTACAATGTGTCTAAAAACATTCAGGCAACAACAGAAGCCTCATGAACCTAATCAAAATCATACAGAGATACAACATTTAAAGGCTCCTTTATCCTAAAAATATATTGTAGACATTACACTAAAGTGGACATAGGTTAGTTACTACTATAATAATAAAGACTCGAGTCCTTTAAGCAGTAAGGCTACACTATAAATTAGTAAGTAAAGTTTAGTTACAGTTATACATATTAAAGTGTAACACTTAGTAAAGGCACTTGGCAGGGATCTCCTTTAAAAAAAAACACTGTTGTTAATTTATGGAGAGCTGAAAGGCCCCCTTTTCTCAGGCTTGCAACTTAAATCACAACCTAAGATAACAAAAAGCCTTGAGAAAGTTCTAGCCCTGGAAGGATGAGAAAAACACTAATTGAAACTTCAAAAGAGACAAAGACATGTTATGGCTTGTGATTCTAAGACTACTGTTTTATCGCTTATCAATTGATTTGCCCCCTTTTTTTCCCCCCCCCCGCCCCCCTAGTGTGAGCAGTTAAAAACTTTCATTGATGTACAAAATTATCTAGAAAGTGGCCTTGCAGCCAAGGTGGCAAGTTAAAGGCAATAAGCCCTTTGCTTCCCGAGGAAATGCAAATCCCATGCCTGCTTACCTCGACCCTTCCCCCCCTCCTTGCCTGTTACGCCAGCAGCTTTGCTTGCCATTTCCTGCCTGTATAAAAACTTAATTTGATTTCAGTAAAGGTGCACTAGATTCAAAAATTCTCTCTGGTGTCATAGTTCATTTATTTCGCCTAATGCTGTACCCTCCTGTGCAAGACTTTGATTCTCCCACAGGTGAAAGAATCCGGCTGGGTGACTTGTGGCACAATGAAGTTTTAAAAATATTTTTACCTTTTTTGTGATAACTTGAAAAGAGAAAAACAAAATAATGATAATGGGTATTAATCAGGTACTCAAAGATTGAGCATGCAACAGTAAAATGCACAAGTCTCAGGAAGGTGCACAGTTTAAATCTTGGCTCTCATAGAGTGACTATGCAAGATAAAAAATAGAATTTTTTCACATTAAATTTATTTTTATTTTTTTTTAACAAATCTAGACCCTGTGTTCCCAACCCATTCCTCCACCGCGCCAGAGCTCATCATTCTGCCAAACATGCTTTTCATCTCTTTATCAGTCTTTCTCATTATTTTCTCATGGGGAAGTTGACTGTTTGAGCAGAAAGTTAGCACTGATTCCTAATTTAAATGTTCTGCATATTACTTTGCTTACAGCTTCCTTTATCTGTTTGTTTCTAAGACTGTAGATGATGGGATTTAGGAATGGTGGAACAATGGTATAAAGTACAGAAAGAATCATGTCCTGAATCACTTCTAACTTGACTGGGGGTCTTATATACACATAGGCAGCAGAGCTAAGGAACACAGTCACCACAATAATGTGTGGGACACAGGTGGAAAAGGCCTTTCCTCTCTCTTCTCTGACAGGAACTTCCAAACAGTTGAAAATATGTGCACATTTATGATACAAAATGAAGTAGAAGCTAACTTGCCACTAATGACACATGGCAGCTAGAAAAATCAAGAGCTTCATTGTTAAATGTGTCGAACCAGAAGCCCGCCAGCGGGAACATCACAGAAGAACTGAGGGACCACGTTAGAGCGACAGAAGGAAGCTGGAATGTTTTCACCGTGTGCAAACTCGCACTGACAAGACCAACAAGTAGGGAAGCCAGAGTCATCTGAACACAGAGTTGGTGGTTCATGATCACAGGGTTGAGGAGGGGCTGGCAGATGGCCACATAGCGGTCCTGTGCCATTATGGTGAGAAACAGTATCTCCACACCTGCACAAAAAATGACTAAAAATATCTGTACTGCACAACCATCCACAGAAATGGCCCTGTTGTCAGTGAGAGAGTTGACACAGGCACTGGGTACTGTGACTGAAACATAACATATGTCTAAGAGGGAAAGGTTCCTGAGGAAGAAGTACATGGGGTGTGGAGTTTCTGGTCAATGGTGGTAACAATGATGATGGTAAGGTTCCCTAGCAAGGCTGCCAGGTACATCAGCAGGAACAGCAGGCTGAGCAGAAGCCTGAGCTCCCATGTCTCTGCAAAAACCTCCAGGATAAACTCAGTCACAATGGTGGAATTCCCCATAGTCTGAGGATGCTTGTTCATCTGGAAAAGAAGTAGAATGAAAGAGAACAACTGTAAAATAATAAATAAATGACTAATATTCCCTTGATTTTGCTTACTTTTATTGTCTATAAATAAGCTATATGTGAGAAAATTCAAGTTTCTGTTTCCTTGATCCAGATATATTTTTACCGTGTTTGTGGATAATATATGGAGATCCCAGGAAATATGGTGCAGTCCATTACTGTATATATTACAGTATTAAGGTTAACCATGCTTGCACAGTTTCTGGTCATCCCATGAACACCAATGGAAGAATAAATGAATAAATAATGTTTTGTGAATGAGTCATACATCAACAAAGTGATTCAAAGAGATGAAGAAATATGGAAGCTTATTCAGAAAAGTCAGATATCCACTTAAAACCACTAAGGACATATTTATCATTTTATTATTTTATTTGATTATTTTTTATGTATGTAAATGTACTGTCTGCATGTAGGTTAGTGCACTGTGTCATGCAATGCCACGGAGGTCAGAAGGGGCGTTGATTCCTGGACTGAGTCAAAACAGTTTCACCACCATTGGTGCTGGGGATCAAACCCTGGTCCTCTGCAAGAGCAGTCAGTGCTCTTACCGCTAGGCCATCTCTCCAGCCCAAAAGTGTATTTATCAATGTATCAACTATCATTTTTCAGGATCGAGTACTTCAAAGCAAGCCACAACATCATTTGGCCAAATAGGTAGTTGCATGAGCCTCAATATTTTTTAAATGAAAGAATATAGTTAAAAAAAAAAAAAAAAATAGAATTAAAAAAAAAAATATTTATTGAATTTTTTATGTAGTTCATACATAATTTTCAGACACTCTTATACATTCTAAGTTCTTTTCTCTATGAATAAGTAAGTAGGAGTTAGGGCCTTCCACTGCCTCACTGTGCTGTTTTGGTTTTGCTGAAATTCCTAAGAAATCCCTTTAAAATCACTGAGTCACTTTAATTTGAATTATTCATTATAAATTTCAAAAAATCCTCCAATTTAAAATACTAGTTAGTGATGCATTGTACCCTGGAGAAATATATAATTTTGATACACGCTTAGATTCTAAATCTGTCCCTAAATAAAAAATTTATTTTTTCAAATTTTTAGAATAAGCATATCTACCAACATATATGCATATTGTAAGACTTCTCTTTTGAAAATATTATTGGAAGACTTGAAGCTACTCTGTAGTACTCTGCTCAACATCACATGTTGCAACATATAGGGAACCGAGGCTTCCTGCAAATAAGTTCTTATGGTGAATCTTGTCAAGTTTCCCATCAGCATAGAAAGCATAAATCTTCTGGGATGAGGATTATGTACATATATTTCCTATGTATATGTACATATTTATTTAATTTTCTATTTATGATAAATTCTTTTTTAAACATTTTATGTTTAACCTTATACTGTATATACACAGTTAAATGGACTGCACCATATTTCCTGGGATCTCCATATATTATCCACAAACACGGTAAAAATATATCTGGATCAAGGAAACAGAAACTTGAATTTTCTCACATATAGCTTATTTATAGACAATAAAAGTAAGCAAAATCAAGGGAATATTAGTCATTTATTTATTATTTTACAGTTGATCTCTTTCATTCTACTTCTTTTCCAGATGAACAAGCATCCTCAGACTATGGGGAATTCCACCATTGTGACTGAGTTTATCCTGGAGGTTTTTGCAGAGACATGGGAGCTCAGGCTTCTGCTCAGCCTGCTGTTCCTGCTGATGTACCTGGGCAGCCTGCTAGGGAACCTTACCATCATCATTGTTACCACCATTGACCAGAAACTCCACACACCCATGTACTTCTTCCTCAGGAACTTTCCCTCTTAGACATATGTTATGTTTCAGTCACAGTACCCAGTGCCTGTGTCAACTCTCTCACTGACAACAGGGCCATTTCTGTGGATGGTTGTGCAGTACAGATATTTTTAGTCATTTTTTGTGCAGGTGTGGAGATACTGTTTCTCACCATAATGGCACAGGACCGCTATGTGGCCATCTGCCAGCCCCTCCTCAACCCTGTGATCATGAACCACCAACTCTGTGTTCAGATGACTCTGGCTTCCCTACTTGTTGGTCTTGTCAGTGCGAGTTTGCACACGGTGAAAACATTCCAGCTATCCTTCTGTCGCTCTAACGTGGTCCCTCAGTTCTTCTGTGATGTTCCCTCTCTGCTGAGACTTTCTTGTTCAGACACATTTAACAATGAACTCTTAATTTTTCTAACTGCCATTGTCATTAGTGGCAGTTGCTTTATATTCATTTTTGTATCATATGTTCACATATTTTCAACTGTATTGAAGTTTCCTGTCAGAGAAGAGAGAGGAAAGGCCTTTTCCACCTGTGTCCCACACATTATTGTGGTGACTGTGTTCCTTAGCTCTGCTGCCTATGTGTATATAAGACCCCCAGTCAAGTTAGAAGTGATTCAGGACATGATTCTTTCTGTACTTTATACCATTGTTCCACCATTCCTAAATCCCATCATCTACAGTCTTAGAAACAAACAGATAAAGGAAGCTGTAAGCAAAGTAATATGCAGAACATTTAAATTAGGAATCAGTGAACTTCTGCTCAAAACAGTCAACTTCCCCATGGAGAATAATGAGAAAGACTGATAAAGAGATGAAAAGCATGTTTGGCAGAATGCATGAGCTCTGGCGCGGTGGAGGAATGGGTGGGAACACGGGTCTAGATTTGTTAAAAAAATAAAAATAAATTTATGTGAAAAAATTCTATTTTTTTATCTTGCATAGTCACTCTATGAGAGCCAAGATTTAAACTGTGCACCTTCCTGAGACTTGTGCATTTTACTGTTGCATGCTCAATCTTTGAGTACCTGATTAATACCCATTATCATTATTTTGTTTTTCTCTTTCAGTTATCACCAAAAAGGTAAAATATTATTTTAAACTTCATGTGTGCCACAAGTCACCCAGCCGGGATGTCTTTCACCTGTGGGAGAATCAAAGTCTTGCACAGGAGGGTACAGATTAGGCGAAATAAATGAATATGACACCAGAGAGAATTTTTGAATCTAGTGCACCTTTACTGAAATCAAATTAAGTTTTTATACAGGCAGGGAAATGGCAAGCAAAGCTGCTGGCGTAACAGGCAAGAGGGGGGAAGGGTTGAGGTGACAGGCAGGGGATTTGCATATCCTAGGGAGCACAGGGCTTATTGCCTTTGCAACTTGCACCTGGGCTGCAAGGCCAACTTTTAGATAAATTTGTACATCAATGAAAGTTTTTACTGCTCACACTGTCTTGATAAGCGATAAAACAGTAGTCTTAGAATCACAAGCCATTAGCAGTCTTTGTCTCTTTTGAAGTTCCAATTAGTGTTTTTCTCATCCTTCCAGGGGCTAGAGCTTTCTCAAGGCCTTTTGTTATCTCTAGGTTGTGATTTAAGTTNGGGGGGACATATTTTGGAGAGAAGAGTATTTGGAATACAAACATCCCTTCACATGCTCCTTCTGTACATGATTTTGGTATGATTTTATCTGGAAAAAAACAACTTTGAGAAACCCTCATTAAGAGTCTCACAATTCTAAGTCAAAGAGTCGCAGCCCATAAAAGTTAGATTCCTTGATATAAAATTTGAGAAAACATAGGATTTTACATTATACATTACAGGAGGACAAAAGGCCAAAGCCATATTTATTAATTATAGATAGTATATATATATATATATATTATTTTCAATGGACATAGTGTGATCGGGGCAAAACTCAGGGGTATTGTAATCCCAACGCTCAGGGAGCCGTTGGAGAGGTAGCAATTGTAAAAGAAATAATTGTAAGAACCAGGGATCCGGTCTTGAACAGGGGGGCAAAAAGGTTTCAGGATTCAGGGCATTGGAAGATTGTCAAAATGTTAACTTGTGGAATGGTGGCATTGAGCACATTACCTATGCCAAATCAAGGGCCCAGGGTTAAGTGAGAGAAATGTGTAGCAGCCAAGTAGCAGGTAGCAAGAAGCAAGCATCCCTTGACCTTAGTATACAGAACTATAGAGAACTTATTACTATTTGTGAAAGAGGGATGGCCTTAAGTTAACAAACAATAAATCACTTTCACTTTTTTGGTTTGAAATATGAGACGTTTCATATTGGAATTAATTATATTGTTTTGCACGGAAGGACAAGAAAAAAAAACAACATGAGTGAAGGGGGGGGGGGTTAACAAGGGATAAATGTATGTAGCTGTTGACTGCACAGCAGGAAGGGGGATGAAAGGAGAAAGAGAGAAATGAGGAGATGTTAGGGAGGGGGGGGAGAAAAGGGGGGGAAAGGGGAAAAGAACAAGAGGAGGGGAAAACGTAGAAGAAGATGGAGAGGCAGTGAGACAGGAAGTTGCGATGAAAGCTAACGGCGTAAAGTGGGAAGAGGGGAGGGGGGAGAGGGGAAAACGGGAGAAAAAAGGGAGAGAGAGAATAGATCTAGAAAAAATATATTGAGACATTTGGGAGAACTGTTTTAAATTGAGATTTAAATGTTTTTATGAAACATAGAAAACAAAACTCACAAATTTAAAATAAATTAAATGCATAAATGAAATGCAGGTCTTTTTTTATTCGTATTGTATATTATTGAAGATCGTTAATTATTCGATTTTTAGATATTCGTCTTTTTGAGACAAAAAAACAAAAGAAAAAAAAAAGGGTCTCCCTGTAAAACGCCCCACCCCTGTCCTGGAACTCATTCGGTAGAGACGAAGTGCTGGGGGACTTGAACTCACAAAGATCTGCCTAACTTGCCTCCCAAGTGCGAGATAAGGCTTGGACAACCATGCCCATCCAAAATGCCATCTTTTTTAAGTAGTCATTTATTTCAGTCATAATAAGGCCTAGTTTTCCATTTTCAATGCCAATTAATGTGGACTTTGTTCTGTACTTACTTTTTAATCTATTTTGATTTATTTTTCCAATGTATAGTTTTATTTAATTTTTGAACATTTCATAAAAAGTTTTTATATTCCTGCCCCCATCTGCATCCCTCATAACAGCCCTCACCCACCATTAATGAGCTTCCCCTCCATCAGTAATTAGCTGACAATAGTCCTCATCAACTGTGGGGGGTACTTGCTTTTCCCCAGTTCTATGCGGGGTTTTTGTCTACTGGAGTTTATGTGGTGTATGCATTGTTGTACCATTGCTGTAAACACTAAAGCTTAATAACCACAGCAATAAATGGCACAGAGTTAGTTTTTTTCCTCAGTAGTGGGACTTTTACCTTGATATTAATCAATGACTATCCAATTTGACTTAAAGTTTTGTCATTAGGAAAGAACTCATGACTGGGACTATAAAAATAGCCCAAAACTCATGGCTGGCAAGGTCATAGATCCTAGAGAAAAAAAAAAAAAAAAAAAAAAAAAAGAAAAAAAAAGTAAGCTTCATAGTCTATGCTAAATATATGATATATAATATATATATATATATATATATATATATTTAACATTCACCCATGGAAGCTACAATTTTGCAACAGATGGGATTATTATAGAGTTCCAGAACTCAATATATGTCTGAGAGTTTGTCTGCCTTAAGTGCAGTGTCTGCAATGGAAGCTTGACACATAAGGCACAGAGAACATGACAGAAACTGGGGATTAATCATGCATATCTCAACCCTCACCAGTCAAACATCCTCATATAACAGTGAAATTTTACACAGAAAGCCACAAGTTGATAAAGTATAAGAATAAGAGAATGTAGAGACTGTGTCCCTGATAGGCGCCATATTGAAGCTTCACCCACGCAAGGCTCAGGAAACTGTAAAAGAAGGGGAAGAAAGTATGTAAGCACCAGGGTTGGTGTGTGATATAAGGAAACAAAGTCTTCATTGTTCATTAGCATTGCACATATATTTTTCATTGTCTAGCTGCAACACAGTTGATATATCTATTATTCAAGACAGAATGGAAAAGATTGCAAAAATACTGAAAATAACAAATGCTGTTATGGGATATGAGGAAAGGAGAAATTCTTATCCATTGCTAATGAAAGTGCAAAACGATGCACCTACTGTGGAAATCAGCACAGATGTTCTTCAATAGTCTACCATTTGATCTAGACATACCAATATTTGGCATATACCCAAAGAACTCTATAACATACTACAGAGCTATCTGCTCTCACATGTTCATTGATGCTTTATTCAATACCCAGGAAAGAGTAATAACCTAGATTTTCATTAATTGATATGTGGATAATGAAATTATGATACATTTACACAAGGAAAAATTATTCAACTATGACAATAAAATTTGTGAAATTTGCAGAAAAATGAATGGTACTGGGAAAACAATCTTCCATTATGTCCTGAGGGAAGTAAGGCAGACATAGAAGACAAACTTTGGATGTCCTTTCTTAGGACATGGTATTTTAGGACTTAGTAAAGTAAAAATGGCTATATTAAACAACATTGATTTGAAAGGTTTAATAAAACAGTAATACAGTCTAAGTTAATTTGGAAATATAAATTGCTTTTGTCCACATCTGTTTTACTTTAAAATCCTCTATAATAGATAACTTTTGGGTAGTAACATATACAAAGGTTCTTATAATTTTTGTGTTTGACATTACATCTTGTAACAGTCGCCCTTTAACAACCTGTAAGATAATTTTTTAAAAACAAAACTAAATAACTTAAGGACTTAAGTTTGCTTCCCAAAATTAAACAACATAACCATCACCAAAACAGGTTGGATAAATTTAATGAAATTGTACACATTGATTCCTGCCTATAGGGTATGTGTACTACAACTGCCTTTTTTTGGATCATGGTCCAAAAAATAATAACCTAAATAAAAGGGGGGAGGAGGGTAGCGTTCTACAATATTAAAAAACCGGGGGGGGATATTGGAGAGGGGGTTGGGTGATACAACCCTTTGGTCTAGAATCCAAGAAAGGGGTAAAATATAATACCCCACCGCGAAAGCACAAACGCTTAACCCCTCTAGGCGGCGGGGGCCGGATTTTTATGTGTCCCCCTGGTCCACAACCCCCCTGTCCCCCCCTTCCTGGCTAGCGCACGCAACGCTAACAGCCTTGCCTGACTGTGGCGGTCCCCCGAACTATCAGCGAGCCGGGTTGGCCCCTCGTCCCCCCACTACAGCCCTGACAATCGCATCCTGCTCCACATCACCCTCATCTCGTGGACTTCTCTTGTCACCACTGTTTCTAAATGCGTCCTCCTGCCCCTTACGCTTCTCGTGTTCTCTGCGCGCCTTTTCTTACCTCTTGTTCATGAACTCCGCCGCAACACATGCTGGTAATGAAGTCATTCTCTAACGTTAACTTGGAGCCTCCTGTTCTAGAGTTAGATCTCTTATAAAACTGGTAAAACGCTTTCTTTAATTATTGGCTAATGGACATGAAACTGTGAAAAGGATTATTCTCTATTCAGAAAAAAAATATAATACTAAAATCCCTTCCTTTAACCTGTGCATTTAAGCAAAATATATTAATACAGGAGAGCTCTGATATCAACAATAGATTACTCTACCAAGGAGATATTGGCCAGTGGATCCAAGAACGCCCCACCCCAAAAAAAAGGTAAGGCTTCTTGCCTGTAAACTGCAAGAAGAGAGGTGGTAAGGGCCCTTCTTTGAAGACCTGATATAACATGGGAAAGAGTGTATGGCGACCACACTTGCAAGTGTACAGGTTGTCTCTGGAATATGACCAGAGAGTGTTACCAAGGCCACTAAATCAATAAAGCAAATATTATTGGTCGCCTTGAGTCCAAGCAAGACTCCTCCATCAGCATAAGCTACACCTCAACCTGCCTGGAAGATAACTATAGAGCAGGGGCAGCCTATGTCTGTAAATATCACAAATCTAAATTGGATATTAACTCTCCCTGCCTTGGAGGAATAACTCACGCTGATGCCACAAGCTTAACATCTTCTAGTGGTTAGGAGATTGTTATAAGCCACAGTAAGACAATGTCATCTTTTACATAATAAATGTAATTCTGGAATAGGCCATACCAGCCAAACATCTTTCTATACCAAAGTAACCTACCGAAACAATTAGTGGCTGTTTTATAACTAACCCTTCTTGTTGCGTTTTCATTCATCAGCAGGATTGAAAGGTTATTCCTGGACAAACTGTCAGCCCAGGCAAGGAAACAGCCCAGAACTGATCATAGTCCAAAGAGACATCTCCAGAGACACACACACTATGCTTTTTGTCCACCTGTGCCCTTTTCCTAAGCCTAGGAACAATCTGCAGAAGGAGAGGAGCATGGAAAAAAAAGAATGTAAGGGTTGTGATTGGGGTTAATGGGGGGAAAAAAAAAACTATAAAATAAGAGACTGGACATTATTATCAACGTGACTTTATATACAGCCCCTCCAGATGGATGATGGGGAGCCTTGGGCTGTGTGGGTTTGGGGCACAACTGCCTGCAAATAGATTTTACATGAAGGATGCTGGAACTCATACTTATTACGTACTTTTAAAAAATGAAATAAAATAAAGTATACAAAACATCGCTGTTCTATTTGGGAACAAGCCTCTGTTCCCTGAACATTGGTCATATGTGGCTTTCTCTGTTAAGACGACGTTTTGAAATGGAGAGAGAAGTTGGCCTATGTATGTAGAGGGGGTTACATTGAATATGTGTCACTTAGGGATAAACATGACACAGACATGGATTATTTGCATTTGACCAGTTCCTGAAACTTGTAAACAGTCTCATGTTTATTGAAGTTTTGCAAAATTAATAAAAAATAAAAGGAAAGATCAATCAATCAATAAGAAAGTAAATTATTCTTTAAGGGGGTTAATTTTTATTTATTGATTTTTTTATGTGTATGAGTGGGTCGGTCTGCATGAAGGTTGGGCATCAGATTCCCCTGGAATTGTAGTTAGATGGTTTTCTTACCTGCAATGGGGTGCGGGGAATCAAACCCAGGTCCTCTGCAAGAGCAACAGTGCTCTTAACTGCTGAGCCATCTCTCCAGCCCCTATTTCTTATTTAAAAAAGCCAGAAATTTATTTCTTGTTTTAGGGGGCTTAAGGTAAAATTCATGTAAATTTTCAGCAAACCCCAAAAACAAAAACAAAACACAAAAAACACCAGTTGTAAATAAAAATGCCTAAAGACATACGATGGAATACAAAGGGTTAAATATGGTGGGTAATTGGAGGAATTATAAGTAGGAGTATGGAGTGATCTAATGACCAGTTTCTGATTTTCACAACAGGGAGTCTATAACAACTGTTATTAAGGCTAAGCCATACCAACTGTTATGAAGGCCAAGCATCTGTGGATAGATAAGCTACAGGCCACAGGGGAGAACCAAAACCATAATTTTGCTATGTTGACCTAATATCAGAATGAATCTCAGTTACTTAATGTTATATATCCATAGAGCACTGCATCTCTCTCTCAGAGTACAAAGTCTTCATTTTCTAGCAGATGTTGATTAATACAGACTACCCACAGTCTGATGATTTTTAGATCATAAGAGCCTAGGGAGGGTTGTGCCCTAAATAGGACACCATTGACCTGGCTTCCTCTCTCTTAGGGATTGTTGCAATAGTGAGAGTGGAAAGGCTGTGGAATGAATACAGGGAATTGTGTTTGGCGGGATACAACATGTCAGTTACCCTAATCTTCCCAAAGCATTTGTCAACTGCTTGTACAGGCCTTCTTCAAGTGTAACCCAGACTAATTCCCAGCATGGAAAGTTAGTTTTCTTTAAGTATGTGATGGCTGGCATGATTACCAGCCTCCAGAGGATAGATTCTGTATTAGTCGCTTTTCTGTTGCGTGATAAAACACCAGACCAAAGAACTTATAAAAGGAAGAGTTTAGCTGAGCTTACGATTGGACCAGTTCCCAGGGAATTAGAGTCCATTGTGGTGGGAGGCATAGTGGCTGGAACTGTAGGCAGCAAGCCGAGGTTCACATCCCCAATGAGCACAGGAAGCAGAGAGAGGGTGGCTGGAGACCATGAGGCTTGTTAAACTCACTAGCCTGCCCCCAATGACATACTTCTTCTAGAATGGCCACACCGTCTAAGACGCTTCAAAAATATGCCACCAACTGGAGACAAATGCTGGATACTTAAAGCCTGCGGGGGGCTCATTCAAACCATCACAGATCCACACTGAAGGGCATTTTGGGACACATTTCAGACTCTATATCTTTAAAATTATATTAATAGTAATGAAAATATAGAGGATCTGAAGTCAGGAGTTAGCATGATGTGATTAAAGACAGAGGAGGGCAGTTTAATGGGCCAAATTCATTTTATGAAAATCATCAATTCAGCAAAAAATATTGTAAAAATCAAAACACAAAGGTACTAATTTGCTCATACCTACAACATGGAGAATTCAATGTATGCAGACATCAACACTCATTCTAAGAACAGTGCTTACGTGGTTCACTATTGCTTCTTTTCCCACCAGTAGGTGACATGAGCAGGTCTCAGTCAAAGTTCAGGTGAGAATGGATGAATCAAAGGCATTCCGTGTTTCATTGCTGTTTGTCATGTGCCTTTATTAGGTGCATGTAGGCCTTCACAAGAACTGGGAAGAGAGTAGGCAAGAAAGAGTAGCAGCATATTCCTCACACATCCTGTGTATACAGGACTTATCTAATCTGAGACATCTTTTTCTCACTGTTTTTTACTCTTGTGAGAGCTCTACTACCAGTTCTGTGACCATTGATGTTTGGCATTGACATAGTTCCCCACAGTAATTATATGTGTCTCTAAATGCTACGTGTGGGAACATGCCACCATGGATAGTAAGAACTGGAAATTAAATCTTGTTCCCTATTCCACCATGAACAGATACGTACAGGCTTGTGACACTGCCTCAAAGGAGTAGGTGTTAAGTATATACCATCATTGTTTTAGCTGCCATTTTCCTGCTCCCAGCATTTCCTCTTCTAAGATGTCCACTCTGGAAATTCCACACCCACTTCTCTGTGTATCACATTGAACTGAGATCATAAGCCATTTCCATGCTGAATTAGCCCCAGAACAGGGCCTATCTGTGACACTGCCTTGGATCAGCATGTTTTATGTAAATGGAAAGTCACTAACAGGATTTTAAGACCTGGAAAAGTCAACCAATGCAAAAACAATGCCCTTAAATGGAAGGATATATGGTCCGTAGAGAGATGTCCCCCACGCAAAGGACATGATCATGAACTGCTCTTGGAGAGAACCTGAGTTCTTTTGTGAACATGGCATCTTGCCTGTAACACAAGGTCCAGTGAATGTGATTTCCTTGGGCTCCTACAGGTACATGGTGCACATAAGTGAGTTCAGGAATGTAAATAAATAAATAAAAAATACATAAAATAATTGCTTTAAAGGAAGGTTACTACTCTAAGTCAGACAACACGACTGAATCATAATTTTTTACATCTTATAGGGAGGATTTTTTAATAATTTTCCAATTGTGTGTGATATAATTCCCTGCAATACCATTTTTAAAATCAGAAAGTGTATTTTGTTGTCCAGTTCCAGAGGGTCAAAGCTCATACATGGAAGAAATATGTCTTAGGGCTTCAAAAAAAAATAAGTGGAATGGCAATAACGAGTGAAACAGGAAAGCGCTGGGGCCCTTTGGTTTTTACTCATTGTGTACAATGATCATGAAGCAAACAGTAATGAATGCCTACTGCTGCTCAGCCCCATTCCCAAAGGACAGAATCCCACCTCTCCCTTGAACCAGTTGTCTTACCTCAGTATTCAAGATAATCCTTCCCAGGCACGCACAGAGCCCATCTCCCAACAGACTCTACAGTCTCTCTGACCATAAAAGGAAATATTTTTCAGATTCAAATGGAATGAAAATGAGTGGCTGATTGAATTTATGATTGAGATCAGATATTTGAATGGATTTAATTCCATAATTACTACAATTTTGTGCATTACCATAGATAGTATATATATTAAGCATAGTATATATTATATATAATATAATTCAACAATCCCGGAAATTAATGTTGATATAATATATAAATGATATCTAATTTAATAAATAAATGCTGTGTACATGAAGCAAATTGTCACTATATAGCTGTAGAACTCTATGATTAGAACACACATGTGTCACACCAACTCCGGAGTCATCTGTGTAACATACTGGACTAGGAGATAAGAACCTCGCGAGGTTAAGCTCCCTGGTGGTCAGTGACAGAGTACCGTCAGGATGCATTACAAAGGTGTTAGGCTTCATGAGTGTTGGATTGTACATTGCCTTTTGACACCCCTCCCCAGCTCAGCACACATCAGTCCCAGACAAGGGACAGGTTAAATATGTTTAAAAAACATTCTGCATTACAAAAGGTATGCTTCATGAGTGTTGACTTTGTACATTGCCTTTTGACACCCCTCCCCAGCTCAGCAACCTCAGTCCCAGACAAGGGACAGTTAAATATGTGTAAAAACAATTCAGGCAAACAGAAGCCTCATGAACCTAAGAAAATCATACAGAGATACAACATTTAAAGGCTCCTTTATCCTAAAAAGTATATTGTAGACATTACACTAAGTGGGATCATAGGTTAGTTACTACAATAATAATAAAACTCAGTCCTTTAAGCAGAAGGCTACACTACATAAATTAGTAAGATAAAGTTTAGTTACAGTTATACATATTAAAGTGTAACACTTAGTTAAAGGCACTTGGCAGGGATTCCTTTAAGAAAAAAACACTGTGTAATTTATGGAGAGCTGAAAGGCCCCCTTTTCTCAGGCTTGCCACCTCCTTCTGCATTTTGAGCCTCACTGGCTCTGCCCCTAGGGTCTTCTGCTTCCTGCAGCATTGTACTGTGGTCTTGGAATGATCTTGTACAACACAGTTCCTGATCCTGATAGCAGGAGTTTTCCAAGTGAAACCATGGGAAATAATGTGATAAGACCCTTTGGGGTTAGATTAGGAAGCTTCAACTGAAGAATGTCTTGATTGCTTTACTGATACGGGAAGACTCACCCCACTTGTGGGCTGCACATTATGGTAGCCACTTAGACAAAAAGGGGCAAAGCAAAAGGAAGATTATTTGCTTTTTGCCTGCTTGGCCTTCCCTCTCGCCCACCTGCTGCTGCTACTGATTCCTTTGCTAACATGGGAGCCAATGTTTCCAAGCTTCTTTCATAGACTGACAACCATGGCTTTTCAGGGGTTTTGGCACCAGATTGAAACTGTTGAGGCACCCAGGCCTGTGGACTGAGCAGCTACTGCAGGATCGGCCTGCCCAGAAACTACCCTGCTTCTGAGACACCCACCCAGCCACAAGGACCAAGCAACTACCAGGTTCTTAGTCTCTCAGGTGTGATTCAGCTGTTGTTAACAATTTCAGAGTAAACTGACTAATATTAGAGACAATGGGCTTGTTGCTTTCTTTTACTCTCCTCCTTCAGCAAAGCATTCAGAAACCAGTGGCATCGAAAGTCCTATTTCTATATATATATATATATATATATATATATATATATATATATATATATATGGTATAATGCACAAAATTGTAAGTAATTTGGAATTAAATCCATTCAAATATCTGACAATCTATAAATTCAATCAGCACTCATATTTCATTCCATTTGAATCTTGAAAAATATGTCCTTTTATGGTCAGAGAGACTGTAGAGTCTGTTGGGAGATGGGCTCTGTGCGTGCCTGGGAAGGATTATCTTGAATACTGAGGTAAGACAACTGGTTCAAGGGAGAGGTGGGATTCTGTCCTTTGGGAATGGGGCTGAGCAGCAGTAGGCATTCATTACTGTTTGCTTCATGATCATGTACACAAGAGAACAGCCAGCTTCCTGCTCATGCCATCACTTATTTGAAGCCTAAGACATATTTCTTCCCATGATGAGCTTTGACCCTCTGGAACTGGACAACAAAATACACTTTCTGATTTTAAAAATGGTAATTGTCAGGGAATTATATCACAACAATTGGAAAAATATTAAAAAATCCCCCTATAAGATGTAATAAAATTATGGATTCAGTCTGTTGTCTGATAGAGTGATAACCTTCTTTAAAGCAATTATTTATTTATTTATTTATTTATTTATTTACATTCCTGAACTCACTTATGTGCACCATGTACCTGTAGGAGCCCAAGGAAATCACATTCACTGGACCTTGTGTTACAGGCAAGATGCCATGTTCACAAAAGAACTCAGGTTCTCTCCAAGAGCAGTCATGATCATGTCCTTTGCGACATCTCTCTAGGACCATATATCCTTCCATTTAAGGGCATTGTTTTTGCATTGGTTGACTTTCTCATGTCTTAAAATCCTGTTAGTGACTTTCCATTTACATAAAACATGCTGATCCAAGGCAGTGTCACAGATAGGCCCTGTTCTGGGGCTAATTCAGCATGGAAATGGCTTATGATCTCAGTTCAATGTGATACACAGAGAAGTGGGTGTGGAATTTACAGAGTGGACATCTTAGAAGAGGAAATGCTGGGAGCAGGAAAATGGCAGCTAAAACAATGATGATATATACTTAACACCTACTCCTTTGAGGCAGTGTCACAAGCCTGTACGTATCTGTTCATGGTGGAATAGGGAACAAGATTTAATTTCCAGTTCTTACTATCCATGGTGGCATGTTCCCACACGTAGCATTTAGAGACACATATAATTACTGTGGGGAACTATGTCAATGCCAAACATCAATGGTCACAGAACTGGTAGTAGAGCTCTCACAAGGAGTAAAAACAGTGAGAAACAGAGTGTCTCAGTATTAGATAATGTCCATGTCTACACAGGATGTGTGAGGAATATGCTGCTACTCTTTCTTGCCTACTCTCTTCCCAGTTCTTGTGAAGGCCTACATGCACCTAATAAAGGCACATGACAAACAGCAATGAAACACGGAATGCCTTTGATTCATCCATTCTCACCTGAACTTTGACTGAGACCTGCTCATGTCACCTACTGGTGGGAAAAGAAGCAATAGTGAACCACGTAAGCACTGTTCTTAGAATGAGTGTTGATGTCTGCATACATTGAATTCTCCATGTTGTAGGTATGAGCAAATTAGTACCTTTCTGTTTTGATTTTTAAAATATTTTTTGATGAATTGATGATTTCATAAAATGAATTTTGGCCATATTTAACTGCCCTCCTCAGTCTTTAATCACATCATGCTAACTCCTGACTTCAGATCCTCTATATTTTCATTACTATTAATATAATTTTAAAGGCATATCAAGTCTAATTTGTGTTCCCAAAATGCCCTTCAGTGTGGATCTGTGATGGTTTGAATGAGTGCCCCCCGCAGGCTTTAAGTATTCAGACATTTGTCTCCAGTTGGTGGCACTATTTTTGAAGGTCTTAGAAGGTGTGGCCATTCTAGAAGAAGTATGTCATTGGGGGCAGGCTTAGTGAGTTTAACAAGCCTCATGGTCTCCAGCCACCCTCTCTCTGCTTCCTGTGCTCATTGGGAGATGTGAACCTCGGCTTGCTGCTACAGCTACAGCCACTATGCCTCCCACCACAATGGACTCTAATTCCCTGGAACTGTCAATCGTAAGCTCAGATAAACTCTTCCTTTTATAAGTTCTTTGGTCATGGTGTTTTATCACAGCAACAGAAAAGTGACTAATACAGAATCTATCCTCTGGAGGCTGGTAATCATGCCAGCCATCACATACTTAAAGAAAACTAACTTTCCATGCTGGGAATTAGTCTGGGTTACACTTGAAGAAGGCCTGTACAAGCAGTTGACAAATGCTTTGGGAAGATTAGGGTAACTGACATGTTGTATCCAGACAACACAATTTCCCTGTATTCATTCCACAGCCTTTCCACTCTCACTATTGCAACAATCCCTAAGAGAGAGGAAGCCAGGTCAATGGTGTCCTATTTAGGGCACAACCCTCCCTAGGCTCTTATGATCTAAAAATCATCAGACTGTGGGTAGTCTGTATTAATCAACATCTGCTAGAAAATGAAGACTTTGTACTCTGAGAGAGAGATGCAGTGCTCTATGGATATATAACATTAAGTAACTGAGATTCATTCTGATATTAGGTCAACATAGCAAAATTATGGTTTTGGTTCTCCCCTGTGGCCTGTAGCTTATCTATCCACAGATGCTTGGCCTTCATAACAGTTGGTATGGCTTAGCCTTAATAACAGTTGTTATAGACTCCCTGTTGTGAAAATCAGAAACTGGTCATTAGATCACTCCATACTCCTACTTATAATTCCTCCAATTACCCACCATATTTAACCCTTTGTATTCCATCGTATGTCTTTAGGCATTTTTATTTTAGCAACTGGTGTTTTTTTGTTGTTTTTGTTTTTGTTTTTGTGGGTTTGCTGAAATTTACATGAATGTTACTTAAGCCCCCTAAACAAAGAAATAATTTCTGGCTTTTTAAATTAAGAAATAGGGGCTGGAGAGATGGCTCAGCAGTTAAGAGCACTGTCTGCTCTTGCAGAGGACCTGGGTTTGATTCCCAGCACCCACATGGCAGGTAAGAACCAATCTAACTACAATTCCAGGGGAATCTGATGCCCAACCTTCATGCAGACAGAACACTCATACACATAAAAAATAAATAAATAAAAATTAAATTAAGAAATAATTTTCTTTCTTTATTGATTGATTGATCTTTCCTTTTATTTTTTATTAAATTTTTGCAAACTTCATGCAACATGAGACTGTTACAGAGTTTCAGAACTGGTCAAATGCAAATAATCCATGTCTGTGTCATGTTTATCCCTAAGTGACACATCTTCAATGTGACCTCTACATACATAGGACAAATGCATCTCTCCATTTTCAACAGATCGTTATTAACAGAGAAAGCCACATATGACCAATGTTCAGGGAACAGAGGCTTGTTCCCAAATAGAACAGCGATGTTTTGTATACTTTATTTTATTTCATTTTTTTAACAGTAAGTAATAAGTTATGAGTCCAAGCATCCTTCATGTAAAACCAATTTGCCAGCAGTTGTGCCCAAACCCACACAGCCCAAGGCTCCCATCATCCATCTGGAGGGGCTTGTATATAAAGTCAAGTTGATCAAATAAGTGTCCAGTCTATATTACTGTAGTTTCACCATTAACCCCAATCACAACCCTTACATTCTACCATGTCCTCTCTTCTGCAGATTGTTCCCTAGGCTTAGAAAAGGGGCACAGGTGGACAAAAAGCAAAACAGTCTACTTTCTCTGGAGATGTCCTTTTGGACTCTGATCAGTTCTGGCTGTTTCCTTGCATGGGCTGACAGTTTGTCCAGGAATAACCTTTCAATCCTGCTGATGAAGCAACAAGCAGTTAGTTATAAACAGCACTAATTACTATCGTAGGTTACTTTGGTATAGACACAGATGTTTGGATGGTATGCTAATCCATGAATTACATTTATTCTGTAAAAGATGACATAGTCTTACTGTGGCTTATAACATCTCCTAACCACTAGAAGATGTAAGCTTGTGGCATCAGCTGTGAGTTATTCCTCTAAGGAGAGAGTTAATATCCAATTAGATTTGGGATATACAGCCATATGGCTGCCAATGCTCTATAGTATTTCCAGGCAGGTGAGGTGTAGCTGATGCTGATGGAGGAGTCTTGCTTGACTCAAGGAGACCAATATTTGCTTTATTGGATTAGTGGCCTTTGGTAACACTCTCTGGTATTCTAGAGACCAACTGTACACTTGCAAGTGTGGTCGCAATACATCTTTCCCATGTTTATATCAGGTCTTCAACAGAAGGGCCTTACCACCTCTCTTCTTGCAGGTTTACAGGCAAGAAGCCTTACCTTTTTTTTGGGTGGGGGGTTCTTGGATCCCCTGGCCAACATCTCCTTGGCAAAGTAATCTATTGTTGATATCAGAGCTCTCCTGTATTAATATATTTTGCTTAAATGCACAGCCTAAAGAGATTTTAGTATTATATTTGGTTCTGAATAGAGAATAATCCTTTTCACAGTTCCTATGTCTATTAGTCAATTAAAGAAAGCAGTTTTACCAGTTTTATAAGAGATTAACTCTATAACATTAGGCTCTAATTTACAGTTAGAGAATGACTTCATTACCATCATGTTTTTCTTTGTTCTATGAAAAAGAGGTAAGAAAGTCTCTCATATAACACCTAGAAGGTAAGGTTCATTAGTACTCATTATAAACAGTTGTTACAAATAGAATCCACAGAGATATTTGATGCCTGTAGCAGTAGGAGACTTTTCAGTCTTTTAGTGTTTAGATGGGCCAACTTCTCTGCTGATATTTCTTGGTACATCCTACATAATTCAAGGCTGTATCTTTTCTATCTCAGCCATTAAGTTGGTGACATTTTGACCAGTGGGAACATATAAAATTTTTCCCATAGTTTTAAGATTAAATTGATAAATTTTTGACAAAATAGTTTAATATATAACTCTATCCCCCCTTTTTTATTTTAGGTTATTATTTTTTGACCCATGAGTCTCAAAAAGGCAGTTGTATTACTCATACCTATAGGCAGGAATCAATGTGTAAATTTCATTAAATTTATCCAACCTGTTTAGGGTGACTGTATGTTGTTAATTTGGGAAGCAAACTTAATTCCTTAAGTTAAATTATCTTACAGGTAAAGGAGAATGTTACAAGATGATAATGTAAAACACAAAAATTATAGAGAACATTTGTATATGTTAATACCAAAGTTATTATTATAGAGATTTTAAGTAAAACAGATGTGGACAAAAGCAATTTATATTTCCAATTAACTTAGATGTATTACTGTTTTTATTAAAACCTTTAAATCAATGTTGTTTAATATAGACAGTTTTAATTTTACTAAGTCCTAAAATACCATGTCCTAAGAAAGGACATCCAAAGTTTGTCTTCTGTGTCTGCCTTACTTCACTCAGGAATAATGGAAGATTGTTTTTCCAGTACCATCCATTTTTCTGCAAATTTCACAAATTTTATTGTCATAGTTGAATAATTTTTCCTTGTGTAAATGTATCATAATTTCATTATCCACATATCAATTAATGAAAATCTAGGTTATTACTCTTTCCTGGGTATTGAATAAAGCATCAATGAACATGTGAGAGCAGATAGCTCTGTAGTATGTTATAGAGTTCTTTGGGTATATGCCAAATATTGGTATGTCTAGATCAAATGGTAGACTATTGAAGAACATCTGTGCTGATTTCCACAGTAGGTGCATCGTTTTGCACTTTCATTAGCAATGGATAAGAATTCTCCTTTCCTCATATCCCTAACAGCATTTGTTATTTTCAGTATTTTTGCAATCTTTTCCATTCTGTCTTGAATAATAGATACATCAACTGTGTTGCAGCTAGACAATGAAAAATATATGTGCAATGCTAATGAACAATGAAGACTTTGTTTCCTTATATCACACACCAACCCTGGTGCTTACATACTTTCTTCCCCTTCTTTTACAGTTTCCTGAGCCTTGCGTGGGTGAGGTTCAATATTGGAGTCCTATCAGGGACACAGTCTCTACATTCTCTTATTCTTATACTTTATCAACTTGTGGCTTTCTGTGTAAAATTTCACTGTTATATGAGGATGTTTGACTGGTGAGGGTTGAGATATGCATGATTAATCCCCAGTTCTGTCATGTTCTCTGTGCCTTATGTGTCAAGGTTCCATTGCAGACACTGCACTTAAGGCAGAGAATCTCTCAGACATATATTGAGTTCTGGAACTCTATAATATTCTCCATCTGTTGCAAAATGTAGCTTCATTGGGTGAATGTTAAAGATATATATATATATATATATATATATATATATATATATATTTAGCATAGACTACGAAGTTAATTTTTTCTTCTAATATGACAAAGGCAGGGGTTTCTCTAGAATCTATGACCTTGCCAGCCATGAGTTTTGGGCTATTTTTATAGTCCCAGTCATGAGTTCTTTCCTAATGACAAAACTTTAAGTCAAATTGGATAGTCATTGATTAATATCAAGGTAAAAGTCCCACTACTGAGGAAAAAAATAACTGCTGTGCCAATCATTGCTGTGGTTATTAAGTTTTAGTGTTTACAGCAATGGTACAACAATGCATAAAATCCACATAAACCTAGTCATACAAAAACCCAGCATAGAAATGGGGGAAAATGCAGTAGCCCCCAACAGTTGATGAGGAACTATTGTCAGCTAATTACTGATGGAGGGGAAGCTCATTAATGCTGGGTGAGGGCTGTTATGAGGGATGCAGATGGGGGCAGGAATATAAAAACTTTTTATGAAATGTTCAAAAATTAAATAAAACTATACATTGGAAAAATAAATCAAAATGAAGTAAAGAACAAAGTCCACATTAATTGGCATTGAAAATGGAAAACTAGGCCTTATTATGACTGAAATAAATGACTACTTAAAAAAGATGGCATTTTGGATGGGCATGGTTGTGCAAGCCTTTAATCCTAGCACTTGCAAGGCAGAGGTAGGCAGATCTTTGTGAGTTCAAGGCCAGCCTGGTCTACAGAATGAGTTCCAGGACAGGTGGGGTTACAGGGAGACCCTGTCTCAAAAAGACGAATAAAAAAAGACTGCATTTAATTATATTTAAATTTGTTGAGTTTTGTTATGTTTCATAAAACAGTTCCCAAGCAAATTCAGACCCCCTTCCCACTAGCTCTCATGTATTCCAGCATACGTGCTAAATTTCATGCAGTCAAATATTTGTAACCTGGTGTCCTTCAGTGCAAATTCATCCAATAGAGTCTATTCAACCAAAAGTGATATTGTAACTAAGGCATCCCCTCTTTCACCAAATAGTAATAAGTCTCTATTAGTTCTGTCTAAGGTCAGGCTGCTACACATTTCTCTCACTTAACCCTGGGCCCTTGATTTGGCATAGGTAATGTGCTCAATGCCACCATTGCCACAAGTTCACATTTGCAATCTTCCAATGCCCTGAAAGCCTTTGCCTCCCTATGTTCAAGAAGGATCCCTGGTTCTTACAATCTTTTTACATGCTCTTCTCCAATGGTCCCTGAGCTTTGGATACACTCTGTATTGGAATTATTATATAGTATATATGATATCTATATATAATCATAATATGCTTGGCCTTGTAATGTAAATCCTTGTTTTCTCAAATTTTATATCAAGGAATCTAACTTTATGGTGAGACTCTTAATGGGGTTTCTCAAAGTTGTTTTTTCCAGATAAAATCATACCAAAATCAATGTACAGAGGAGCATGTGAAGGGAGGATTCCAAATACTCCTCTCCAAAATATGTCCCTCATGCTCTCACTGTTGTGGAGATATAAGAGACTTTACTTATTTGTCTGTATAATGATAATGGAAGGGAAAAATAAAATTTCGTATTTAAAGAATTAAAATAAATAAAATCAATGAAGCCTCAAGTCTTGAAGGAAAGGCATGCAATAAATTAAAATGTGCATTTCTATGTAATTAAAACCACCTTAAACAGTTAAATACTACATGACTCAAACTATATAGCAACCTAGATAAAGGTGATGAACTATGCGGACAGCAAATAACATCATTTGGGGATTCAGATCTAGGGAGATGAATTATGAATAGCGGACAATGCTTGTGTTTAAAAAACCACGTATCAATAGGTAGAGAGATAGATAGAGAGATAGTGAGATAGAGAGATATATATATTGCCTGGATATGTGTAACTGTATCTGTGTCCTGTTATGCTCAAAAACGTCAAAAGAGGGTGTAAGATCAATTGGAACTAGAGTTACAGAGGGTTTTTGGGTGAGATGTGAGTACTGGAATTTGAACCCAGGTACTCTGCAAGATCAGTCATATATCTTTTTTTTGTCTTTTTTAAAGGCATGTTCTCCTTTTAGTCCCAGCTGGCCTGGAGCATGCTATGTAGACCAGGCTGGCCTTGAACTCACAGAGTTCCACCTGCCTCTAACTCCCACATCCTGGGATTAAAGGCATGCACCACCATGCATTCCTAGCTCTTAATCAATAAAACATATCTCCAGCCATAATGTATCCTTTTTTTTTTTTTTTTTGGAAAAGAGAAAATATCATGCATAATCTGTTTTTGGATAGGATAATATATATGAACCATGGTATATCCTACACAATTGCAGAGAGTTAAACAATGGACAAAAGCTTCAGAGGAAACCTCTGACCCATGGAAGGGACCATATAGGACTGTGTTTATTACTCGCAAGGCTACAGGTAATTCCATATTACATGCAGGCTTCAAAAGCTATGGACCAAGGGCGGGAATTAGATTTAACATACAGTTAAGTCTACATATATGAGATGTTCCACAAACCACAAAGGGATTCAGAGGAACACTGGAGCTAGAGTCTCTAGCTTGAAATGCATGTCCCACAGAGTAAAGAGGTAGCTGAACACTCCTAGGTCTTAGTACTCTTCTAAACGTCATAAACACCTCCTTTGAAGAAACAAAAGAAGTTTACAATTTTTAAAGACAGAGGAAAGAAAATCTCAAACAGAAAGCTATCTGCACAATGGGCTCCATGATAAAAAAAGGTAAAGAAAAACAAAACTGAATAAATAACTAACTCAAGCCAACATACAAAAGCATAATTAAATAAGGAGATTTAATTGCTGAAGAAACCTATACTGAAATGATGGCTAAATAAAAAAACTCAGAAAACCAAATTAAAAACTCAGTGGAAGACCTAGTAAATATAGAGGAACAACATTGAGGACAAAGTGTCAGAAATGGAAGACAAGAAAAAGGTTTTGTGTCAGTCAGTAAAGGTCAAAGAAAAATTTTTAAATTATGAATGAAAAAAAGTGTTGCTCTGATACCCCATGCAAACACGAGATCTTCAAATCTTCAGCATGGAAGAAAGAGAAGAATATTGCAGCAAAAAATCTAAAAATATATTCAATAAAATTCTAGGACAGCTTCACAAATATAGGGAGATAGATGATGAGAAAATCAAGGAGTCTTAGAGAACACCAGATTTGCAAGATCAGAAAATGAACTCCACATGAGATACTGTAGTTAAAACATTATAAATATTAATAGAGGATGATAATAAAATTGTAAGAGAGACAGGTCAAATCACTTATAAAGGCAGAACCATCAGAATAATATCTAATGTCTGGTTAGTAGTAAATTCAAAAGGGCCTAGAAAAACATAAAAGACCCTTGCTTCCAACATAGATTATTATCCTCAGTCTAACTGTCAGTGACAATGAAGGACAAAGATAAACTTTCCATGAAAAATTACAGTCATTTGACTAGTAAGCCATCCCTTCAGTGAATACTGAAAAGAATAATTCATCCTGAGGAAAAGTGTATACACACCAAATTCGAAGAAATAAAATATCACACTGTTGTATGTTGTATGGAATACTGAGGGAATTGAGAAGAAAATAGAACTATATTTAGAATTGAATCAACATATGGATATCCAACATCAAAATATGTAGGAACTATGAAGCCAGTCCTAAATACAGAGGTTGTAACACTAAAACTTACATAAAAATTTAGATAGATCTCAATAAATATATTAATTTATAATGTAACATTTTTGAAAAATATGAAAAAATTAAAATCTTCAAATATTACATAGGAAGAAATAATCAAAATCAATGAAGAAATGAGTGAAATATACATTAAAATACAATACACAAAGTTAATGATATAGAGTGCTGGTGTTCTTCAAAAGATAAATAAAACCTACAAATTTTAGCCAAAGTAAGTATCCAAGAGTAAAAAAAGCTCAAAATTAATAAAATGAGAGATGACAAATGAAATATAAGCTTGACACATGGGTGCATGATTTTTATACCAGAACTTGAGAAGCAGAGGCAGATGAAATTTCATGCATGAAAAGTTAGTCTAATCTATATAGAAAGTTCCCCAAACTAAAAAAAAAAATGTCAAACCAGTACAAATAAAAGAAACACATAGAACTCCAACCAGACAAGATTGGAAAAGAAACTTTCCATGCCATATCATAGTTAAAATGTTAGACGCCAGAAGCAAAGAAAAAAATCTGAAAGACACAAGATTAAAACATCAAGTTACATATAAGGGGAAACGTATCATAATTACAACTGACTTCTCAGTGCAAACTATGAATGCAAGAAGAATGTGGACCAAAGCATCCCCAGTACTAAAGAACTACAAATGCCAACCCAGGTTACTATACCCAGCAAAATTGTCCATTCTAGTTGAAGGAAAGAGAAAAATCTTCCATGATATAAACAAGATGAATGAATACATGTCCGGAAAACCAACTCATCAGAGAATAATTGAAGCAATTCAAAGGACAAAAGAAAGGAGCAACTATCCTCAGGCACGTAGAATGAGAAATTAATAAAAGCATAACTGCAGAAGTAGAAACCTAGACCAAAAGTGCAAATGTATAACAAGGTGAAAGGAAGCAACACATATCTCAAAGTTATAACCTTAAAAATTAATGGAATAAACTCCCCAATAAAAAGATATAGAAGGGAAACTGGGTTTGGAAACAGAACCATCAATATGCTGTCTACAAGAAACACATCTTAACTTCAAGGAGAGGCACCACCTTAAAGTGAAAGGATGGAAAAATATGTTCCAAGCAAATGGCACCAAAAAGAAAGTAGGTGCTGCTATTTTAATATCAGACAAAATAGACTTCAAAGTAAAAGAAATCAGAAGAGAAAAAGAAGGCCATTAAATCTTTATCAAAGGAACAATTGACCATGAAGATTTCACAATCATGAATATATATGCACCAAACTCTGGTGCACCAAATTTTATACCGACAATTCTCCAGGACCTCAAGGCACAGATTAACCCCAGTACACTTATAGGAGGGGACTTCAATAACCCACCGAGCCCTTTGGACAGGTCAACTGGACAAAGAATAAACAGAGAGACATCTGAACTGAATGATATGATACACCAAAGGGACGTCACAGACATCTACAAAATATTCCACTGTAATACCAGAGAATACACTTTCTACTCAGCACCTCATGGAACATTCTCCAAAATAGGCCACATACTTGGACACAAAAGAAACCTCCACAAATACAAAAAGATAGAAATAATTCCATGCATTCTTTCAGACAACAATGCAATAAAGCTCATTATCAACACCAGGATATGCCCTACTATGTACAAGAACACAGAGAGACTGAAAAAGGCATTCCCAAATAATGAATTGGTCAAGGAAGAGATAAAGAAGGAAATAAAAGCATTCCTGGAACCAAGAGACAATGATAATGCAACACAACAAAACTGTGGGATACTTTAAAAACAGTCATAAGAGGGAAGTTTATAGCCCTGGGTGCGGACATTAGAAAAACAGAAAGAGCACAAGGGAAAGATCTAATACTGCAGCTAAAATCACGTGAGAGACAATAAGAGATGAACCCTAAACACAACAGACAGGAAGAAATAACAAAAATCAGAGCAGAAATCAATGAAATACAAACAAAGAAAACAATACAAAAAATATCAATGAAACCAAATGTTGGTTCTTTGAGAGAATAAACAAGATAGAAAGACCTCTAGCCCAGTTCATCAAAAGAAAGAAGGAACAACTCCAAATGAATAGAATTCATGATGAAAGGGGAAATATCACAACAGACAATGAAAAGATCCAGAAAATCATAAGGGAATACTTTAAAAACCTATACTCTACTAAGTTTGAAAACCTAGGAGAAATGGATGAATATCTGAAATCCTGGGAATCACCAAACCTCAATCAGGAAGAGATTGACAGCTTAAACAGACCCATAATATATGAAGAAATTGAAGATGTAGTGGGAAACCTCCCAAATGAAAAAAGGCCAGACCCAAACAGTTTCAAGGTCGAATTCTATAAAACATTTCAAAAAGATTTCAACCATTATTACTCAAACTGTTTAGAAGGATACAAACAGGGGGAATTCTCCCAAATTCCTTCTACGAAGCCAGCATCACTCTAATACCAATAACAGGCAACGATACAATCAAAAAAGAGAAATATAGACCCATCCCATTCATTAATGAACACAGATGCAAAAATTCTCAACAAAATATTTGTAAACTGCATGCAGATACACATCAAGAATATCCATCATGACCAAGTTGGATTCATACCGGAAATGCAAGGAGGGTTCAACATACAAAAACAATAAATATCATCAAACATATCAATGGAATGAAAGACAAAAAACACATGATCATCTAAATTGATGCAGAAAAAGCCTTTGACAAAATCCAGTATCCCTTCATGCTTAAAATCCTCTAGGGAACTTTATTGGAGGGATCATTCCTCAGTGCAATCAATGCCATATACAGGAAACCCACAGCCAATATCATTCTAAATGGGGAAATGAAAGAAGCAGTCCCGTTAAAGGTAGGAAATCGGCAAGGCTGCTCCCTGTCACCACTCCTCTTCAATATAGTGCTTGAAACACTTGCTAGGGCAATAAGGTAAGAAAAGGAAATTAAAGGAGTACTATTTGTAAAAGAGGAAGTCAAGCTATCCCTTTTTGCTGATGATATCATTGTGTACATAACGGATGTTAAAAACTCCACCAGAAAACTCCTACAAATGATTAAGAGCTTAAGTAAAGTGGCAGGATACAAAATCAACCTAGAAAAATCAGTATTCTTTCTTTACACCACAACAAGGCAGTGAGGAAGGAATACAAGGAGACCTTCCCACTCACAATAGCCTCAAAAACAATAAAATATCTAGGAACAAACTGAAATAAAGACACCAAAGATCTCTACAACAAAAATTTTAAACCCCTGAAGAAGGAAATTGAAGAAGACTGCAGAAGATCCAAAAACCTCCTATGCTCAAGAATTGGGAAAATTAAAATAGTAAAAATGTCCATTCTACCCAAACTGTTGTACAGATTTAATGCAATCCCAATTAAAATCCCCAAGAGTTTCTTCACAGGCTTGGGAAAAAGTCTTTAATTTCATATGGAAAAACAAATGACCACGAATAGCCAAAACAAACCCGAGTGAAAAGAGCAATTCGGGAGGAGGGGCGATTTCTCTAACAGACTTCAAACTCTACTACAGTGCTGTAGTCATAAAAACAGGTTGGTACTGGCACAGAAACAAACCTGTTGACCAATGGAACAAAACTGAAGTAGGATCTAAGGGTTATTTCTGGACAAACTGTCCGCCCATGAAAGGAAACAGCCAGAATTGGCCAGAGTCCAAGACAACAGCTCCAGAGAGAGTAGAGTGTTTTGCTTCTCATCCACCTGTGCCCCTTCTCCAAGCCTATGGAACAATCTGTGGAAGAGGGGATGTGGTAGAATGTAAGGGCTGGGATTGGTGTGAACCGTGAAACTACAGCAATATAGTCTGGACACTCATTTGATCAACTTGATTGAACATACAAGCCCCCCCCCCCC